>LOEQ01001703.1:0-37279 GCA_001685075.1 Bramus lutescens | reverse complement strand
TCTCTCTCTCTCTCTCTCTCTCTCTCTCTCTCTCTCTCAACAAGGAAGAAACATTAACATTCTTAGAGAATGGAGGAGCTATCCTAAGTCTGTGGGAAGGAGTGTTTTACTAGATTTCGGAGCTACGTGGAGTGGCGTCTCCATACCAGTCAGTTTTGTCTGCTGTTCTCAGCTTGGGTGCCGGAAGGGGAGTTCTGTATCATAAAGATGTAGGGATATGCACGTTTGCTTCATTTCCATGGCCTATTGATACCTCACCATACTACAAATCCAGTGCTCTCCTGTGTGTGTGTGTGTTCCAAAACCTGTCACAAAGCCCTTCCTATGGGTGAACACATCTATTTTGTATATGACTGACTGAACAGTTATCAGGCTTCCTTTGGTTCTAAATATCAATGGTTTCTGTTACAAAAAATTTTCTTAACTTTAAATTCTACTTCTTGAGTTTTCACTAATGATAGCAACCGTGTTCCATATTTTGGAGATTTCTGCCTAGCAACTTGACTGGGAGCCATTTGAGTGAGCAGCACAATCCTCAAGCTTTCTGGATTGCGAAGCTCTATTGTTTCTTGACTTCCACATATTATCCGTGTTCTTTTTTCCTCTTTAACAGAGGCAACATTTAAAGGGAGGGAAGTCATAACAGCTCCATTTCTATTTTGCTTTTGTTATTTCTGTCCCAGGTGATGGTTCCCAAGGTATATATTAAAAAAAATCACAAATAAATACTGTTTGCAGAACTTGTGCCTGTGTATTTTATATTCAGAGACTCAAAAGATAGCTTGTTGGAATATGACAATGGTTTTAAGAATTATTAGTACACATTACTCATGCATAATGGGTTTTTCATGGCATTTTCATATATGTACATGATGCACTAAAATTATATTCAACTCCCAATACCCTCTCTTCACCAAATGTTCTTAATGCCTAGTATATGTTGGACCTGTTTTGTGTTCTGGGGATTCAAGGGTATCTAGAGCAATGCTCCTGTTCTTAGGGGATTCATGTTCTCATGGCGGGAAGAGACAGATTATGGAGGAGTGACACAAAATTCTTGTGTGTGCCACCTTTTACACTGGTTGCAGAGGGGTTCTACAGTAAATGACATTTAAACAAAGACTTAAAAGACATGTACAAGCCAAGTGCATCCATAAGAAGAGCTTTTCTGGAGGAGGAAACTCAGGTACCAAGATGTTGACATGGACAACTGCCTTGAGGAATGTCAAGGTGGCCATGAGAGTGGAGTGGAATGGATACCAGGGAGAGGGAAGGTCACGCAGGTTCCTCTAGCCACAGGGAAGGCCTTAAATATTTGTTTAAGAACATTTGTCTTATGTGTATATTATAAGCATACCACATGCAGTGTCCCGTGGCTGCAGTAAGGGATGCAGAATTCTGAGCCCCTGGGTGGGAGAGACTGCATGACCATCACAGATGGAGGGAGTGCTGGCCTTAGGTGAAGGAAGTGGGGTGGCTGCTGGGAAGGAGAGAGGTGATGACGTAGTGTCTAGTGAGGAAGAGCTTCAGCCTGAGGAAGAAATTATTCCCACAGTGAGACAGTAGACAGACACGCCATTCTGGATACTGGTCACATTCTTGGGAATGTCTTGGGCAGTGTAAATTCCAGGAACTGCTAGGAGCTATGGCCTCCATTGCCAGTGGGTAAGTCTCACAAACTCAGTCAGAGAAGCTGGGGGAAGGGCTCACCTAACAACTGTAGTTCTGATAACAGTGTTACATGACCTAAGGATGGAAGTCAAAACTCACTAGTCCAGAATAGGGATAGAATTGGCTTAGACTAGAATATACCAGGGGGGTTGAGAAAGGCTTTCATTATGGATGTATTTTGAAGGCATAACACACAGGATTTCAAATGGATTACCCACAGAATGAGGGAGGAGAATGAGGATAACTCATTAGCCTTGTCATTTATTGAGATTGGGAAGACTGTGGGAGGGGCAGATTTAAGAAGGGGTTGACAGTTAGAAGCTCTGTTTGAAACGTAAATTGGAAATACTTTGTCAATGCTGAAATAACGACCTCAAGTAGGCAATTGGAGGTGAGTGTCTGAAGTTGTAAACGTAGGTCCTAGGTCTTAGACTCCACTGTACAAAGTAAATATTGGGCAATAGAGGTCAGTAAGTCTCATGGCCACTTACAGCATCATTTCTAAGTAAAGGACTCAACACTCAACAGGTGGTTTTGAGTAGCCTACTATCTGCTATAAAAATTTGGAAATAGCGTGAGTTCACCAAGGCTTCCTGCATGTTGGTTGTTGAGTGGTGGTCCAGATTCTGCAGTCTGTGAGTGCCTTGATTTTATACTGTGTTTGTTAAACTTATTTCTCCTGGGGCTGGAGAGATGGTTCTGAAGTGAGTAGCAAATGCTGCTTTTGCAGAGAGCTTGCATTCAGTTCCTACACTTACACCAGGCAGCTCTCACAACCACCTGTAACTCTAGCTCCCAGAGATCCAACACCCTATTCTCCTGGCCTCTTTGGGTGTCCATGCTTATGTGTACATACCCGTACAGCAATACATACACATAAAGAAAATTAAACATTAAAGTAGTTTTACAAAAATTACGTTTATGTGTTCTGCCTGCACATATGTATGTGTATCACATGCATGCAGTGCCCACAGAGGCCAGAACCACATGTATGTAGTGCCTACAGAGGGCAGAAGAGAGTTAGATCCCCCTGGAGCTGGAGTTGCAGAGGGTTGTGCATAGCTATGTAGGTTCTGGGAACAAAACAGAGGTTCGCCTACAAGAGTAGTAATTTCTCATAACCATGGGAGCCACTTCTCCAGCCCCAGTAAAATAAGTGTTAAAAATGTATAGATCACACATTGCTCTATGAAATAAAGAGACATAGGTCAGAAAACAGGTTAGTTTTTTCCTGTTAATTGAGTTGTTAGCCATATTTTAAATCAGAAACCTAAATGGGCATTTAGAAAACCTATTGTCCATTCTGAAGATGTCACAGCCTCAGGAAAAGCAGTTAATATTCTGGATTATATAGGCCAGGACTTCGAGAGAAGGCAGTAAACTCAAACTCATGATCTGAAATTCAAGGGGGATAGATGACGCAAAGCCCACGAAAAAACCCCTCCCCCTTTCACAGCTTGCAAGCGATATCCTTGCAGCAAGGAATAGAATTAGCAATTTTTAAAAGACAACTTTTATTTTTCATTAAGCTGGCTGCAGCATTAAGACTGCAGGCTTCGCAGCCATCTGCCTTGGTCAGAATTCTGGTGCTGCCGTTTGTTAGCTGTGTGCTCTTGACTGAGCTTCTTAAAATCTGCTCCGTTTTCCTTACCTGTGAGACAACGGACGGCTCCAGAGTGAAAAGCTGCGGGTAAAATTGTTAGAATTAGAGAACTAAGTTAAGATAGGTACTCAGAGCAGTTCCTGGCTGAGTGGGCACTGGTTGCTCCAAAATTAAAAATAAGATAAAATAAAGCAGGGCTGAGGAGATGGCTCTATCAGGAAAGTGCCTGCTGCATAAGCTTGGTGATTTGAGTTTGAGTCCCAGTACATAAGGAAGACCAGGTGTGGCAACGTACACCCTGCCATCCCAGCACAGGGGAGGTAGACACATGAGGATGGTTGGGGGTCTTTGACTAACTGATGAATTGGTGAGACGAGACCCTGGTTGAGAAAAGGAGGTGGGCATGATTGCAAATGACACCTGACATCAACTTCTGGCTTCACTATGCAGATGTGTACAGGCAACCCCCCCAAACCACCACACACAGATGAGGCAATCCTCAGGCACAATGGTAGGAGTGACTGGTCAATACCCAAATCTACTGTTTTACTTTTAGGATTTCTGGGTGTGTCTAATTTTAAAAGTGTTTGAAATGGTGAAGGGCGTAGAATCGCGCCAAGGGCAGAACGTGCAGAAGACTGGGAGAGTGAATGTGTCTTTTTCCTTAGAACACAGGTCTAGAGGATGAAATAAAGCTTGACAACTGGAGTTCCTGTCACCGGCAGAGCCAGGAGCACAGCAATGGAGTCAGGAAGGATAGTGAGGAAGAGCTTTGATGCGCTGTCACTGTCGTGGGCAGAGTGACAGAAGGCATGCTCACTGCCCTGGAGCTACAGGTGAGTCTGATGCTCCGGTCTCAGCTTCATTATCTGAAATCAGAGTTCAGTTCAGATGTGCTCTACAGTCAAACGTGGCTGTGGGTCTCTGCCTGGAATACCTGTTCCTGGAAATGAGGCCCAGAGACATGACACAAAAGACAGTCAGGTATGAGGGTGCTTACGTTGGTTTTGGTTGGGACTCAGCCTGAATAATACCAAAGATCTCTTTTCTTTCATTTTCAAAAATGCTATTTAAATAATTTTTTCATTTATTTTACATACCGTGTATGTTTCCCCTCCCTCCACTCCTCCCAGTCTGTTCCTCCCAGTGCACCCCAGCTTCCCATTTACCCCACTCCCCATCCACTCCTCCCCCCTCTCCATTCAGCAAAAGGCAGGCTTCCCATGGACTAGACCAAAGCTTGACACATCAAGTTGAGGTAGAACCAAGCTCCTCCCCTTGGGTCAAGCCGGGCAAGGTAATTCAACATGGGGATCAGGTTTCCAAAAGCCAACTAAGTGCCAGGACAGGTCCTGATCTCAATGCTAGGAGCTTTACAAAGAGACCAAGCTACAAACTGTCACACACATGCAGAGGGCTTAGTTTGGTCCCATGGAGGCTCCCTGACTGTTGGTCCAGAGTTCATGAACTCCCATGAGCTCAGGTCAGCTGTCTTTCTGGGTTCTCCTGTCATGACTCCCTTGGCTGACAATCTCTCCTCCTCTTCTTCAGCAAGACTCCCAGAGCTCAGCTCAGCGCTTGACTGTGGGATCTCTGCATCTGTTACTAGATAGACTATCTCTGATGACAGTTAGGGTAGTCACCAACAAACATCTCTTTCAATCTAAGTCTCTAGGGACTGTCTTAAGTATTGTAACTGGCTTTTTTATCCCTCATTCCTACCCACTAGCCTCATCTTCTCAGTGGAAAGCCTTAGATTTAAATATTTACAAAAGAACTCCAGACGAAGGTGTGATTTCCATTCTGCAGTAATTCCTAGGCACACAAAACTCACGGCCCTGAGTGACCTCCTGGGAAAATTCAGGGCACCATTTTCTACGGTGTCTAAGCTATCACAGCAGAATTTCTAGATGACCACGTTATCACCACCACCCTTACTCTGTGTTGCAAATGGGAAAAATGAAAAGTACCAGGGTCACTGCCTCCCTGGGAGAAGGTGTCAGGCTTCATGGCTGTGTCCTGAGAGCTGGTGTCTAGGCAAAGTCAGGACATTCAGGTAGTAGAGTGGTTGCCTCAGCAGAGAGAACAGGAGGTGACTGAACACAGCGATGGTAGATTGGCTGACAGCTATGAGTCACGGAGCCACAGACAAAATGACAAAAAGATTCAAGGAGTAAGAGAAAAAAGTACCCATAAAGTTGCGTTGGTCAAAACAAGGAGATTTCAGCCACTTGTAGATGCTGGAGGTACTGAGGAAGAATAATAGAGGGCCTAGGGACTGAAGCGTGCAGAACAATACCTCTGGGGAAGGTGAGTATGAAAGAAGTGGCCTCTCAGAGAGAAGGGTCCTATAAGATCAAGCTGGGAGGCTTGGGCTAGGCAGAACCTTAGGGTTTAGTACCCTCTGAGCAGAGCAATTGAAGTGTTACTGTTACCACAATATGGTTGCTTAGCCAACAGAGTGGCACTTGTTTAAGGATAGATTCAAATCAAGTCTAAGGCTAGCTCTAGCCAGAAGGTGAGAGGCCCTTCATTGTCCATGTCTTACCACAAGCAGAGAAACCATACTGAATAGCACTGTAGTTTTCTCTAGTGAATACTGTGGTCCAGAATTAGAATCTACAAGACCCACCCATCTGAAAAAAAAAAAAACAGACTGATGACCCTAAAGCATCAAGATACTTCCTTTTCTTTTTCTCTAAAGAATTAGTAATTTGTTTCTATATTTGAGAAGTCACAGTGTGTTCCTGTGACCAAAGAACAACAGACTCGCACCATGATTCCAAATGTTTCTCAAATCCAGGGACACTCGTTTCAACGTCGAGTTAGCACATTAAAAATGACTTCCTTGGCTGAGAACGTCTCTTTCATTTACAGGTGTCCCCCAGTAGCAGGCTGTGAGCTGGCTTCTACCAGAAACAATGAGCCAAATCAGTTATTTCCATATGCCTAACCAACTTTAGGCTGGCACCAATGACACAATGCCATCGCAAGATGAAGCACTTAGGTGAAAGCCAACTGCATTCCCCTCTTTGTAAAGTCTTCTGAGAGAGCAAAGTTTGGATCTGTCCAGCCAAGGTCAAATTCAGAGTTGTCTTGTTTTAGAAACAAATAGAAAAGTTTAAACAATGATCTGTATGGTTTGTACAAGTTATTATTCATTGAAAACCTAAGCAAGACCTCAGCATCACCCCTCTGTGTCTATGAACAGATGTATGGGTGGGTACCACCCTCTCACAGCCATCTTATGCAGTTCTGCAACCGGCCACACAGCTTTGGACCACTCTCTCAGAAGGCAAAGCTCCCGCCCTTTTTTGAGTGTCCCCCTGACTCATTCCACCCCATGTTCATTGTTTCTTCTGAAACGGTCCTTGCTCCCTCATAGAATTTGACCAACTTTTCAAATGAGTAGACTGACTTTACCTCCAACCCAAGTCCGGGAGGTGCATTAAAGTCTGGTCTAAGCCAAGCTTTAAATACCCCAGAACTTAAGACACAGTATGGAGTTCAGGGAAAGCTTCAGTTTTATTCGATTATGTCTTCGGAGGAACCACCTGGAATCTAAGCTTTTGGATATGTAATTTATATACCTGAAAATAACCAACATTCCCAAATTCAATCCATTTTGATGACTGCCCATTGAGACACAGGTCATTTTCATCAGCCTGCCATGTCCCTCAGGCTCTCCATTCTTACCCCCAAATAACTACAGATCTATTTTCCATCATAAGGAGTGAGTTTTGTCTGTTCTGAAGTTGTGTGTGTGTGAGTGAGTGAGTGAGTGTGTGTGTAAACATGCAGTATGTACTCTTTTGCATCTTATTTCTTTTCTTGAGTATAGTTGTTTTGAGTATTCATGTTGCATGGGACAGTAGTTCATTCCTTTTTACTGCTGAGGATATTTCATTCTTTGAATATACCACTTAACAATAATTCATTCTGCCAGTGTTCACCTGGACTTTTCCAGTTCTCAAAACTATGATTACCTTCTTATATAAAACTTTATGTAAACATATTTGAATTTAAAGACTTGAACATGGTATACAAATTATAACCCACTGTTTAAAGTGTTAATAAATGCTGTTGATAAAAGCTTAGATTTCAAGTACCACCCATGTATGTCTCATGACAAGAGCGCAGTTGCTGCGCCCAGGGTGGAAATGTTTAATACTCAGGAGGCACAGCAGGACATAGCTACAAAATCAAGGCAGCCTGCTTTACAGAGCAGGTTTTATGCAGGCAAGGACATATAGTGGACTCTGTGCCCCCCCAAAATCCAGGAAGAAAAACAGAAAGAATGAAATGAAGGAGGGAAGAAGGGAAGAAGGGAGGAAGGAAGGAAGGAAGGTTGGAAGGAAGGAAGGAAGGTTGGAAGGAAGGAAGGAAGGAAGGAAAAATTTGTGAACAGTTTCCAAAGGAGTTAAGCCATTTTAAACTCACTCACTGGCAGTGAATGAAAACTTGCATTGCTCTATATTCTGCTTAACATTTGCTGGTACTGATGTCTTTAAAAATCATAGTGTGTGTGTATGCGTGTATATGCACCATGTGTGCCTGCCTCTAATGGACACTGGTGTTTCAATTTGTGTTAGCTGACGACTGAAGGTGCTCGTGCTCCTTGGCCATTCGAGTTTCCTTTGTGAGCTGCCTGTTCAAGTCCTTTTTCTTATTTTAAAAACTGGGTCATCTCTTTATTATTGAATCATAGGATTTCTTTGTATGTTCTGGGCACAACATATTTGTCACATATAAACACGTATAGTGATTCTTCCTCACTGTGTGGCTTGCTATTTATTTTCTTGATGTGTTGGATGAGCAAACATTGCATGGTTTGAGTAAGTACAATTTATCCATGTTTTCTTTGTATGAGTCATCTACGTCCTTCTCAGAAAACTTTTGCACATTGCCAGAGGGCAAAGCACTCTTCTTTTAGACTTTTATGTTTTTTCCCTTGTGACTTGATTGTATTATTCTCATTGAACTTGGTGGCCCATTTTAAATGGGTGCTGTATGTGTGTACAGTGTGAGATGGGGTCAAAATCTTTCCGCCATTNGTATATATATATATATATATCCAGATAGTCCCAATCGGTTGTTGAAGAGATTTTCTTTTCTCTGCTGAATTACAAAGTCACTCCATTGTAGGTGTGTGGTTCTATTTCTGGGCTCTCTATTCTGTACTTAACCACGTCTTCTCAAAGTGTTAGCAATGGTTTTGAAACAGGAATGTATTGAGATTCCTATCTATACAGGGTTTTATGAGTTAGCGCTGTCTTATACTAAATATTAAAAAGATTATTTTTTTAAATTATGTGCATGTGGGTATGTGCACAGGAGAGCAGGTTTCCAGGGTGGCATAGAATTTCCTGGAGCTGGAGTTTCAGATAGTTGTGAGCCAGTCAATTTGGGTGCTAGAAACCAAGTTTAGGTCCTCTACAGGGGTAGTTAGCACCCTCAGCTTTGTCCCCAGCACCAGCAACTACTTTTTAAATCACTTTAAAAACTCATGTTAATGAACGAAAATTTATTTGATTCTTATGGAAGTCCTTGAGGGTTAGTGGCTAGCAAGAGCCAAAGTGTGTTGTGTGTTTTGGCATTTACTTCCCGGCAGTAAGTAATGTCGTACACAAAAGGAGATGGAACCAGGGAAGTATTAGCTGGTTTGAGAATAGAAACAGAGGGAACAGTGAAGCCTGGAGAGGCATGGGTGTTGGCAGGGTTGGGAAAACCGTCTGCTCCAGATCCCAAATAAGCTGTTGCCTTCCTGCCCCAGCCTGTTATTTCAAATGGCTGTGTGGCAGCTGCCCTGAAAGTGGAAAAAGCCATCTTACATTGAATTCTTTGCAATTAATTAAAACAAAAGCGCGAGTTCTTATCCCTTGTATGTGGTACCCACGCTCTCCTCCGGTTCTCTGGCTCATGAGTTCTCGTCACAGTTCAAGTCTTTGCTCTCTTCAGGAAGTACCGTGTCTCCTTGAATTCAGACCACTTGGCTCCTGCACATTTGTGATGGCTCAGGTGGAGCTGTGCCTTGTAGTCCATCCAGGATCTTATCGTTGAGAGGCTGGGGTAGATCTTTCCCAGTTTTTACATCCCTTGTGGAAACAGCCCCACCATGGTGACTTATAACCACAATCTTCACTTTGTGTCCCAAGGTACTGTCATATCTGCCTTGTAACCCCTTTACCACCCCTGAGAATCAGTTTCCATGTTGACTCCAACCTACCTGCTTCCATCCCTGCACCTCTCCTCAAAGGTATGACTTGGTATTCATTCCTGTTATCATAAGATGCATAGATTTTGGCAAAACAAAATTGTTGATTAATTGATGGAGAGAATGCCTTTGCCAATCTTTCCACTGGCAGATAATTCCCATCTTTCAAGACCAGAAGCAATGCTGTTTCCTGAGAGAAAATGAAGTTTCCCTTAGGAAGACTTGGTTGTTTTATCTATGCATCTACTTAATACTTTGTGCATTTTTTTCCATAGACACAGCATTTTCTGGTTACAAATTTGTTGGAAGCGTAAATCAATTGTTAATTGTAACAACATGTGGGGCATATAATTATAACAGCTTTTCAGACATACTTTTTTTACATTTATTTATTCATCTTTTTACTTAAGCTGTGTGTGTGTGTGTGTGTTTATCAAGGTACACGTGTCAGTCAGAGGACAGCTTACAGAACTCAGTTCTCTTTCCATCATGTGGGTTCTTGGGATTGAACTTGGTAGGTCATGAGGATTTGTAAAAAACACCTGTATAACTGAACCACCTTGCTGGCCCACAAATAGGTTTCTCAATCAAATAGCTGAGTGCCTTTGTTGAATGATCATAGTGTTCACATTTGTTCAACTTTCAAGTACATAAAGAAGTGTATTTGTGATGATTTGCATAAGTGTATGTGTTTTCCCCTCTAAAGATGTAGACAGTTACAGAATTTGCTTATGGCACACATCTGGGCCTTAGGGCACACATCTGGGGCCTGTGCCACCCTTGGTTATTGTGTACCATGCCAGACAGACCACAACAGTAGTTCTTTCCCCCAGTGATATCAGACTTGAATTCAGAGTCCTACCTCCCAAAACTCCATCAGTGGACCATCTTGGGATAAGATTATTTTCTCCTCCCTCATCATGAGAGAAGAAGTCTCAAGGTCGCCTTTAATGACCTTGCTGCTGGTACCTAAGAGAAGGCTCTAATAAAGCTGCAGACACTCCACAGATTCCTGTCTCTCAGAACTTAATCCCATTTGCATTTTGGCTATGATCAGATGGTGGAAACACAAACTCCAAACTGTCAATCAGCTTGGGCTTCTTTTCCAACTTTTCATAAATATATTTCTTTAAAAATTGTTGAACATTCTTGAAACACTAAAATGGCACAACTAATTTTTACAAAATTATTGCAATGTTTTTAATCTATATATTATAGTTCACAACCTAGAATTGTTCATTGCTGAAAATCCACAATGTACAAATGAATATACATGTGTGTAGATGTATATGTGTGTGTAAAATGTTGGCATTCTGAGATTTGAGGGAGAAAAGAGGGGAGATATTTACTGAAAATATATTTTTTCATATTGTCCAGTTTTTACCTTTAAATATCAGTTGAAAACATTTTTAAAGTATATAGATTTCTGGCATGTAATTTATCTTCAAAACAGAAATTAAACCTAACCAGTTATAAATCTGAGTTTCTTTCTGAATTAACCATGTTGGCATTACCCCAGTTACCTCCTTATGTTCGCATGGTTGCTTCCAGACTCTATGTAGAATTTTATGCCTCTGTAGTATCAAATTTGTTAAATGGCATATTTTTATATCAGTAATTTTTATAGCATATTGTTATTCCAGACTTTTACATGTCTCTAATTTATTCTTAACTTCAACACAGCAGTATTGATTTTTTTTCTAAGTTTGATGGCATGAGCTTTCGGTTGTGATTTAGAGTCCCTCTAGCACAATCAATAATTTCCACTTCTTTTTGTTGTTGTTGTTCTTTCTCAAATCTAGATGTTTGAGCAGGTGCAACAGTAAGCATCAATGTTCCTTGTTTCTTTTTTTTATTTCTCTTTGAGAAACATTTCAATTATCTCTTGCAATGATTGAGATTAAGCATCTTGATGATTCTGAATTATCTAGGGCACTTCAGTGCCTAACAGTAAGAATAATTTTGTTTGCAAGTCAAATAGGACCTGCTTGAGTCTCTATAAAGCATACCCCTCCTTCCTAGTCCCCCTCACAGAGTCAGTTGGTCATAGTCTTTTCCGAAGCCCTGAATTCATTGTTTTACAAAGTGTGGTCATTGGGTTACATGATTGGCCTGGGAAGGATTTAGGGGCAGTGTCCCTGCAGGTGCTGTAGCTGTGGGTACCAGGATTAAGGTGGCAGGGACACAGAAGGCTGCAGGGCTATCAAATGCACTGCACAAAGGTTCCCAAGGATCCCAGCTGAGAGGATGATTTTGTCCTTAAATGCTTCATAGTTGACAACAGCTGTCCCAAGTAAATGTTCTTACCTGAGCTATTTAGGCCCTGCTTCAAATAGTATTGATGGAGATCTGCACAGAGCATCCGATATTTTGTTTTAATTGTACCATTTAATTTCTGGCACAGAATTATAGCCATATTAATGGAAATAAAAATGAAGAAGAAAAAATAAACTGAAAATCAAGTCTTTTCTATTTTCTTTTGCTGTAACTTATGAGGAGTTGTAATCATAGACTTTATAATTTTCTATTCTAGTTTATACATGTTTTAATGTTTTTGAGAGAGGTTCTTGCCATGTAGCCCAGGATGAGTTCAAATTCATGACCCTGTTGCTTCAGTGTTCTGAGTGTTGGTGACCATGCATCACCACATCTGGCTTTTCGATCCTAATTTTTAAATAGCTTATGGAAATCACGCTTTTGTTGCTACAGACTATTTGTAAGACCAACTTTAAATGCTATGTGTTTTCACATACCAATAGATATTCTTTGAGAGAAATCGGTTTCTTAAATATCGGATATACATAAAAATTGCTAAATTTTCCACAAGTTACAAAGAGCTACCAACATCAATACCCAGTATATTTGCCATCCAGTTGGAAAGAATAAACTAGCATCCACATCTTTAAGGGGCCCTGTGTAGTTTTCTGAGCTCATCCTCTTGCTTCATCTGCAGGCTACTTAGTCACTATTCTGTTTTGTGATTTATTATGTTGTATTAGTCAGGGTTCTCTGGAGGAACAGAATGCACATCATGAACATACATACACATGCAAACACATACACATACAGGATATATATATATATGAAGGGGATTTGTTAGAGTGGCTTACGGGCTATAGTCCAGTTAGCCCAACAATGACTGACTGCCAATGGAAGGTCCAGAAATCCAGTAGTCGTTCAGTCCACAAAGCTGAATGTCTCAGCTGGTCTTCAGTATGTGCCAGAATCTCTAATGCCAATGATGGAATGAACTTGCCAGCAAGAGTGAGAGCAAGCAGGAAAAGAGAGAAAGTTTCCTTCCTCCATGTCCTTTATATAGATTCCCAGCAAAAGGTGTGGCTGGAAAAAAAAAGGTGTATCCTCCTATATTGGTCAGGGTTCTCTAGAGTAACAGAACTTATAGAATTAATTTCTCTCTCTATATATAGAAAGGGGATTTATTAGGATGTCTTACAGGCTAATCCAACAATAGCTGACTATGAACAGAAAGTCTAATAACCCAGTAGTTGTTCAGTCTACAAAGCTGAATGTCTCAGTTGATCTACAGTAGATGCTGTCATCCTGAAGAAGTAGTCTCTAATGCCAGTGGCAAGGGGAGGCAGAACAGGCAAAGAGCAAAAGCATCCTTCCAAGTTCTTATACGGACTTCTAGAATAGCGGCCCAGATTAAAGGTGTGCCTTCTTGCCTCAATATATTGATTTTTCTGTTTTTCTGCTTTGAAGATACAGATTAGAAATGGATCTACCCACTTCAAATTAAGCAAAAATCCTTCCCAAGTGTGCTCTCCATTTTTGTATTTTAGTTGATTCCAGATGTAGTCAGGTTGACAACCTAGAATATCCATTACACTTCCCACGTTAAAAAAATCTGAATTAATGGTGAGTCTTTCTATCTCAGAAAATCTTGACTAAAAGTGTGTCTTATTACTTCAGATGATTTAATTAGGAAAACAAATCTCTCACAGGTGAACCCAACTGCTTGAGTTTTAGTTAATTCCAGGTATAGTCAAGTTGACAACCAAGAAGAGTCATCTTAAGTCTGCCCCTTATCAACTTGACACACAATTATACATTCTCATGTCATACCTAATTTCCAAATGAAAACAACAACCAGGTCATAATTACACCTAACATGATATAACCATCCCACATACAATCACAAATGTGTTGTAAATTTAACCAGGTTACAATTATGCCAAGCATGATATAACTATCACTTGTACAGCCACAAATGCATCATAAATTTTACAACAAGTAGCAATGTACCTTGAGGGATTTTTTTAGCATCTCAAACTTAAATATCATAACCACTGATATTCTTTTAATTATGTTACATTACATGATAAAGATATCAAGGAAAGAAAACAGAAATATCTCTAAAAACGCATATATGACAGAAACACTGATATCAATAATCTTATTTTCTGCAACTAGTTGTGTAGTCTTAGTACTTGTAACTCCCTTTTGCTAACACCCATTCTGTGTTTTCTCCACCTCCACCAAGTACCTCAACAGGTCTTGGTTCTTCTGGAAGAATGACCAATATTTTCATTCCTGAAGGCTCTGTGCCCTTTGTCTTTCTGCCTGGATCGAGCTGTTGTAGTTTCCCACTGACTTTAATCACAGGACATGGTGGCACCAAGAGATGCCCTAAGGGATCACCTGCATTCCAGACGTAATATTTCTTACCTTCATTGTGGAGAAGCAATCCAGTTTCCCCTTGGTAATCTGGATCAATAGCCTTTCCTAACACTGTTATTCCCTTCTTAGCCTGTTGACTTGAGGGCATTAGAAGCTCAAAGTGGTCGGGGGATGTCTGAGCTTGCAGTTCAATGAAACGTTTGTTGTGGTTCCTGGCAGCAGCACTTCCCTCTCTAGATCCAAAACTTCTAGGCCAGCAGAATTTAAAGTTGTAAGGACAGGAAGCAAAAAGTCTCCTAGTGAATCATTAGGGGTGCTAATGAGTGGTCTACCCTTTGATTCCAGGACCTGTGGATTTTGGCTATGGGAGAAACCATGCCATATACTGGACACGGATTCAAAGCATATACAGCCTCTGGAGAACCCTGCCCCAGCCCTCCAAGATGTTGCCACCTGGTTGGTGCTGTGCCTATGTCCTCAAAAGGCCATTCCATCTTTCTATCAGGCCAGCTGTTTTAGGATGATGGAGAACAAGGTAAGACCAGTGTGTTCCATAATCACAGGTCCACTGTCACACTTTTATGACTTTAAAGTGATTTTCTTGGTCACAAAAGCTACTATGTGGAAATATCATGATGGCGAATAAGGCATTCTGAAAGTACATCAGTGGCGGTTTTAGCAGAAGCATTACATTCACGAAGGGCAAATTCATAACCAGAGTAAATATCTACTCCAGTAAAGGCGAAGCCCTGTCTTTCCCACAGATGAAGGGCTCGAATGTAGTCCCATCTGCTACAGGTTGCTGACTGGTAACCCCAGGGAATTGTGCCATATCTAGCATTCAGTACTGGTCTCTGCTGTTGGCAGATCTGGCACTCAGCAGTAGCTGTAGCTAGGTCAGTCATGGTGAGTGGCAGTCCACATTGTTGAGACCATGCATAACCTCCATCCCTGTCACCATGGCCGCTTTGTTCATGAGCTCATTGGGCAATGACAGAAATACTTGGGGAAAGAGGCTGACTGTCCACAGAATGGATCATTTCATCTACTTGATTATAATTTTGGTTGGATTTACTTCCCATCCTCTGATACATATAGGTGTTACCAACAAATGGGTCGCTACTCCCTGCTTACTTGGTTCAATCAGCATAATGTCATCAATATAGTGAACTAATGTGATATTTTGTGGAAGAAACTGACAATTAAGACCTCTTCAAACTAAGATAGGACATACGGCTGAAAAGTTAATAAATATATCCTTGAGGTAAAACTGTAAAGTTATACTTCTGGCCTTACCAACTGAAAGAAAATTGCTTCTGGTGCTTCCTATGGACAGGCAAAGGTATTTTCTAAGTCAATAGCTGCATCCTATGTGCCTAGAGATGTGTTAATCTGCTCAAGTAAGGACACCACATCTGGAACAGCAGCTGCGGTTGGAGTCACTACTTGATTGAGTTTCCAATAGTCAACTGTTGTTCTCTATGGTCCATCTGCCTTCATGCTGGACAGAGAGGAGAGCTAAAGGGATATGCGGTGGGAATCACCACCCCTGCTTCCACTGAGTCCTTGACTGTACCACTCATTTCTTCAATTTCTCCAGGGAGGCGATATAATCTTTATTCTCTGTTTTCCCCAGCAGAAGAAACTCTTTTTAACCCTAACAGCCCTCACTCAACATGTCAGGGACTCAACGTGAGATTTCTGCCAACTTCTAAGTACATCTATCCCAATTATACATTCTGGGTCTGGGGAAACAACCACAGGATGAATTTGGGGACCCCCCCTGGACTGACTGTGAGTCAGACTTCAGCCAAAATGCCATTAATCACCTGACCTCCATAAGCCTCTACTCGAAATGGAGGGCCACAATATTTCTTGATGTCTCCTGAAATCAGCATCAATTCAGAATCGGTATCCAAAATACCCTGGAAATTACCCCTCCCCCAGGTGAATAGTTACACTTTTAAAAGGTAATAGGTACCTTCTAGAGAAGGACCAGAGACATGTTGACAGTAAAACTCTTAGGTATTTTACCAAGGTCCTTCACCAGAGGAACACTATCCGTTTATGCAAGGGGTTCTGAGTCTGTAAAACTGACTCAAGTTTTGGAAATTGTTTCATGGGCCAAGATTTCCCTTTGCCATGATCCAATATAGTCTTTCTTTCATGTGCTTGGGAAGTTTTCTACTTACACAGATTAAACAAAGTGCAGTAGGCTTTTAATCTATTTCATGCCTGGAAACACCATGATTGATCGGCCAGTAACAAAGGTCCAAAGGAATCATGCCACCATTAAAAAAAAAAAATCATTGTGCCTGTGCTGCCCATTACGGATTAGGCCATTGTGGACATTTCTTTGCTGCCTATTATGAAAGCTGTTATCCCCTTGTCTTTGGTGATTCAGTGAAGCTCCTTGGCCCTACTACTTTGGGGCCCAATTAAACCCATTGCAGCAATGTCTCCAGTCCTAAGGTCCGGTACTGAAGAGGGGCAGCAACAAAGTCCTGATCCTGGTGCCTTCTCACCATTCTGGATGGGTTTTATAGGATTAGTGAAGGGCGTGCCTTCTGGCCCTTCCCATTGTGGAGGATTAAGTTTTACACAGTGTACCTATTCTACCATTACAATTTCCCTGAGTCGTAAAATCCCTTCCACACCAAGCCAGGGGCTACCAGGCATCTCCAGCTCCTCTTCAGTAGGCCATCTTTCGACAAGCGCTTCAGCCAATCATTCAAACAAACTTTTGACACTGTTTTTAAAAATTGTACAAGCTTCCATATTAGACCTAGGCTCTCCACTCAGTGGGCCTATATCAGTGAAGTTATCCTGATCCAGCTTTATCTTCATTCACTATTATCCCACACCTTTGAAATCCATTCCCATACATAGTCCCTAGACATCTGCTTGAATAAATTAGCAACCTCATTGAGCTTTTTAGCAATGTAGCTTACCTCCTCCTGGAGTATACTTTCTGTTTCTCCTCTAGGAGTCTGCTTAACTTTTCGTCTGGTTATTGTTGAGGCGCTGAAGCAACTATTGGTGATCCCCAAGGGACATCAGTATTGTCTTACCTGGCACCTCCAGAGAAAGTCACTTCTGGTTTAGCAGATAGTGAGGGGTTAATCTCTGCAGCCATAGGTGGGAAAGGCAGCATTTTATGGGGTGGAAGTAGGTGTATATCTTTGCTGAGGGTGGAGAGACTGCTTTCTCAGATGAGATAAAACTTTGAGAAGCCGAGGGTTCAGTTTTCAGCTTCAATAGGGTCCTCCTACACATTCCCACCCCAAGTTACAGGATCCCTTTCTTTACCAATTAATGTTCTTCCTTTAGCAGCAAACACCCTCTGAGGCTGGACCTTGAATTTTCACTGTAACTCATCTAACTTTATAATGAGGGCTTTGGTTGGCTTTCCCACAGCTTGAGTTCTGTGGATGCTGGTGAGAAGATTCTCTTCCAGGGCAGAGCTTAGAAACCTTTGGACTGTTGTGCACATCTGGAGCTGGTCAGGTTTTTCATTGAGTTTGTTGTTTTCTTTTACCATATTCTAAGACGTTAGGAGTTAGTTAATCTTAGTGTGGAGCTCATTCTTTTCCTTTGTCAGTTTGTTTAGAGATGCTAGAAACAAATGACAGGCATCACAATTTTCCTTATTTTTCCACAAATTGTCAAAAGTCCTATATATAGAGTCACAAAATATCTTGCCTCTCACAACTGATGAATCACAATAATCAAATCCTTTTGTCTCCTTAACTTTGTAAAATAGTTCACACCAGGGGCTCTCAGTATTCTCCAAGCTTCCAGGAGAGGCTTCAGTAACTGTAAGTGTTGGCAAATTGGAAGGCCTATTCCATATTCTTAAAATATTCATCCTTATATTCTATTCCTCTAGAACCACTTCTAGTACCAACATCTGTAATAGTCAGGGTCCTCTAGAGTAATAGATCTTATAAAAGAATATATATATAATACCAAGTATTCTATTATATAAAATGAATATATATCTAAAATGGGGATTTATTAGAATAGTTATAGGCTATGGTTCAGCTATATGTGGTTCAGTGATGGCTGTCTACCAACAGAAGGTACAAGAATCCGATAGTTGCTTAGTTCACAAGGCTGGATTTCTCAGTTGGTCTTCAGTATATGACAGAATCCTGAAGAATAAGCTCTAACATTAGTGAAGGAATGGACTTGCCAGTGAGATTTAAAGCAAGCAGGCCAAGAGAGAGCAAACTTTCTCCTTCCATGTTCTTTATACAGGCTGCCAGCAGAAGGTGTGGCCCCGATTAAAGGTGGATCTTTCCACCTCAAAAAGATATGGATTAAAAGTGGTTGTTCCCACTTCAAATGATGTCATTAAAAAAAAATCCCTCACATCTGTACCCAGTGGCCTGGGTTTTAGGTAACGCCAGATGTAGACAAGTTGAGAACCAAGAATGACCATCACATTTATCACCCACTTAAAGTTAATTCTTCAATACTTTGTTATATCCTTAAGAGACATGCAATTCAGTGGATATTTTAAAATCTGTATTCAAATGGGCTTATTCTAGATGTTTTTTGGGGTTTGCTTTTATTTCACCTAATATTAAGTATTTTTCTGTATCATTGTGTATGTGAGGCATTCATTTTCATTGCTCTGAAATATTCTATTGTATGAACAAACCATAAGTTATTGCCAATATATTTGTGCTTGTTGTATTTTTAATCATTACAACCATTTTAATCAGTATAAATGAAATCACAATTATATAATTTTTGTTATGAATCCCCAAGAATCTCTTCATGCTCTACATATGATTGACCTTGCTGTTCAGATGATAAGTAACCCTTCAAAAACAGAAACAATGCCAAGTTGTTTCCTAAATGATTGTATCAGGTTCCACTTCCCTTAGCAGTGTGTGTGGATTCCAATTGTTTCACAAGATAGCCATGCTGCGAGCAGCCTAGAGTAGAATTGTTGCTAATCTTGTGAGTGGGGATGCACTTTCTTAATTGGTTTTTAACATTTTTTTTCCAGTAAGGAGGCAGAACATATTTTCATAAAGTTTATCATTTGTGAGGTGCTTATTAAAACACTTTGTTCATAGCCTTCTTTTCTTTCTGTTGGATTATAACAGTTCTTTTTGTTTTTATTGGAAAAATAGTTTTTACTACCATATATTCTGACCATGCTTTTCAGATCCTCCCTGCTTCCCTCCCCATCCAGCCCCACCCCTTTTTCTCTTATAACAGTTCTTTGTAGATTTTGAATGTTATTAATTCTTCATCTTCGCTTTTTGTGGGTTCAAATATCTTCACCATTTCTATGGTCTTAGCAATGAACAGACCACCTTAACTTTAATATAGTCACATTTATCAAACTTTTCTTTTGATAGCCATGCCCCTTAAGTCTGGTTAAAATTTTTCTCTTTTCTATATGTTGAGGACATCTCGTGCATTTTCTTCAAAAATTTTTTAATTCTGTCTTCCACTTTTAAGCTTTTAGTCTACCCGGAATTGGTTTTGTGTGTCACATAAAGCAAAAGCATTTTTCTTTCTTTCTTTTTTATTCTTTTGCATTTTGTGCTGCTATCTCAGATGGTCACAAATTGAATAATTTATAATGAACAGAAATTGATTGGTTCAGGATTCTGGAGTCTCAGAGGCCCAAGATCAACAAACCTCCATCTTGAGAGAGATTTTTGATATGCTATCATGGTATAGGAAGAAGGTCAAGGGTAGGGAAGGCACCCAAACAGGCCTGAACTTTCTTTTTTAAAGAAGCCAACTCATTCCTTGATACTGGCATAAGTCCATTTGCCAGGCCAATTTCTTAAGCCCCCCCAACAATGTTACAGAAGTGCTTAAATCTTAGTTTGAGCCTGGGAAGGGAGAATCAAGGCACCACAATAAAAATGGTCAATGGTTTCAGAATGACAATTAAAACCCATTCTTTTCTTACAGATCTACAATGATGTCTCTATCTTAAACCTGTTTTCCATTCGTGTAAGGATCAATTTCTGGCTTTTATAATTTGTTCTTTTGGTTAATTTGTTATCATGCCGATATTTCATTGTAAAAATTAGCTTTATAGAAAGCATTGGTATTGGGTAAAGCAAATCTCTTTGATTTTCTTCACGTCTTGAATAGGTACAGCAGAGCAAAGCCTGTTGGAATTTTATTTGGAATTTTATTGATCCGTAGATCAGTTTAAGGGACATGGCACCTCCTAAATAACTGACTCTTGAGTTCAGGGAATATGGTATATGTTTCATTTTAGTTAGGTATTCTTGAGTGCTTTGTAATAATTTATAAAGAATAAATTAACAGAGGACTTATGTATCTTTTCTTAAGTGTTTTCATGACATTATTGAAAATGGCTTCTTTTAAAATGTGAAGAAGTGGCTAGAGAGATGAGATGACTCAGCTATTAAGAATATTGGCTGCTCTTGCAGAGGACCCAGGCTCAGTTCCCAGCACCCACATGATGGCTCACAACCATCTGTAATTCTAGTTGCCAGGGATCCAACATCCTTGTCTGGTCTCTGTGAGTACTAGGGAAGCACATAGCCCAGAGACACATATGCAAACAAAACACTTACACACACAAAATAAAACTATATTTAAAAATGTGGTGAATATTCTAAAGATAGGTTTTTTTGTCTGTAATGGAAAATGCAATAGAAAAGTGTAATAGAAAACTGACTTCTGTATATTGGCCTTATATTTAACTAAACAATTACATTTTATTTTTAGTCCTATTGATTTACCTGCAAATTGTTTTGGATTTTAGCAAGTGCAAAAGGTGCCAGTTCCAGCCTTTCTTACCTAATCATCAAGTAAGTTCTTCCCTTCCTGCCTGCCTGCACTGGTTTGGATTTTCCTGTGCAGTGATAGTAGTCAGTTTGTTATATGACCTACAGCAAAGGGAAACTGTTAGTATCTGTGTGTTCTGAGGACTTCTGGGAGTATACTTTTTTGCTTGTTTGCTTGTTATTGAGACAGGGTTTCTCTGCATAACCCTGGCTGTCCTAGAACTCACTCTATAGACCAGGCTGGCCTTGAACTCACAGAAATCCACCTGCCTCTGCCTCCCGAGTGCTGGGATTAAAAGCATGCACCACCTCAGAGTAGCTACTATTTTTCTCAAAAACAAATGGATGTCAGTCCATTCATAATTTTCATCCATCAAGATAATTGCATTATTCTCATCCTTTCAATAAGAATTACATTGATTTTTTTTCTGGCATTGAACTAATATATTGCTACCATACTCTTGATTGAAACTGGCCTGACTTTTCTTTTGCAAGTCCTTGTCATGGTTTAGAATCATGCAAATCTCTGCCTTATAAAATGGAAAGGTAAGTTATAAAGTGGCCTCTTATTTTTTAACTCTCTGAAAGGGTTCCCTACCTGTGGAATTGTGTTTGAATTTCTAGATTTTTCTTTTGTTCTTTTCCGAATGTGTTTACTAATCTTTTTCAAATATGACTTTATTTTCAAACTAATTCATTATTTCTCTTATGATATTAAATGTGACTGACCTGCTATTTAAATACGAGGAGCTATTCTTTCATGTACTGTAACATGAAATGGTTACGGCTTCTTTTATTATGACAGTTTGCATTGTCGTTAATTTGTATGATGTGTATGTTCGTGTATGTGAATGTTGGTGCATACATGCCATGGAGCCCACATAGAGGTTAGAGGACAACCTGGGGTATAAGTCTTTGTCTTCCATCTTGTTGAAAACAGGATCTCTTGTCTCCCCTGTCTAGCTAAGAGGGCTTTTCAGAAATGAACCATCACAGAAACTTTAATAATTTCACAAATTGAAGAATATATAGGATATCACACATTAAATAGTCCAATATTTATACTAAAGGCATAGTGGAAGACCATATATAGTATGAGTCAGTTTATTCTATGTATCCTAAATGAACAAAATATGGAGACAGAAGGAATAATGATCACCTAGGGGTAGGAAAGGGACTAATTGTAAATGTTAATGGGACTGAGGGTGTTGCTTTCCTGGATGATGAAAATGTTTTAAAATTAGATTGTGGAAATCATCACGCAACTCTGTGAAAGTACTTTAGATGGGTAAATTGATTATGTGTAAACTATATGCCATAAATTTTTAAACTATAGCACAATATAAAGAGAAAGGATAAAAAATCATGCTAATAATTTAAAAGTTTCCTTTTGGGGGTGGCATTAGATAACAAACAAAAGCTGTGAGACCAGAAAGAGAGAGTGCATGTAGGAAGTGCTTCATACATCTTTGACTGTCGTCTTGTGCGTTTGGAATAAGGAGTTCCTACATTATCACTTCCTTTGTCTCTGTCTCTTACATCTTAGATATGGAAGAAGGTATTCAGGTTGTGTCAGAGGGGTTGGGTGTGATTTCCAAGCCCTGGATCCCAAGTTACTTACACCTTTCTAAACATTGTACAAAAATGATCATGCATACCTTCCCTTCATTGTGAAGAGGGTCCATGTAAGTATCTCATTTGCTCCTTCAGATCCGATGTTTTCAAAGGCATGTGAGAAGGCAGATGTGCGTGTCACACCTTTGCTTTCGTTGTCATGGTTTCTCCCATGTCAACTCTGCCGAAGGTGGGTTGTCAAGGCGGAACACAAGAGGCAAGCATAAATATACACATAAAACTTGCTTTGGAGAATTTGTGGAGGGTCCCTCCTGGAGTGGGAGTGTTAAGTTCCCACCAGCCTGGGGGCCGGAGTGAAATCTGTCTGTCATAATAATGGAACAGAATAGTCAATCATCTG
Organism: Bramus lutescens; assembly: GCA_001685075.1. Taxonomy (NCBI): domain Eukaryota; kingdom Metazoa; phylum Chordata; class Mammalia; order Rodentia; family Cricetidae; genus Bramus; species Bramus lutescens. The sequence continues at coordinate 14,378 of LOEQ01001703.1, read as the reverse complement.
GATGAGGCTCATCACTTACTGAGAGCCAAACACTGCTTTGTCTGGAGGAAAACATATCTGAGTGAGGATTTGTGGGTGATGCTGACCCACCATTAGCCTGCAAATCTCTTTGCGTGAGGGATCTGCTTCCTCCTGCTGCTGTGGGATCACCAGTCAGGCCAGCAAAGCTTCCTCATGTGAGGAAGTAGAGGTGCAGTGTGCATTTGGAGGCACCTTTGTCGGCGCCTTTGTTGGCTATTGCAGCCTGGGATCTCCTTTCTTCAGCTTTAGGGTTTTGCCCGAATTACTTTTTAGTGAATTACACCTCTTTTCTGATACATCAGTCTCCTCTATCCAAGAAAGCATCTTTTTGTGGTTTTGTTACTCATGGTTAACTGTCAGTTAATTACAGTCTGGAAATACAAAATTCTAGGAATTTTTAATTCCTTGTTATTCTGAGCCACATGATACAACTTGATGCTGTCCCGTTCTTTCCTGAGCAGGATGTGAATTATCTGCTGCCTGATGACTTGTGTTTGATGCCTGTGGCACACAAGATGGAAAGAGAGAACCAACTTGTCCTCTATTTCCACTAACATGTCTTGGCATGTGTACCCATACARAGACACCAAACACACACACACACACATACAGACACTCATGCACAGATGCATGCAGGCAGGCACGCATGCACACAGACATGCACTCTAAAATAAGTAGTTATTAGAAAGGTCAGGTTTATAGCCAAAATGTGGAATAGAGCCCAGGTAGTGTGGACTCTCAGAGCCAGTATGTTGAAGTTAATGGCAGTGGGTGTCACATTAAAAAAAGGTGAAGGCCTTTTCCTGGAACTACAAACATTAAGTTTCAGGGAAACTGATTTCAAGCCATCAAAGAGAGCTTCCCTTGGGTTTTATCAGCTCCCTAGACTATGGTGCTATTAGCAGACTACGGTGCTATCTTAGAACCAATAGGAGATCTGGATCAGCTGGTGTGTGTCCCTGAAGAGGAGACTGAACTCTGCCCCCTCTTCGTCTTCCCCCTCTTCACTTCCTGCAGCTGGCCTTGGGAGGGCTTCCTCTGCATCATGCTCTCATGGTGACATCACCACAGGCCCCAAGCTATGAGTCAACTAACTGGAGACCGAGTCAAAACAAACTTCTTTTTTCGTGTTGTTTTCTTAGGCATTTGTCACAGTCCTATAAAGGTGACCAAGGCAGAAGTCTGTGGCCCCAAAGAGATTCACACAAGCTTGTTGCCCATACAGAGATTACTAATATATGAGAGTTTCATGAGGGATGAGCTAAAGGCAGTTATGGCTTCCAGAATTCTATTACTCAAACAAGGAGCGAGAAACTCAGAGCTTGGGATTTAGAGATCTCTTTCCACCATACACTGTTTCCTTTAGAATCTCCGCAGAGGAGGAATGAGAAAACTGGTGTCGTGGAAAAAAAAATTCCTCAGTGAGGATCAGGAGAATTTGGGTCATAATTCCACTTCTGCAACCAATTTAACACGTGAATGCAGCAAACACTTTAATCTCCCAGGGCCTAAGTGTCCTCCAACAGTGGGGTGGTATTAGATAATCCCTCAATTCTCTTTTGGTTCTAAAATAATTTTATTCTGTAATCAGCAAGGCCCCTCCTGCTGAAAGGACTGGCTAGTTCAAACAAGACATTGCCTTGTGATGAGCCACCGGAGCTCCAGGGGTTTGCTTTTAGAAACAGTTTCCTGCCTCTTGACCCCATCTCAGTCTCAGCCGCTCACTTGGCTTTCTGGTGCCTCCTCCTTGGGAAATTAAGTTAAACCAGGCTGTGGTCTTAGCCTTTCCTTAACAGGTTCATGTTAAAATGCTGTCCCGGAGGACGTGTCAGCAATGTCTAGACCTTCTCCTAAGATACAAATGGCACACCAAGGCATGGTTCTGTCCAAGTTCATCCTGGGAAACCAATGAGTTCATTGGGCTTCCTCACAGAGCTTAGGAGAGGAGAATATCCAATGGGTGTGGGTGCTCCCTGACCCCTGCTTTACCCAACAGGGATAAGGGCTTTTCAGTAGCCACACAAATGGATCCCCTACCAGTAGTCTCCCTAGCCCCTCTCTGCTAGCTCTCTAATACACACATTCTCTCTCTCTCTCCCTCTTTCTCTCCTTCCCTTCCTCCCTCCCTCCCTCCTCCCCCTCTCGCCCCTTCCTCTCCAAGGCCACAAGGACTTAAGACAGAGGTACTTGGAACAGGTGGTAGATTGGTAGATTACTGGTGGAAATTCAGATGTGTGTGGGGGTCTTGTGACCCTCTCCCACTTCCAAATGGAAGTTATTAGTTAAGACCAGCTGGCATGGTTCTTTTGCAAGAGGGGCAGACGAGTTCTTCAACATGGTGACGGCTTGACCTGGAGGACAGTCTCTAGCAACAATGTGGAAGGCACTCTTTCTTGCTGAATTTCTTCTCACCTTGGAACTGCTCCACTCCTGGGATGTGGGGTTCTAACCAATGGCCTTGCGCAAGCGATGGGCTTCCTTCATGCAGTGAACATGGAGAGCTCGTGTTTCTCATTTTTGTCTCAGTGGAGGCAGTTTCAGCTCTTAGAATGACACATTCACCCATTTTTGTATCGAGAGTCTTTAAGAAAGTTATTTCCCAAAATGATGGCAAAAATTTAACTTTTAAGAGTCCTCTCATGGGGCAGCATTTTTCCTGTCCCGTTCATGTAGATATCAAGCTGCTTTTGCTCAAACAATACAGTCTTGAAATTTTCCTTTGACCTCGTTTAATTGATTATCAACAGTTTCCCGGGCTCCACACTACATTTGGCCACATATCTCATACTGATTCTGAGCAGCCCGAAAAACTGCCGTGTCATGCTAACAACTCCTTTTAGCCAAGGCATGCCAATGTGTGTTGCCAACTTCCAACTGCTTTTCATCCCAAAGATTAACAGGGCCACCACATGGTGTTCTTTCTTACAAAACGTTATTGCCTGCATTCTAGTGAGGATCTGATGTGTTGACATTAATCCCAAATGGGGAGGATGGTACTCTTAATTCTGTCCTGGGGGAAAGCAACTGGAGCTCTTTGCCTAAGCCTTTTATTTTAGGAATACCATTCTCTATCATCATTTCTAGTAGGGATCTTAGTCAGTTGTTAGGAATTTTTCTTTTCTCCTGAAAGATAACATTCTTTCTTTTCTCTCTGAGACACCCAGAATTCACATCCTCGGTGAATAATCTTCAGCATTGATTTAGTTGCTGAATGTCCTCCCTAGTCATCTTTTAATTATTCATTAGGAAGCCATAGGAGTTCCAGCTAAAAATGGAGTCTGGCTAGCAGCCCCCCATGAAGTGTTCTCAACTTTCGTCTAAAATGGCTATAGAGACAGAGGGCAAAAATAGGTACTTTAAAAGCAAAAGCAAAAACAATGGCCAACAAAATTTCAAAGGGAAGAAGCTATTCAATTAAAGAACAAGGCTGAGGCACAGCTTTTGTTTTTCTCTGTGATACACTGGCACCTTACTGTCTGGCACAGAATTCTTTCAAGGAGAGGAGGTTCAGGTACTCACCACTCACCCTTCTTCGGACCTGGAGACTCAAGTTTAGCCCTAATGAGAATCTGGTGTGTGGACAAACGTGGATTGATTTGTGAGGCTGAGAATAGTGTCATCTTAGTCTCTACCCAAAAAAATACACAATTTCAGCAAAGACTCAGATGGTAGGTCAGGTTTGGCCTGATCAACCCTCACATTCTCAGAGGAGGATTTCTTGCAGGTGAAACTCTTCAGATGGATTGGAAATGAAAACAAAAATAAGAAACTGTAGTGACAACACATGATGGGAAATTAGGGATTTTTATGTGCATTGCAGATTCATAGCATCAGGAAATCAGTGTTTGTGGGGCATGATGGAACTTCACCGGAAAAGCTGTATAGCTTCGAAAGCAGCCCTGAGCCAGATGTTATGCACATCAATACACAGCATAGAGCCAAGGGAACCGCAGCTCTACCCAAGGAGTTCTGGCATGGTTTGACTTTCCCTGTGGAAGGGAAAAGAGAGCGTATATATATATGGATAACTGGTTCCCCTGAAGAAAATACTAAAACAAATGGAAGAAACACAATAATCAAAGAACTAACAGGAAAAAAATTCATGAACAGAAGTAAGACCCAGATTGAAAAAAATCATTGTGTTCCAGACAAATCAATGAACAAAGGCACACATGATGATGTATCCTGGCAACAGTTTTAATTCACAACCATAAGAAAAGGCTTTTATAAGTATTTAGGCAAAAGAAACAGAGTAACTAAAAATATAACAAAAATCTGGCTGTTCTCTGGCTTTTACTCTAAATGCTTAAATTTAGAAAAAAGTGATGTATTGTATGCAAAGTTTTGAGAATTGAAGTTGTAAGTTACGGCTTTTATACCCAGCCTAGCCATCTTTAAGTTGTGAAACAACAGAGGGATATCTCAGACATAAAAGGATGCAGCAATGAGCACCTCCCTTGAAAATGATTTCCTGAAGGAAAGCAATGAATGGGGACTTTGTGTCCTGCAGAGACTGTCCTCAGAGTTGGAACCAATTAAAACAGGGATGCGCCCAAATCTATGTCTGGAAAAAATTGTCTTAAAATCCTTATTGTAGAGAAAAATAGTTTTTTTGAAAACTAAAATAAAAAAAGAAAAAGCACAATTAGGAAAAACATGGAAAGAAAAAGATCTAAATCATCTTGCAAAAAAGAATCATCATATGATAAAAAATAAGATTAAAAATAAGATGAAAGAGTAAGTTATAGTTACTAAAGTTCAGATAAACTGCATTTTAAAAGGATTTGCCCTTATTTAATATTTATGAGTGTTTTGTGTGTGGGCATGTGTGCATGGTTGCTGTATGCCTGTGTGTGTGCATGTGTGGGTATGCACATGCACCATGTGTATGTAGTACCCACATAGGCCAGAAGAGGACATCAGTCACCAGGAGCTGGTGTAACAGACAGTTGTGAGCTGCCACATGGGTGCTGGAACTAAACCTGGGTCCTCTGGAAGAGCAGTCAGTGCTCTTAATCCCTGAGCCAGCTCTCCAGCTACAATAAGATAAATTTTACAAGATGAGAATTCTTGAGTTTTTAAAAGCAATATGAAATTCAACTAAGTTCTGTTTGTAGTAAATATATCTAAAGTGATATAAGGAGTTTAAAACAAAAAGAATATTTTTATTTTAATAAGGGATATAATTCCAAACATATTTAAGCAGACCAAACAATGTTGCATAAATTGCTCAAAATTAAATTAAAAGTATTTATTGATTATGTTGAAAGCTTCATTAAGAAAGTTATTCCAGTTTCTATTCATGTATATAATATTATTTAACTTTTGTTTTTACTTTTAAATTTTTATTTAAATATATACTTATATGTTTATTCTTTGCAATTTTATACCCCTATGTGGATATTTTAGATTTTTTGAAATGTTTAGTTATAGCTTTATATGAACGCATCATTAATTCTTGGTAGTTCTGTGTTTTCCTTCATTTCTGGAGATAAAGGTTCACTACGCAGCCCTGGCTGGCTTGGAACTTGTTCTGTAGATCAAGCCAGTTCTTGAACTCACAGAAATCCACTTGCCTCTGCCTCATGAATGTCATCATTAAGTGTACAAGAATAATTGTTATAGACATGTGCAGCAGAAATTGCATAAATTACATTCTGACTACAACATATTAACATTAAAACTAGCAGTTGAATCTTTCATTATACAAGAAATTATGAATGTACCCTTAGACAGCACAGTTTTCTTGACCAGTGCTTCCAAATTTTCTAAACCCAGCCCTTTATAAATATAAAAATTCAGGGAAGGATTATTTGAAAATAATTTGTATTGAGGTATGCGATGCATGCAAAAATATCAAGTGGAATTTGATGCATTTTAACAACATATGAATCAAAGTACGGGTTTAACTTTATTAAACACAGACATACTATTCGTATTCAAAATCAGTTGGTAAATTACACCAGCTGTGATGAGTATTTTAGCTGCTTCATGTCTTTGCCAACATTTGCCATTTGCTTTAAAGTGGGTTTTCTTTTTCATTCTAATGAGTTAAGATACAGTATCCCATCATAGATTGCATTTACATTTTCCCCAAAGACTAATGAGATTGGGCACTTTTCCATGTGCTTATTAACTGTTCATATATCAAGTCTCAATGTTTATTTATTTAATTTCTGATTTATAAGATGATGTATGTGTATTGTAAATACTTTCAGATGTGTGTTATGAATGCTGTTTCCCTGTCTATAGGTTATCTTCTCCTTTAATGATATCTTTAGATGATCAGAAATTTTGTTTAGATAAAGTCAAGTTTGGTAATGTTATATAATTAGTGCTTTTCTGTATGTGCTATCATGTATGTATGTATGTTTATGTATTCATGCGTGTATGTACATGTATATGGAGGACAGAACTGTAGTGTGATTAGTAAAAACCCAGAGACGGATATTGGGGTTCAACTTGAAGTTCAGAAAAGTAAAACATCCAGCCACTGGCTCTTACCTGTACCTCAGTCTGAAATGGCGATCCTGCCTCCAGAATCTCAGAATGAGACAGAGTGAGAGCTAGCTCCTCCCATCTTATATTCCTCTCTAAGTGCTGGGATTAATGGCATGCACCACTACTGCCTGGTTTCTATGGCAAACTAGTGTGGCTACTGGGATTTTTCCACACACAGTGGTGACGGACCAGACATTGGCTGACGAGGGTGGTTGTTTTACTCTCTGATCTTCAGGCAAGCTTTAGTTATTAAAATACAAAAGAAATACCACTGCTAGAATTCATACTGGCTGCCTCCATCCATCGCTTCCCACCTTCTCTCTTGAAGCAGGGTCTCTCACTGAACCTGGCGCTTTCTGATTGTGTTAGAGTAGCTGATCAGCTAGTTTCAATAATTTGTATTAAATTTCACTTTGTGTGTTGTAGGATTTGAAATTCAATGTGTTTATCACAGTCATCTGGTTTTCATTATTTCACTCATCATGAAGATTTGTTTTCCCCCAGTGATCTGCCTGGGCATTATTATTGTAGTTGATCAGAGGAGGTCAATTTGTGGATGTCATTTGATTCATTTTTTTTATCTTATCACTGTTGATTATGCAACTTTATTTGTGGTAAGTCTGTCTGTCTGCCTGCCTGCCTGCCTGCCTTCCTCTTTCTTTTTTGACAGTTTCCTGCCATGTAGCTCATATTGGCTTTCAGCTTTCAACCATTCTCCTGCCTCAGCCTGAGTACAGAGAGTACAGGCACATGCCACCACACCCGATTTGACAGTTTTGAAAGCAGCCATGGTGCTTTCTTCCGACTTTGTTCTACTCTTTCAAGACCATTGTGACTATTTTACATTGCTGTTATATATATATATATATCATATATATTTCCCATATATATTTCAAATACATATATATTTCCCATATATATTTCAGAATCAGATTCAATTATTGGACTAAAAAAAGTTCTGCTTGATTTTACTTGACAGTCTCTAAAACTATATATCAGTTTGAAGAGACCAGAAAATTTAACAATTAATTATTCCAATAATCTGCTATTGTCCTCTGTATGTATTACTTGCTTCTATAACAGTGTCTCTCTCTTTCATAGTTTGGACTCTCTTTACACTTAAAGTCTGGAAACTTTTCTGCATGTAAACTTTTGTAATTACCAATTTTGTATAGCATTTGGTGACAAACTATTTTTCATCTTTTTTTTTTAACCTGATCAAAACAACTGTTCATCTTTAGAACTGATAGTTTAATTTGAAAGAATAAATTTGTTTTTTTACTATTCGGACAAGTAAATATTTTTCTATCATTGAAGTACATAGTGGTGTGGGAGGTCCTTCCGTATATGTGTTGCTTTTATTGGTTAATGAACAAAGAATCTGGCTTGGTCTGTGATAGGGCAAGAGTAGAGCTAGGTGAGGAAAACTAAACTGAATGCTAGGAGAAAGAAGGCGGAGTTAGGAGAAGCTATGTAGCCCCACTGGAGACAGATTCCAGATGGAACCTTGCTGGTAAGCCACAGCCATGTGGTGATATACAGATTAATGGAGATGGGTTAGTTAAGAATATAAGAGCTAGCTAAAAATATGCTTAAGCTATTGACCAAGCAATGATTCAAATGATATAGTTTCTGAGTGATTGTTTCTATCTAGGGAGCCAGAAATGAACGAGTGGTCTTCACCAACAGATAATGGTGTGGGAGGTCCTTCTATATATGTGTTGCTTTTATTGGTTAATAAAGAAGCTGCTTTCGGCCAATTACTTAACAGAATCTAACCAGGCTGGAAGAAATATATAGTTAGAGAGTAGGCAAGAGTCAGGAGATCCCATCGAGCTACCAGAGGGGAAAGAAGTGAGCTGCCCACTGGGACCTTGCCGGTAAGCCACAAGCCTCGAAATGAAATATAAATAATGGAAATGGGTTAACCAAAGATATAAGAGCTAGCTAGCAATATGCCTAAGTGTTTGGCCAAGCAGTGATTTAAATAATATAGTTTCTGTGTGATTATTTTGGGGCTGAGCAGCTGGGAACGAAATAACAGCCTCCAACAACAACATAGCAATATCAAAACCTCTTTGAAATACTCAGCTATTACCAGCAAGCCATTAGATGATGTTTCTTAAAGAGTCTATTTCCATCCATCTCAAATACAGAGGACAATAGCAGATTATTGGAATAATTCTATCCAAGATGAGCTTGAACTTGATGGTCCAGTAACTTAATGTGCTTACATGTAGAAGCATGGGTGCAGGGTTACTTATAGAAGTGTGGGTGATCCTTGAGCATCTGTATTAGTCTCCCACATTAGTAATGATTCATGAAAAAAGTCTATCCTAGCATGAGTGATGGCTTTCAAAAGATGTATGACTCAGGCATAACTTCCAGTCATCTCTACCAAAGAGTTGCCCCTCCTTCAGTAGTTGTTTCCTGTTTATTTAACCCTGGGGAGGGACCTCTGAAAAGTCTTCTGATTCTTATAAGTTTTGCAGTTCTTAATCTTTCCTGTGAATTTCAGGAATCTTTGCTTCCCTCCGGTAGGTAATGCTTTCATTAGGAGGAAACAACCATACAACACACTATCTCTTCTTTTGTATCGTTCATATTTTCCACTTCTTCTATAGTGTTTCATACAGTGGGTGGTGTCGATTTGTGAATATTTTACTCTATTTGGTGCTGAGCATTGGGCTTCTGTGCCAGATCAACTGTAATCTGTTCTAGCCAGCTGACTGGTGATGAGTCTCTGCAATTATCACTACACACTACAAAATGAAACCTCTTTAATCAAGGCTGACAACAGGAGCAACAAATGGCTATAAACATCAATGTTTAAAAGGCAGTTTCATAGATATATTGTATCTATTTGATAAAAGGACAGCAATCGTCTCCTCACTGGGGCCTCTTACTATCCCTGCCACAGTATTTTGCCTTGCCTTGCAGTATAAAACACAAGTTCTTTCCTATAGAACAAGCCTTAAATACAATAACGCAGTAGTTGGTTGTACCCTGAACAGTTGCACCACTATTGCAGAGTCAGACACATCTTGCTTTTTCATGCTGATAACTGAAACTACTGCTGCTAATTCTCCCCCCACAGCCTATGCAATACTTTCTGGCATTATGGATGCCAATCAGTTGGGAAAAATTCAGTCCTAGCTTAATCTCTATGTTTATTGCAACTGAGATTAAAAGTGACTTCAGCAATAGGGTCATACAGTTTGAGTCTAGTGTGCAAACAGTGGCAATGACAAAGGTTTGCATCATATGAGAGGTCTCAAGGGCATTCATCGCTAGCACCTCAGAAAAGTAGCTTGAGTACTGAGGTTTATATCCAGCAACCTTACCGCTCCTTCAAATGCTTTTTACACAGGGTGCCTTCATTCAAACTCTGTGACTTCCATTTTTTGCTATCCTTCTAGATGCTTTTATAAATCTGTAAAACACTCAAAGGTAGTATTTATAATGAGATCTTTTTAAAGGTGGAGAGCAGGCTAACAATGCAAGGCCATCAATGCTATCCTGTGACAAATGGAGGGATTGTGAAAGGAACCTGGGGGAAGTATTCTGAACATTCATTCTACGATGTACCAAGTGGTCTCAAGATTTGGCAGATAGGGGAATAAGAAAAAGCTAATAAGACCCAATATAACATGAAAAGATCTCATCACTTGTATTACTTGTATTGCTTTTCTATGCGAATAACTGAACTATTGCTGATAATTCTCCTCCAAAGCCTATATAATACTTTCTGGCACTATAGAAGCCAGTCAGTAGGGAAAAACTTAGCCCTAGCTTGATTTCTATGTGTATTGCAACTGAAGTTCAAAGTGACTTTGGCAATAAGGTTGGATCAATACAGTTTGATTCTATGGTGTAAACCATGGCAGTGGCATGGCATGGCTCCACCAAAAGAACAAGGTGAGTATGGTGGCCTAGATGGGTGAAAATGTTCCACTTAGCCCTCGTCATAATCCATAGTCTTTTTCCACAAGTCATCTAGTCTTCCGATCCTGGGTAATTGCCATTGCATCACTGCACACCTCTGTAGAACCTGATTGCCCTGTGCAGCTTGGCTCAGGGCCAAAGGGAAATAGGGCTCTGCTTACATTTTGTATGCCTACTGCTCAAGCTGGTCCCTGAGGCTGACAGGTTCTGGACTGACTGCTAAGGCCTTGGGCCGGGGAACCATCTTTACCCCAAGTGTGCTCCCTTTGAGTTGATAAGTATGCATGGCATGTTCTGTGAGGATGATGGTCTACCCTAAGACAGGATTCATTTTCACCTGAACCACTCTATTCTGTGTGGCCTCCGTGAATTGTTTCTCAGGCTTTAACGCCTTCCAGAGACTCATAAGCAATGAATTTGGTTTCTTGTCACTTTCTCTCCCGCTAAGAATTACCATTTACCACAACGTTTACTGCATTGCTTTTGAGTGACCTAGACAGGACTCAATGGCTCGACTTCCTTGTTTTATCCATTCCCTCCTGTGTGATTTATTACCTTATAAACCCCATTTTCATGTCAGTCTTAGTCATTGATATTTGATACCCTCTTATAAAGATTTGTCCTACCATGGGGTACAAGAAAGCAACTAAAGCCCATACAGGTCCTCAGATCCCTGTTGAATTAACTCTTTCTTTACTGTTACATGAACACAATTTTGTCTAGTCCCATATACTGGGCATCAAACACTACCCTTCACATGCTATGTATCTAAGTAATACCTGTTGATCTTCTCCTGTCTTCTAGTCCTCAATATTTATAGGGACTTCAGCTAACAAAGAGTCCTTAATGACTCATATGAGCCAGTCAATCAGGTGCTAATTTTTCTTCTTATTGCATCAGATTATGCTGGCTTTGTCTCAAGGAGGGATGGAAAATTATTGTTTCTTATTGATACAGTTCTTAAACTGACCCCTTCTCCTTCCCCCCACAACCCAATTCCTCCCAAGGGAGAGGGTCTTTTCTTTCTTATTTCTTGTTTCAAACTTCTGCAGCTCAGAAGCAAACTCCTGACTAATTGTCATTCTTTCCTGTGTTGGGCTACTTTTAAGGCCTAGTCTGCATGCTGAATCATGGATTTCCATTTTCCTCTATATTAAAAGTTAAACTTGAGGTGTTCAAATTCACCCCTTCTTCTCTGCCCAATTCTTCCCAGGGACTCCAAGTGTTTGGATGTTGGGGAAGTCTGTCTTACATAGATAAAATCTGTGCTCTCTCTGCATTGGGGCCCACCTGCTTTAGGAAATGTTAAGCTAGGCCACAGCAGCCATCGTTCAGTAACAGGCCAAAACGACAAACACAAAGGGAAAGAGGAGGGGCACTAGCTAAGTTCTCTAGGGCATTAGGAAACATGGAGTTACTCCCTTGGCCATGTACATGCAAATCTACAAGAGGGGTGATATTGTAGACATCAGGGGAATAGGCACTGTTCAAAAAGGAAAGCCCCACAAGTGTTACCATGGCAAAACCAGAAGAGTCTACAATGTCACCCAACCTGCTGTGGGCATCATTGCAAACAAGCAAGTTAAGGGCACGATTCCTGCCAAGAGAATTAGTGTGTGTATTGAACACATAAAACCTCGAAGAGGAGAGACAGTTTCCTGAAGCAGGTGAAGGAGAACGACCAGAAGGAAAAAGAAGCTAAAGAGAAGGGTACTTGGGTTCAGCTGAAGCGCCAGCCTGCTCTGCCCTGGGAAGCACACTTTGTGAGGACTAACGGGAAGGAGCCTGAGCGGCTGGAGCCCATTCTGAATAAATTCATGGCCTGGTGTACAAAAGAAATAAAAGACCTGAACTATCTTTTATTACAAAGGGTTTTTCTTAAAAAAAAAATGAATGAGAAGCCAACTCCCCTACCCTGGTTTTCTTGCCAATTTAGAGGCTAATGTGGAGGCTCTCAGCATTTTAATTGCTGTCATTTCTCCTAGCATCCACATTTTGTTGTAGTTGTTGTTGTTGTAATTTATCCCTTGCCTGAGCACATTTGGGCATATAGCACAGCCTCAGTTCCGTGCATTGTCACCCGCAAGAGGTGCCTGTCACTGTCCCCATAGCTCGCTTTGGACCCACCCCATATGTGGAGCATCATTGCAGCCTGTGAGCTGTGACTTCCAAGAGCACAGGTGACTCTTGGGAAACCATATCACTGGCAAATCACATCTCTGAACAACTCGCAAGCAGCTCCCCTACCAGACGGACACCCTAGCAGCTATTACTCCTGTGTAACCTGGAGGAACCGAATGAGTAGGTTTTGCCATCCTTCTCAGTCTTAACATTTTTTATGAGTTTTGGGAACTTCTCCCTCCCTGAGGGAAGCTTTAACTGGGAGAAAATAGTCCCACAAAATAGAAACTCTACTGTCTTATGAGAAGTTTGTCAACTGTATCGTCTTCTATGAGGTGTAAGATCATCTGAACAGACACCAGACATTTATTTTGATATGGTTATAATATTGTATAAAATATATGACTAGTATACTTTGGCTCACTCTTTAAATGAAAATGTAGAAAAGATGAAGGTAAAATTTTACATTATATTGAGCTGCCAATCACAGCTAATGTATTTGAGGTGACAGCTGGAAGAACATCTCAGCCTTCTGTGTACATCCCAGATCCATGTATGTATTATGTGTAAGTTTTGACTACGCCTCAGTGTGCTTCTCTTACCAGCCATGCCAAGATTCTTTGACATCTACGGAAAGATCATTCATTCTTCAGAAAAGTGAATTGAGAACCTAGTGAATTCTAAAATGGAAAAATAGTGGAACCACACAGTAAACTGAAGAGTTTTGTTCTAAGAACAGGTAAAGATTTAAAAATTTTGAAAGTGTTTTTAAGGAAATGAAAAGTTAGATAGATTATTAAAATAATTGACACATATCATGTAAAGGTTTAAAACATCTGTATAAAATAAATAGCTTTCTAGGAAAGAAAATATCAACAAAATTGCATGAATCAGAAAGAAAATCAAACATTCAGTAACTACTAACAAAACGATAAAAAGTGATAGCTAGCTCCCGACAGTCCTGAAGCTGACAGAATTGAACATAATCTGTTAGCAACCTTCCATGAATGATTAATTTCTTTGTATAAGCTGCTTCATAATAAATGGCGGTAAACTCTTCTCAATTTCATAGACTAGCATAGCAATAACAGTTGTCATGGGGGTAGATCAGAAAAATCTTAGGGATATTATAATGGATGACAACTATTTTTATTTAAAATTTTAAAGGAAGTTTTAAAATATAACTGCTGGCAACAAGCAGATGGCTGTTTTGTTTGCTTACATCAGTTTAAGTGCTGGGTTTCTTGAAATGTAGAATGAAGTTGAACACATGGTGGGTTGGTGGAGGAATCAGACTCAGTCTCTGTAACTTAACAAAAAACCAATCCATTTTTGTCATAATGAACTTATGTGTCGAGATCATGTATAACCTTATCGTTATATGATATAAGTATGTAAGCATTTTCTATGTCTCTATGTAGAAATGAACACGTAAATATCTTGTGTGTAAGTGTGTGTGTGTGTGTGCTCACCTTGATAGTCAAGAAGTACTGTGTTTAAAACAAACACACACTGTAAACAGCATCCAGAATTGAAACCTCTAGATGTTGAGGCCACAGTGGGAGGAAGCTTTCTTTACACAAATGCCACTCTCTACCAAGTGTCAGACTCATCCCTTCTAGACCATCCTCTCGTGTGACTCCAGCCTTGCTCAGCCACCCACCTTGGCAGCAATGGTGTCATTTACCATGTTGTCCTTAAATGGTGACTGTTTTTTCTACTTTTCTTTTCCTGCCCCCCTCCCTGCCTCTCCCCTCCCCCTTTCAACCCTCCCCCAAGGTCCCCATGCT
>LOEQ01001702.1:316339-328599 GCA_001685075.1 Bramus lutescens | reverse complement strand
TAACAAAACAGTTATCAAGCAAGAATTACAATTACAATATTTATATCTACTTTTTTATCATAACTAAGGAAAACTATAAAGTAACACATAGACAGATGACCCTCCTACATCACTTCTCCTCCTCATCAGAATGCTTGCTTCATGAGTGCAGAAATTTACTCTTGTTAGCTATTGACTTCCTAGTGCTTAGAAGAGAACCTGGTATTTCATATACTTGAATGAATAATTTTGCATCGTAGTGGGCCACATGCTACATGTTGAGTAACAAACAAATAATGGACACAGTCCTAAACTCCAAGGGTTCATAGTTGTTACAGGGAAGATAATCATTTTGTGGTGAAGCAATTAATTGCACAATCTTTAATCCTAAAAGTGGAGGTGTCATTAATGGCCTGAGCTGGCTGAAGGTCCTAGAATCAAAAACCAGAATTTCTCAAATCACAGTTTTTTAACAATGGAAATACATAAGCAATCGATTTCATGCAAATGAGCACCTATAGTTACGGGCACTTTAAACAGGATTATAAGACTTAGAGGATGCTGACTAAGCAGGACAGAGAGCCTGGTGGAAAGTAGCCTATTAAGTAGATAATCCTTGTAGCTTTGTTCTCTCTGTCAGTCAAGGTTACCGCAGATCCCAGAAAAAGACACTCAGCGACAGGTAGACTGGGTCAAGCTAAACACACTGTGGAGGGGAAAATAAAACATCACATAGTATTCTTACCCCTTGAAACTTGAACTGGTTGGGAAAACTTCCTATTATATGTTTCATATACACAGACAAAATTTCGACTTACCTTCAGTTTCAGCAAGAAACAACACCCCTCCCGAAAGGCTTCTGTGTTCATGTCGCCTCCTTCTTAAATCGTCATGTCCCTTGCATGTGGTCCCTCAGGTCTGTATCACAACCTCTCCTAATGCTCTCCCTCCCCAGCATGGTCTCTGATGACAGGACTCAGACTCCTCCCCACCCCAGAACAACTTCCCTGTCCATCACAGGTGCTCAGGAGGGGCTGCTCCTGCCAGCTCCTCTAGCTCATCACAGTCCCTTTTGAAAAGTGTGATATGACAGGAAATATCACAAGAACGTGAACATCATGCTGCATGAGGGCACCTATTGTATTTATCTTAGTTGCATCTTCCTTGTGTGAAGGACTAGAGAAGACTGCTCCACACTCGTCCTAGAAATGCATATTTTAAGCCAGAAAAGTGTATATTTAGCTTCAAAAAGGAATCAGACAAGATTGTATAAGAACATGAGTAATTACTGTAATTTAAAGTTTTCCCTAGCTACTTATCTGTTAAACGTTATACTAACTACCTGCCCAGCACTTGAGGACTTCAAATATCCTTATTACTGGGTCTCGTTTTAATACTTGTAATATTATAATATTGGTAAAAATAGGCAACAAGATTTTAATAAAATCCATTAGGCAGTATTTTTTTTGCTTTATTTTCAAACATTTTAAGCGACATCCCGTTGAGAAAGGTCTTTTTATTTATCAAACACATACATATTAATGAGCTCAGGTTCAAGCTAAGGATAAGGATGACTTGGGTGGTGTTATTTTCATCTACACACAAATCTGAAAATCCAGGACTGAGCCACGAACATCCTCCCCTGCCGATGCCATGGAACTTATTTTTCTGAGGAATAATTAATAAAATAAGCCATTTGTGCCGCTTAAGGAGAGGATTAATAAGTCATATTTGTTACTTAAGGAAAGTTACATTTGAATTTTGATGATGCCAAGATTAACCATATATCTGAGTCTGTTTTGGATGCACCACTGATAGACACTGCTGGGAGACAGGCATCTCATTTAAACAAGCGCAGGTAAGAACCCAGTGATAATTTCAGATATAGATATATAGATATAGATATATAAAATAAATATATTTTGTTTATGCTGACATGTGTTTTTATTTACAAATATCCAAGATTTTGTGTTGGTTCCCATGATACAGGGTTTAAAGAAACAACTAATAATTGAATATTGATTGTCTCTGCGTTTTGAATCAGATTTGTGAATTAACATGCAAGTTTAATTAAAATTAGCAATAAATAAAGGTCTTACACTATGACTTTGTTAATCTGGATATTATAGCCTAGTAAACACCACTGGGATTTTGTGAATTTAAATTTGTTTTAAGAAATCCAATGCAATGACCATGGCAGCTGTGTGTTTTCCTAAAGAAAGTATTAGATATTGATTTCTCTTTCTCTTTACAATGTGTGAAGATTGAACACCAAACTCACATGAATGGTAGCAAAAGATTAACTGTGGAAATGTGAATTCCAATTTTTTGGAAACTTCCAAGTGTTCGGTGCTTTTAGAAGAACTTGTATGATAAGCTGGTCCTCTGTTCAGAGATGAAGATGTGGTCTGTGGGGAGGAAGGGACTCACCAGGGCACCGCTTTCTCTTCAGTGAGGGCCAAAATTTCACCATGCCACCTACTTTTTTCCTGCTCTCTTTATTTATTTATTATGCATAKAATATTCTGTCTGTGTGTATGCCTGCAGGCCAGACCTCATTACAGATGGTTGTGACCCACCATGTAGTTGCTGGGAATTGAATTCATGACCTTTGGAAGAGCAGGCAATGCTCTTAACCANAATATTCTGTCTGTGTGTATGCCTGCAGGCCAGACCTCATTACAGATGGTTGTGACCCACCATGTAGTTGCTGGGAATTGAATTCATGACCTTTGGAAGAGCAGGCAATGCTCTTAACCACTGAGCCATCTCTCCAGCCCCTCCTGCTCTCTTTTTCCTGTGTGTGTGCGTGTGTGTGTGTGTGTGTGCGCATGTGTGTGTGTTTGGTGTGTGCCTGTGAATATGTGTGTGTGGTGTATGGTGTGCCTGTGTATATGTATGTGTGTGTGGTGTGTGTGTGTGTGGTGTGCCCGTGTGCCTTGTGTGGTGTGTGTCTGTGTGTATGTGTGTATATGTGTGTGTTGTGTGTGCCTGTGTACATGTGTGTGGTGTGTGTTGTGCCTGTATGTATATGCGTCGTGTGTTATGTGTGTGTATGTGTGCATATATTTGTGTGTGAATGCGTGCATATGTATGTGTGAGGTGTGTGCCTTTGTATGTGTATCGTGCATGTGTATCGGTATGCGTGTGAAGGACTGAGGTTGAAGTCAGGAGTCATCCTCTATTACTCTTCCACCTTATTCACTGAGGCAGTCTCTCAAACTCCTAAGTCACCGACACGACCAGTCTTGCAAGCCAACTTATTTAAAGCTCCCCTATGTCTACCTGTTCTTGGATTTAGAGGCAGACCACGGTGCCCTCAGGACATTTACATGGGTTTCCGGCTTCCTGAACTCAGGTTCTCTGCATTTGCCCAGCAGACTTCACAGCTGCTGAACCCTCTCTCAGCCTTGCCACGTCCTTAACTCTCCACAATAAGCTTGTGTATTTTAGTTAGACCATGTCCTTAACTCTCCACAATAAGCTTGCATATTTTAGTTAGACCACACCCTTAACTCTCCACAATAAGCTTGCATATTTTAGTTAGACCACGCCCTTAACTCTCCACAATAAGCATGCGTATTTTAGTTAGACCTCAAATAAACCACTCTTATCAACTACTGCCATACTTTATTTTTATATATTTAAAACTGCATTTATCATTTTATTATCCTTTTAATATGATTTAACGTTTTTAAATGTTAGTAATTTAGTCTATATTAGAAAGTTAGATACTATTAAGCAAAGCTTTATGAAATGCTCCTCTCAATATATGCTGAACTACTGGTTTTTTCGTTTTGGCATTTCTCTTTACGTCCATTACACTACCTATTCTGCTTACTATTGCTAATATGTGAGGTCTCTTCCTGCTCAGCAGTGTCCTTGTTGGATCAGCCACCAAACAAAAGAAGGCAAGTGTGGAAAATCAGCTTAAAGGTGCTTAAAACACCCAATCTTTATCTTTTGCACCATGTATCCATTAGAGAAAACTCCCTTTCCTCTCTGGAAACATTTGTGGATATTGATCATAAAATAATTCCAGTAAAGCAAAACAAACCAAAGCCAAACCAAACAAACAAAAAAACAAAACACACAAGGCCAGAGAGGCAGCTCTGTGGTTAAGGGCACTCGTAGCTCTTCAGAGGACCAGGTGGGACCCCCAGCATCCATGTGGTGACTCACAACCTACCATACATACATAACTCCAGCTCCAGACTACTGGATGCTCTCTTCTGATCTCTGAGGGCACTAAGCACACATGTACAGACATACATATAGGCAGAACAGCACACGTAAATAAAGTGAATAAATCCATACAATCTGTATGTTATGGCCATACTCAAAGTTAAAAATGAAAAAGAAATATTTAAATTAATGTTCCTATTCCTTAGAAACAACCTTTTTTATATTTAAAAAGTTAAAGGAAAAGAAACAAAACCCCAAACAGCTTTTTCATTAATTGACAACAGCAAAATCCATTCTTGCTAATCTTTGTTTTCCTTGGAAGTATTTTTTTAAATTGTGTAGTTGCTGTGCTAAGATAAAAAAAAAATCCGAGTGAAATTATTATTTTTTAAGTGGAACTAATGCATGAATTTAAAGTAAGAATCAAAAGTTAAACTAGCTAACAATGAAAATGAAAAAAAAATGGAAAATAAATGTCCAAGAACTACCTCCAAAAAGTTACTGCAGCCCCAAATACATGGTTTTTACTTGTTAGTCTTTTCTACAAATGCCTAATACTCTCACAATTCAAAGTGTCGTTCCCCCCCCCTTTTTTTAAGACAGGGTTTCTCTACAACTTTGGAGCCTGTCCTGGAACTAGCTCTTGTAGACCAGGCTGGCCTCGAACTCACAGAGATCATCTGCCTGCATCTGCCTCCCGAGTGCTGGGATTAAAGGTGTGCACCACACCACCTCAGCTCAAAGCATTTTCCTAAACAAAAATTTTTCTTTGTGTCTTACTGTACTCTCCAAACAATAGGTCAAAGGAATGGTCTATGTGGTGCCAGGGCTCGTCAGATCATTTGACTGATAGTGTGTGACAGGCAGGCCATGATGACAGCTTAAGTTTGGCTGTGGTCCTAACCCTGTTTTCTCAACAGGTTCTTCATGCCCCCTCAGAGGAGAAAAGCATTGCTGCTCCTCAGCAGATAACCTCGGCCACCATTCTGATTGACGATAATTGGGAAATTCTATGCTTTGGGGGTAAAATGCTCATTATTGTTCCTGATAGTTTTCGAATGTCCAAGTGTGGATCAGCTTGAGCTTTGGCTATGTCTATGCAGTTGATAAGAAAGTAATTGATAAAATATAACCTTTATTCTTGATAGAATGGTAAACTTGTAAGCAAGAAATCTTAATGCAATAGGAAAATGTATTTGAAATTAATAAGACAATAATAGGAAAAATTCTAGATACTAAAAGAGTTCCAAATATAATATTTATTGTTTAATATTGTTTCATCCAATATAACAAAACAAGAAAAAGATTAAACATTGAAATTCTTAGATTCTTTTTTTCTTTTCAACTTTTGAGACAAGGTCTCACTGTGTATCCCTGGCTAGCCTGGAACTCACTATGTCACTACGTAGACCAGGCTGGACTGTAACTCACAGAGATCTGCCTGCCTATGTCTCCTGAATGCTAGGACTAAAAGTATGTGCCACCATGCTTTGATGTGAGATTAATTTTTGAAGATATTTATCTATGGATAATATGATTGTGAGATCTAAATTCTCCAGTGGATTAATTTAAAAACCATAAAAAGTGATCAGATTAGTGAGATGATAGATCACAAAATAAAATACGAATGGTTAACTTTTAGACCCATTAGATAAGTAAAGGCAGATCTTATAAAAATGTGAATTGTATTGTATAGAGTATATTAATGAAAATTGTCAAAAGTACAAATCAGGTTTTCACCAAGAAGATATCTCTTGTCAGGTGATAAAAACTGATATCTTAACACATTGGTTCTTCTAACATCAACCTACAAATTTAATAAGATCTCTTTTTAGAGCACACCGAGTTTTCTTAGGATCATCTTATTCGGAGGACATTAGTGAGTAATAAGCACATGTGGTTTACACTTGCAGAACAGTCGTGGTCATCCAAGAGCGGTCTGTAAAGGGCCGCTGAATACCAGCGCTCATTTTATTGGACTCAGATGCAGTGTTTATGCAATAAAAGAAACTACAAAAGTTAAAAGAAAAAGTTTGTTGCTTATTATGGGCTTGATACTGCATAAATTATAGAGCAGGGGTTCTCAACCTGTGGGTCGCGATCCCTTTGGGAGTTGAATGACCTTTTCACAGGGGTTGCTTAAGGCCATCCTGCATATCAGCTATTTACATTACAATGCATAACAGTAGCAAAATTATAGTTATGAAATAATTTTATGGTTAGGGTCTCCACAACATGTGGAACTGTATTAAAGGGTCAAAGCAATAGGAAGGTTGAGAACTACTGTTATATACAACAACAGGAGCTCACAGATGCTTGTTCTCAAGTCTGATGGGAGAGGGGCTCATATACAAGGACCGGTGTAACACAATGACTCTCTCTGCGCTGATGCTAAGTTCTCCAGGAGGAGACAGTAATACCTGGTACCCGAAACCCAACTGTGTCAGTCTACTTGAACAACCACAGCAAAATGCAGCCAGAGCCCACCAGTCGCAGAGCAAGAGTATTCCAAATTTGTGTCTCTGTTGAACTTAGAGATATTTTGCTCGTTATGTCCTAGACAATTCAGTGGAGCCATTGTTTGCATCCCGGTGGCCATCAAAACAGATGCTCGGGTGACTTCAGGTACAATGGGAGAAGTGAATCAGTTAGGTTCACAGGCTGGGCAGCTGACACAAGAGAACACCCATCTCCTGACTCTGGAGGCTGTGTCCAAGGTCAAGCTGTCTTCCCTGTTGAGCTGTCTCCTTTGGCCCTCTAGAACATGCTTGTACCCAGCATTTCACCCTTTCCCTTTCCTTTCTCCTCTCCACTTCTCAGCAGCCTACACGGTGTTGCTTTGAGAGAGCAGTCAATGAGTGTTGAGAAGCAAAAACTGTTAGGCATGGGTTGGACTGTATACTATTTTCAGGTTGTTTCCAGCCAAAATACAATTACTTTGTTTTTTGAGACAGGCTTTCTCTGTAGCTTTGGGACCTGTCCTGGAACTAGCTCTTGTAGACCAGGCTGGCCTCGAACTCACAGAGATCCATTGCCTCTGTCTCCTGAGTGCTGGGATTAAAGGTGGGCACCACCACCACCCCGCTAATACAAATATTTTTAGTGTGATCATTTGGAGATTACTTATAGAAGCCAAGCTATTACACTGAGTGTTGACTGCGCACTGTGATTGACAGAGTGTGTACAGTTACCGTCCAGGGAACTCCACGAGCTCCATCCTGAGTATTTGACTAAAGTGTTGACTCACCTTTATTAGTACCATAAAATGCGAGAGTGATGAAGTAAGGAAGAGAAAGGGAACTCCCCACCCTCAGAGGCCTACAGAATATTGAGACAATGGGCCATTTGCCTGTAAACATAGATATGTGTAACAGGAAGTAGGTGCTTAGGGCTTGTCTCTTTTTCTGCTGCTACAACAGAATAACACAACAG
Source organism: Bramus lutescens (assembly GCA_001685075.1). Lineage (NCBI taxonomy): Eukaryota > Metazoa > Chordata > Mammalia > Rodentia > Cricetidae > Bramus > Bramus lutescens. The sequence continues at coordinate 321,003 of LOEQ01001702.1, read as the reverse complement.
ACTGCTTGGTTTATGGGCAATGGAGGTGTGGTCACATGACTGTGGAGGCCAAAGATCAAATATTCAAGGTTCTGAGTTCTTTCTTGTTTGTGGAGAATGAGAAACCATATGGTCTCCCGGCATTATGTAGCCTGTGTGTTTACTTGTGATTAGAAAAACATACGGATTTTGAAGAACACGTTTTGGTAATGGGAAGATCTTGTGACGTTCCAGAGTCATAATTTATATGCTGTAGTTTGGATCGTAAATGCTCCTAAAGGCCCATGTGTTGAGAGACTGAACCCTTGGGTGGGACTGTCGGGAGATGGTGAAACCTTCAGAAGGGACCTAGTGGGGAGGTTGTAGGTCACTGGAGTGTTCATGAAGGAAACAGTCAGTTCTGACCACTTCCTTTTCTTCTCTTTTGAGTCTTGGCTGGGGGAAGTAATTTTATTCTGCCCTAAGCTCCCTGGTTTTACCATCTGCTACTCTCACCAGATTTCAAAGCAGTGGCTCAACCCGGTCATGAACTAGAGCCTTGAGCCAAAGTAAACCTTTCCACCTGTAAGTTGATTATCTCAGGAATTATTTGTTATAGTAACAGAAGGATAACTGACATGTTTTTATATAATAAATATGCTAAACTAAATGTTAAAATATACTAGGATTGCTTTCTCTGATATTTTATAGTTCTATAAGTTTGCTTTTATTATTTATGCTGGCTTAAAAGGAGCGGAGGAAAACATTTGATGGTTTTGTTAATTTTACTATTGATTGAGATTTTTATCTTGTGGCAGATACTTTATGCATTATCTGTGGATTATAGCAATTGTGATAATGTTCATTATAATATTAACTTCCTTGTTAAAACTATTTCTTCCCAAGAAAGTATTGGGGGTTTCTTCCTACAGTGCTAGAAGTTGGCTTAGTGAACTTGGCAACCCATCTCTTCTCAAACAACATGCATACTTATCAAGTCTTGTGTCGGATCTGCAACAAGTCTTTAAGAGAATTACAGCTTGCTTCTGCTCCTGTGATGATAATTATTATTTTCTTAATAGTTCCCTTGACAATTTGGACTTCTCAGAGTGATGATTCCGGGGTAAGATTAGAGGATTATTTTCATCACGCTGGCATTTCATTTTGAGACAGGGTTTCACTTTCTAGGCCAGGCTGGCTTCAAATGCATGGTGATTCTCCTGTCTCAGCATCGTGAGTGCTAGGAGTAAAGGTGTGAGCCACCACATCTGGTTTAGCATTGTCTGTGTAGCTGAACTTGGATTACATGATCACATTATCCACGTGTATTTGTGTAACTTTTTAAGCCTTCAGTGTACCTTTAAGTCCTTTAGCTTTCCACAGAAAACCATTGTGATAAATAACACGAAGATATCACAGAGAGCCATTACGATAGACATGAAGGCATCACCCCTGCTTGGCAGAAGAGGAGAAGCCCAGAGCTCAGAAAGGTCTCAGTTGAGTCTTCATAGCAATTTTCTGAAGTCTGTGCTTAGAAACCACATCCTTGCTAAGCAGGTGACTGCTGTGGAGCAGGCCAAGCCTGTTCTGGTTCTCCACAGTAACAATGCCTTGAGTATTGCTGCATGGTAAGAAACAAACTAAGCCCGGCAATTAACTGAGATCAGGCAAGACTGGAAAACAAGACTGGTTGACTGTTGGGTTATTTATCCTGCCTTATATGCCAGAGCGTGCTCTTGTCTCAGTGGAACTTCACTCTCTTTGGCCAACAAATATCTTTTGCATTAGTGGAAAAAAAACTCACATTATTTTAAACTGAATGTGCTGGACTGGAGGGATGGCTCAGAGGTTAAGATCACTGGCCGCAGGTTTGATTCCCAGCACCTATGTGGTGGCTCACAACCATCTGTAACTCCAGTTCAAGGGTATCTGACAACCCCTGACACCCTCTTCTGGCCTCCACAGGTACCACATTTACGTGATGCACTGACATACATGTATGCAAAACACTCATAACACATAAAAATTAATTAAAAAACAAAAAGCAAAGGTGTTTGCACAAGTGCCTTTTGCTGTTCAACAGAATTTCATTTATGAAATATTATTTTCCTCAGCAAACAAAAAATATTAGGATAAAGTATGGACAAACATAAAGAACAAAGAAAGAATACTAAGCATTCCATGACTTAACATTAATATGAGTTAGTATTGAAAGTTTATCCTTTCTGTGTACATTATGTAATTTTAATAAAATGCTATTACTATAAATATTGGTTTAAATTATGCCTTTTCTACCTAATGTATTTATTCCTATTGTTAAAAATGCTCTTTAAAATTTATCCTTTTAGTATAAAATTCAAGCAATGCACAACCATTTAATTCTAGGCTCTTCAGAGCTATCATCTTACAATGGTCTGTACCATTTTGCCCCCTTTTATTGAAAATATATTTTTTCTCATATAATATATCCTGATTACAGTTTCCTCTCTCTCTACTCCTCCTGGCTCCTCTACCTTCCTTCCCATCCAGATCCATTCTTTTTCTGTCTTTCATTAGGAAAGAACAGGCTTCTAAGAGATAACAACAAAACATACGAAAATAAAATGTAACAAGATAAATCAAAAGCCATCATATCAAAGTTGGATGAGGCAAACCAACAGAAGAAAAAGAGCCTTAAGAGCAGGCACTAGAATCAGAGACCTACATATTCATACACTCAGGAGTACTATAAAAAGACTAAACTTAAAGCTATAGTCTATGCAGAGGATGTGGTGTAGTGATCTCTCTCTTTCTCTTTTGGTTTTTCGAGACAGGGTGGATATCTCTGTGTAACAGCCCTGGCTGTCCTGGAACTAGTTCTGTAGAGCAGGCTAGCCTTGAACTCAATTCATCCTGAATTTTACTTGTTGCCTTGTTGTAGCGGGTGACTGTGAACTCCTGATCCTCCACATACAAGGTCCTGAGTGCTAGAATTACAGATGTGAGCTGCCTACTTACAGTGCATGGCAAGAACTCTATCAGTTGAACTATATTCCTAGACCATAGTTTATAAAGAAGCATTTTGATCTAACGGAGAAGAGAACATCTCTTAGTTTTTGAAAGGTGCGTATGGAAAAAGTGCATATGTTAGAGGGCTAAAGAGATGGCTCATCCGTTAAGCCGCTTGCCGCTCTTGCAGAGGACCTGCCTGGGGTTGGCTCTCAGCACCCACATCAGGTGTCTCACAACTGTCTATAACTCCAGTTCCAGAAGATCCAATGTCCGTTTTTACCTCTGCAGGCACTACATGCATGTGGTATATATACATTCATATACATACATATGTACATGCACACAAAAAATTAAAAAATTTAAAGGTGTGTATTTTACTTTTACAATCAAATGCTACAAATAATGCACAAATAACTATCTATAATAAAGCTTGGGACCGTTTTCCCTGGAACTACCAACATGCAGAAAGCTTTTGCTGAGTCATATTTGGCCATCTTCAAATAATGCTTTCATGAGATGGAACTGTGTGAGCTGCAAAATATATACATCTTTGCTTGGAAATTGTGCTTTAGGGTTTATATATTATGCCAACCTTACAAAATATAGCTTCCAATTGTTTGCAATTTATCTAGAAGTAGTGCACTGCTTAGGTGACAGCATATATACATGACTCTGAATATATCAATAGAACTATATTTTATTATATATTACATATATCATTATCTATGTGTATATACATATATGTGTATGGTTCTAATGATAATTAAGATTATATTGTTGAATCCCAGAGAACCTAGACAAAAATGAGGACCCTAAGAGAGACATACATAGATCTAAACTACGTGGGTAGTAGAAAAAGACAAGATCTCCTGAGTAAATTGGGAGCATGAGGACCTTGGGAGAGGGTTGAATGGGAAGGGAAAGGCAGGGAGTGGAGCAGAAAAAAAGTAGAGCTCAACAAAAACCAATAAAATAAAAAAAATCATAAGCTCAAAAAAATAAAGAGGTTATATTGTTGAATTGCTATACAAGTCATAAACTGGCCAATAGGACACTTACTTTTATGACTTAGTACGTTAGTAATGAACACAAAAACATAAGCAGATGACTTCTGAAAAGAAAAAAATCAAAGTTCAACCTTAGTTTCAGGACCAGAGAGATAATGATGCTATAAACATAGCTGCCATTTATTAAATATGTGTCAGTGTTTAGTAAGAGAAAATCCAATGAAGACAAGGACCAAGGGTATGAATATATAATTAAAGTAAAGGAATGTAAATGACTCATAAACATGAGAGCCTATCCAACTTTATTAATACATCCACATCAAAAGCCTCACTGCAAAAATGTTCACTTATCAGATAGAGGAAAACTTTAAATTTGACAGTCTCAAGTGTTGGTCAGGAGCAAGTGCCAAGCTTGTTTTGGGCTAGCAGAATGTCAAATGGAACAGCCATCATGGCAACAATAAACTAAGCCAGAACTAGCACTACTGTTCCTGGACTTACATGTTAGAAGTACTCTCAAAGCTGTGTCTATGGAGACATATAAAAAAGATTTACTACAGCAAAATTATTCATATGCACCAAAGTATTTAAATGGAAAAAAATTATACAAAAATTTTACCATTTTTCTTACTACATTTTTGTTTTGTTTAGTTAGTTTTGGTTTTATTGAGATAGGGTTTCTCTGTGTATCTCTGCTGTCCTGGAACT
>LOEQ01001702.1:257663-273216 GCA_001685075.1 Bramus lutescens | reverse complement strand
TGGTCGCAAACTCGCCTGACTCTGCCTCTTGAGTGCTGGGATTAGCACTCAAGCCTGACTTACGTAGTGTTTTAACATCTCATTTCCGTTTAAATTTTTGTTGGTATTTTTATATTGAAACTAATGAGCTATTCCACACTACTTTACTTTTAGAATTTCTCAATAGTTTGTCTCTGCAGCTCTGGCTCTTCATTACTTTGGTAGGATTCTTTTAAAGTTAGTGTTTGTCGTGTGGTTTTCTTTGGTTCTGTGGTAAGAGATTAGATTTTTTTTCTCAGATTGTAAGGAGATAGGCTGTTCTAAAGGTGGCTTTCAAATGTGTGTTCAAAACTGATATAATAGTCAAATAAACTGGTGCTCACTGGCCTGAACACTAAAAGATGTCATCTCCATCCTGCCGTGCTTTGGGAAGGCACTGGTTGATTGGCAGAAATGAAACCTTTCTTTTTCTGCTTTGCAAGCAGAGCTAACGTCTCAGAGGAAATTTGAGGAGATCAAGAAGGCCAATCAAGCTGCAGCCAGGAAGCTTGTAGAGGAGCACTGCAGCTCCTCCGAAGAGGAAGGGGATGAAGACTTCGAAGGAAAACAGGGAAAAATTGTCGCTAATACATTCATCTCATACACTACTCACACAGGTATTAGCTTGCCAAATTTTGACTGTTTTGCTATAAGTAGAAGTATATTTCTGATGTTGTTTAGATATAACTTAAATTACTATAGAATAGTTTTTCATTTTCAATGTGGATATCTTCTGAAGTTGAGTACATTTTGCTATTTAAATTATGTGTTGTTAATACTAATCTTTGTATAAAGTAGATTATATGGCAAGTGCTCTTTATAGCCCTAACTCCTAGAGAAACAGGCCGGGGGAGTTACTATGATTCTCTTAGGCTGCAGGACTGTGGGGCAACCCCTTTGAGTGTAGTCTTCATTTTCTTCTTAATCACGTTAAAGTTGCCCTAAAGTCCATTTTGTTTCTTGGCTTTATTACTGGAGTTTTATATCTTATATTTGATTTACATACTGTTTTATTTTTAAATCTTTAGAGGTCTGACATGCATATTCATTATCTGTTGTATGTTTGGGTTATACTTAAAGCATCCTCCTCCCTCTTTTTATTAATATGAGACAGTACCATAGTGATCCTGGTATATATACTTATTTTATCAAGTTATTAAAATAGATATTTCAAGATCAATAGCTGTAGTCTTAAACTTTCCAAATTTTATACTTAAGTCATTGGAAACATCGCTCAGTATTTTATATTTTATGCTATCTATATAGTCTTACATTCTCACTTTAGTTCCTTTTTTTACTTTAAAGTCTTGTTAGAGCTAGAAATTTTTTTTTCTAGGAAATGACTCTTCATAGGAGAGAAGATTCTCCCCAAATGACACAATTAGTAACTGGCAAAGTTGGCTTCTATCTGATTTGCTCAGCTTTTGAACTGTTTTGGGCCTCATTGTATTTTCTGTGTAAAGCAGCATGATTCTGAAGTAGACAAGACAGCTGCTCTTGAACCTGTCTGTTACAAGAGGCGGGGGTGGGTGCGGTCAGTAGACTGGTTAAAAGAACGGCTCGCAAGCCAAGTTGCTAAGATTTGGAATTGAGCATTGCTTGTGTCTGACTAGTATTTGACACGCTCACCTTGGCTCAGGGTCTCTGTTATGAGGAATGAGTACACATTTTGTAAGCTCTTGAGTATTAGAGGTTTTCTACCATAGTTGATTTTCNGCAAGCCAAGTTGCTAAGATTTGGAATTGAGCGTTGCTTGTGTCTGACTAGTTTTTGACACGCTCACCTTGGCTCAGGGTCTCTGTTATGAGGAATGAATACACATTTTGTAAGCTCTTGAGTATTAGAGGTTTTCTACCATAGTTGATTTTCTTTCTCTCCTTGTTTTTCTAAAAGATTTCTTTCATTTAAAAAATCCTGTCTTCCTTTAGGTATAGGCCTTCTATCATAATTCCACATGAGCTGTCTTCTGTTGTTCCTGCTTTGTTCCTTAGTTATTACATAGTGCTCTACTAAGAACAGGATTGCTAGTTCAACAGGGTCAAGCATAGCAGAAATTGTATATCAACTGGAATAAAGATATGAGTTAGGAAGTCTTCAGACTGACGCGTGTAGTGTGTGTGTCACATCCCCCATTCATCCATCCTCCTTTGGATGCTTTCTGAGTTACCTGCATGCACCAATGAAATTAACTGCAAATGTTGGTATGCGTTCTCTTATGAAATTGACCTCGCCTGAGGAGTGAAGGAAGTCCAGCTAAAATGTCAAGCTTAGCAAAATAACAGCTGATGGAAGCAGTTTTAAGGCTAGAGAAGTTCTTGCTTCTGGATGATTTCCTAAATAGTTTATGGTAAAGAGGACCTCACTTCAGCCATTCTAGGTAAGAGGCAGGTTTTACCTTTACATATGGCATACAGTAATAGGATACAGCTATCTTAGTGTAGATAGTGAAAAATAACTAATTTTCATGCTTTATGAGTTTTTAGCATCGTTTTATCTCAAGTAATTTCTGTTTTTGTTTTCGAGACAGGGTTTCTCTGTGTAACAGCTCTGGCTGTCCTGCAGCTCACTCTCTAGACCAGGCTAGCTTCAAACTCACAGAGATCCTCCTACCTCTACCTCCCGAGCACTGGGATTAAAGGTGTGCACAACCACTGCCTGACTAGAATTAGTTTAAAGTGTGTTACTTTTGTTTATGCTCTGGAATATTTGTTTAATGATGCAAAGATATCTTTGATTAAATAAAATTCACCTGTGGTCAGTAGGCTGCATCAGCAGTTAGCTGACAGAAAGTGCTAGGGAGGAGCCAGGTGGAGCAGGGGCCAGGAGACTCACAACGGCTTCTGGAGAGACAGGAGAAGAAGAGGGGAGCTACTTGCTCTTCAGAAGCCTCTCTGAGGACCAGAATTCCCCCTCAACCTTTGAGTCTTGAGTTCTTTAGAGATTTAGTTAAATTTCTCTCTTAGCTTTGAAAGAGTCAAGTTGGTGACTGAGGGAACAGGATTCTCTCAGGCTGCAGCTTTTGTGGTTTAATCCATGGGTTAAAAGGCAGCCACAATTATAAACAGACAGCACATTATGATTCTCATTCCTGGATGTTCTGCAGTATGCATGTAATAAATTAAGGGAACTGGACCAGGTTAAGTGTTTTAATTGACTAAATGCCAGAGCAATGAGATGGTCTCCATCCTACACTAGTGAGTTGAACACTAACATTACCAAGAACCCCTCCAATTTTTCTGATCTTAGCCTTTGCATAGCTTTATTCTAAAGAGTATGTCATCATCATCCATGGATACCTCACGTTAGAAAAGATAACTTTTCTTGTTTTCTTACCCTAGTAGCACTTCAGTTTTCTAACTCAGAAGTGCACAAACAGAGGTGGTATACACATGGCACATAAATAAATCACAGTATATTTGTCATTAAAGCCTCCTACATTTTACTTGGTAAATTTTAAACGTTTCTTTGTTTTTGAAACAGGCCCTCATTTTGTAGTTCTGTCTGGTCCATACCTTGCTGTTTGCTCCTCCTTACTCAGCCTCCACTCTACCTGACTTAAAATACAGCCTTTTCTCCCTGCACACTGGCTTAGCCTGTTGCAGGCCTCTGTGGCTGGCTACTGTTAGCATTTGAGAGAAGAGAAAACTCAGAAGCATTAGGTATCTTCACACAGTTCTGACTGCCTTTAACTGCTACTTTCTGCTCATTCCAGCCTTGACCTCCTCAAACTCATGTTTCCTTTCTTGCCACTGTGGTCATTTTAGAATATGTGACATCCGCTGTCATGCCAGGCAGTGCACTTTATTGCTGTAACCAAATGAAAATACAACTTTCAAAGTAATGTTACCTGAATTTCATAGAGATAAACTTAGACTTTAATTTGTAAGATTGTATACTTGTATTATTCTTTAAATTATATGAATAAGCTGATGAAATTTAAAATGTTACGTTTTTGAAAGCAAAATATAGTGACTAATTATTCTGTTTGAGGATATTTTAGAAACTTAAATGCCAATTTAAAATAAAATGTTTGTCTTTTAGTAATTTTGTAGTTTAAGAATGCTTGTTCTTTAACATCTTCAATGACACACGCTTATGGCATGGTAGGGCACACTTTTGTTAACTTCTGTGTTTAGTTAGATGAGTTCAGAAAATGAAGAGCTAATTAATATTTTTATTTATTTAGTTCTTTTTGGCAGCAAATTTGGTTTGAACTAGATTATTGCCACAGCTTATTCTGTCCTTGTTTAAGCACGTATTATTGACCTACTTTTTTTTTTTTTTGGAAATTCAGTCTTTTGAATCATTTTGTTGTATTAAAGGCATGTAAGTTCATTTTCTTACACTAACATGACCTGGATTACCTCCCGTTTGGTGTCGTTTGTATTTTAGAGCACTGCTCTGTCATTTTTTCATTAACTGTTTTTTTTTTTCCTTGGACTTTTTTCCCATTAAAGCAGAGGATAGGGATTAAGGAAGGACTCTCTTAGTCAAACTGAGGTCACTGACTTCTGTGTCTCAGAATTCTCTTGTATAACAACGAGGTGATAATAGTTTGTCCTATGGTGCTAGTCTTAGTGCTTGGAGAGAAATACAATACTTGTTTAAGGGAAATACACGGTCTGGTAATTTCTTTTTCCTTAAAATGTTTATACTGCTCTCTAAAGCAGAAGTAGTGAGCATAATTTAATTAAACGTGGTTGTTGTGCTATAGGAATCTCAGCATCTTCTCATTCACAAGATTTTATTAGGAGTGTGTTACATGCTAACCCCTTCCTTCGGGGGTTAGCTTTTCATTTTCCTTTGTACTTCATTTTTTTGATACTTCATCACTTGCCATATTGGTGGTCTTGCCAGTGGTTCTGCCTCCACCAGAACTGCCAGGGATTTTAAGCAGAAAGCAAACCAGTGAGTGAGCTGCAGTGCTGTTAGTTCATGGACGTGGTAACCCTGTCAGTTCATGGAGTCTTTGTTTTCCTTTGTTAAGCTTTGAGTTTTCCTGTTTTCTGCAGTTAAAATGGTTTGGCATTTGTCACATGATGTGATTGTTAGTGAAGATGTATTGTTTCCAGGTGTCGTTTACTGTGATGTTTTCAATTTTTAAATTTTAAGATGGCGATATACATGAATTAGAGCGAACCAAACAGTATGTGAATGAAGCTTTTCAGGCAGGGGCTATGGCGTGCCTCATTTGTATCGCTTCAGTGAAGAGAAACCAAGCAGTAAGTTCTCCTTTGTGATATGTCTAAGTATCACTCATATTTGTATACTTACTTCTTTATTGTACTTTCACTTATGTTTGCTTAAAAGTTCATTTGACAATTTTATATATGAATTCATCTTCATTTTTGTAAATCTCAAAATTTAAGGAATTATCTCTAGGTAATATTTAGCAATATCGATATCTCAAACAAGTATTTCAATCTAATGCATGTGTTGTTTCAGTAAAGTATTTTTTAGCATCTATTTAGAGATTCCTACAAACACAAAATGTTACTACTATGTGGTGCTGTGATCTAACCAGAGCCTAGTGCATGCATGCTAGGCGAATGATCTACGGCTGAGCTACATACTTTGCGTGGGTTGAAATAAAGATAGGCATGGTCTTTGCCTTCGAGGAACTAGCAGTTGATAGTGACACTTCAGGCTTATTAACTTCTAACAGTGTTGAAACATTGTGGCCAGGGTCATTGGGGGAAAGAAAGAGTCAGACATAACTGATACTGTTATAAGGAGCGCTTTCCCGATGGTGAAGCTATGGTAGATTTAAAAGGGCCTTAGTGAAGCAGTTAAAGTGAAAACACCTCATACTAATCCTTTACTGGTACAGCAGCCTTAAATCAGGTCCGATGAAATGTTTTGGTCCTGTAGGGTCAAGCCGAAGTTTAATATACGATTGCCGTGCAGCAGAGGCTGGTCTTGTAGTCTCCTTAGCTTTCTGTGATTCCAGCTCCTGAGTAGTGTATCCACACCAATCCTTGCTCTTTGTGTGACTGCTCCCACATCCCCTATCTTTTCAAGGTTGTTTGTCCTCCTTGGGAACTGACTCAGACAATATATAGGTTCAATGCAGCACTGAGGAGTTGATGTCTCCTGGAACAACATTCTTCCACCATCATTCCATTGGTGAATGTCCCAATCTCTTTAGGGTGTTAGAACAGTTTTACAGTTCTTTAAAGGACTTACTGCAGTATTGAACTGCTGTGGCCTTAGTAGTAATGACTTCTATAAAATACCATTATTTGGCATTTCTTCCTCCTCCCTTTGTCCACTCATTCCTCTAGGTTCCCATTTTAGGTAGGCATTTGGGGAATCAAAACTAAGGAATTAGCTGTTTCTTTTTATGTATTGCTGCTGTCTACATTATTTCACATGTCTTATCCCCCCACCCCCCCAAAAAATAGTTGTAATAAGGAAAACAGAACTTAGGGCAACTTTGTGGACTTTTTCTCCATTATTTCTATGTGGGTTCTGGGGATCAAACTTAGGACTCCACACCTTGCACGGTAAGTACCTTTAACTGGTGAGCCATCTCATCTTTCTTAAGCTTTTATGTTGTATGTATTCTTATTTTTTGCTCAGTTTTTTGAATTTTGTGTAAGTGCTGGACTTACAGGATTTATATAAAAAAACAGATTATTTATATACAGAAATTTTATGGCTAGAATCCTTTTATTACATTCCTCATAATTGGGAATAATAGATGACTAGCAATAAGAAATTGATGAAATATGGTATATAAATCTATTTGATAAGATGTATAGGTGTATTTGGCAAGGAAAATGTTTATATCATGTTAATAAAAAATGTTACCGGTCAGCACCAGTATGAGTATTGAATATATATATACACACACACATACACACATATATATATAAATTAGACATCATTTAGGTTGTTAGCTTTGTTTTTTTCTTGCTAATTGAATCTGGGTGATTAATATTTTTCTTTCATATATTATACTCCTAAATACACTTGTAAAGATCATGTCTTCTGTGATATTAGAAGGAGCTTGTTTTGTTTTTTAGTCTTTAGGTAAGTCTTGAACATCAATGTGTGGTAATCATTTTAAAGTGTTGTATAATTAACAAAGAAAAATCATATATAATGCATTTTGACACCTTTGTCTTAGGTTTGGAGCTGCTCTGGATGTTTCTGTATATTCCATATGCCCTGTATTCAGAAGTGGGCTAAAGACAGCCAGTTTCTTGTATCTTCTGTGACAGATGAGGATTTTGGAAAGAAAGATTATCCTTGGCCATGGTAATTGTTTTCTGGTTCATTGGATTTTAAGTTGTGGAATAAATGAACATTAGAGACCAGAAGTTGTGTTGCTGAAAGTTTCAGTCCGTTTTGCTTTCCATTACTTGTCTGGTTTGTGAAGATAGGAGACCTTGCTAGTTTTCTCCTTTCAATTTTTATGTAGATGCTCGTATCTTCCAATAATTAACAAATCATTAGACTGTTTTTCCTGTGTGTTGTAGAACGGGTGTGGGTTCCTGTGGGTCCGTGGAAGAAGACACAGGGCACTTTAAGGGTGATTTTAGCCTTTGGAGCTGCAGAGGCCTCAGCCTCTCAGAGAGTGAGTGCTCTTCCTTCACCTAGGACTTTTTTATTTTCTCCTATTTACACTTTTAGCAAGTTGATTTCCACATCCCCAAAACATAGTAACTTCCAGAGGGACAATGCCAAATGCAAATTCTTGACTAGGTGGGATTTTTCCCAAGCAACTTTTACTCAGGCCTTGTAGCCTTGGGAAACACTCAGACATATTCACATGTTAAACAGAAGGTGCTAAAGACAAAGGGTGGATTAAGGCTCTGCTGACAGCCCCAGCCAGCTGCAGCTGTGAGGAGTTTCTCTCCACCTGTGAAACAGTGTTCAGTTCTGCTTTCAAGGACTTAGCTATGGGAACCATTCAAAAGTCGTTACCTCTCTTTCCTCAAGTTCCTGTTAGTGTCCATTAGTGTCGGACTCTGCTTATCATCTAGTATATTTTGATTGTATGATTTCCAGGTATATCTTCAATTTCAACATTACATTTGTGTATTATGTATCATTATTTATCTACATTTATTTTACCTGTTTTGTTTATTATTGCTGATTATTGGATCTTGGGCTTCTGTTATTTTGAAGAAAAAGTGGAGAAGTAAAATCATTTGTTTCTGCTAGTCTGCAGTGGTAGAGTCATTCATTGTTAAGGTTAATTAAACATAAGCTCAGGGGGGCATTGTATGCTTATATTAAAATTTTTGTAACTGATTTTTAAAAAAAATTTGTAAGGTAGTGTTCCTTTTCCTAATACCTTCCAGATTGTACAGGTTTAGACCTAATAAAATCTGGTTTTGATTCACATCTTCCTAATTATCATAAATACCAAGATATTTGTAAAATTGTTGTGGCATAATTTTAAAAAAGCATTTTAGAAAAAGACTTTTTTGATAAATAATTCTCAGCAATCTTGAGACGTGGAAGTTAGCTGAGAGCAGCTGTGAGCTCACACTGCAAAGAGGCAGAGCTGGAGTTTGAAACTTGGGATTCTTTCAATTGTAGACCTTTTTGTATTCACTGAGTTCAGCGTGGTAGACTGCTTTCTGTTCCAGCACATTCTGTTTTGAAAGACTTTAAACTTGAAGTCTATACTTGTTACTTATGGCAGAGGATTTCAGTGTTGGGTACAGAAGAGAGCCAGGTGCCCAGCATCACTGGTTTTAGAGATTTGAGCTTCACTCTTTCTCACTTTTGCTCTGTTCGCTTCTGTTTTAAGTAGTGATTTTCCTGTAGAGGAGCAAAGTGTTGATTACCAGAGTAATGAACAGCTACTTCTCTCCTAGGCCTGGAAGGACAAAAGCGTAATGTTCTGTGTAGTATTTCTCACGCTATCCCGAATATAATAAATGAAAATAAATGGTTCTTTAAGACCCTTCTTTGTTTGCCTCTTGTCAAGATGTAACCAGAACCTGGTAAAAATTATAATAAAGTAATTTTATTGAAATGAACTTAGACTTTGTTCTTCTAAGGTAAGTGCTTGTTGAGTAAACAGGATAAGGCCTTGGTTGTTGATGTTCCATCATTTTAAAGTGAAACTACGCATCACCCCTTACACACATCACCCCTTCCAAAGTAGTTGTGTGTCACTGCAGGCAGGCAGTGGAGCGCACAGTCAGCTTCCTATTGTCTGTGTCAGCGCAGGCTGGTAGTGTGACACAGTCAGTGCCTGTTAACCATCTAAGTACATCCCTTTCGTAGCAGCTGTAAGAAAGTCATTTTCCTTTTAATAAAGGGAAATTTAACTCTTCGAAAAAAATGTCATTTATTTATAAACATGAGGTATGGCATTAGTTTTCAGTTTTTACTTTAAAAATCATTCTATTTAATTGTGCATGTGTGCGTATTGTTTGTCTCTGGATATGTGCACACACATGCTCTGCAGAGGTCAGCAGTGTTGTAATTCTCTGGAGCTGGAGTTACAGGCTATTGTGAGTGAGCCTCATGAAACTAATCTGGGTGCTGAACTCAGGTCCTCTGTCAGAGCAGCAGATTCATCTCTCCATAACTTGTTTTTGAAATTTAATTATGAGAACAGATGTGTTTTGGTTATTCTGAACATCAGCGTGGCGTTTATTTGGAAGTACAGCATGTCCTCATGGCAGTGAAAATACATTGATTTTTATACAGAACAAATTTAAATGGTGATGCACAAATAGCCTGGTGCAGCACACTGTTCCAGTTTGAGAAGAAACAAGGCTTAGAGCATCTTTTAGGAATGATCTATGATGATCTCCAAGTGAATTTTTATTATTCTTGTACCCAGATTTACTTTGATGTACAACTCACTCTGCTTTATCAGAGCATATGAAATTATATTTAAACTTTCCTTAAGTGAGCTTGAAATATATGTATTTTGTTTTAGAAATTGAACATTAGGAAATTCTCAGAGCTGGAGAAATGGCTAGTGGTTAAGAGTACTTACTGCTCTCGCAGAGGACTCAGATTCGCTCCTAGCACCCATAGGGTAGGTAGTTCACAACTGTCTTCAACTCCAATTTCAGGGCATCTGATACCTTCTTTGGGTCTTCATAGGCACCAGGCATGTATTTGATCCATATATACATGATGCATATTTTTCATAAAATAAAAAAGATATGCCTTTAAAAAAGGAAAATTAGGAAATTATTTGTTTGCATTCAAGTTTTCTTTTTTCAAGTTTTTTTTCTTTTTTTCCGAGACAGGTTTTCTCTGTGTAGCTTTGGCTGTCATGGAACTTGCTCTGTTGGCTCTTGTATTAGAGAGTATTAGTATAAAATAGTTCCATATTTCAGGAAATTATATCTTGCAATTATTGTAGTAAGAATTTATTTTTTTACCTAACAAAATTATAGTCTTGTTACTGTTATCTCTTATGTTGCTTTAGTGATGGGATTAATATTTCATTTTTTTTTGTAGTCCAAAATGTAGATTTGAATACAAAAGATCAGAAACACCTAGTAGATATTATTGCTACTGTGGGAAAGTAGAAGATCCACCTTTAGATCCGTGGCTTGTACCTCATTCGTGTGGCCAAGTATGTGAGAGGGAATTTAAGCCTCCTTGTGGCCATAAATGTTTACTTCTCTGCCATCCAGGTGAGTTTCATATTGTATGTGTAGTTGGTTTTGATTGGTTGTTTCTTCTTAATGTTGAAGCACACAGAATTATCCAAGCTGAATTTCAATTTTGTTGTGAAAAGGGATTGCCCTTAAAAGTAGCAATGAAAAAAATGATAGAGATTTCAGGAAAATGTAATTCTAAGACATTTTGGTGACTTTTAATTACCTCACCTCCTTTGTTGCATTCCAGGTCCCTGCCCTCCTTGTCCAAAGATGGTCACAACTACTTGTCATTGTAAGAAAGCAAAACCTGTCCCTCGCAGGTGTAGTGCCAAGCAGTGGTCTTGCCAGCTGCCGTGTGGGCGCAAGCTGCTTTGTGGGCATCATAAGTGTGAAAATCCTTGTCATGCAGGTAAAAGAGCGGGTGTGGGAAACTTTGACTTTAAACAGAGTCAAAGCTGTCTTCATTGCTTTTAGTATTTGTGTACTAATGAATGATTGTAATTTTAGGAGACTGTCAGCCTTGTCCAAGAGTTAGTAGACAGAGGTGTGTTTGTGGCAAAAAGGAAGCCGAAAGAAGTTGTGCGAGCCCAGTGTGGCATTGTGATCAGGTAAGTGTTGTGCTCTCTGAGAGTGTTAGAGTACAGATGGCTGGAAAGCACAGGTGCTTGTTCGCTTAGCAGGGTCAAAGGTAAGGAGGAACAACACATGCAACTGTTTTTCAGTTGAATATCTTACTACTGGAGAAAAAGGTTGCTTTTTTCCCCTCAAAATAAGTTAGTTGCTGAATTCTTAATTCAGTGTGTTGTTTGTTTTACCCGTTCCTTTTCTCCACTGAGCTTTAGCGTCTACCGTTCTCCTCTTGAGATAATGCCACTGAGAAAGTAGAATTATTTTTGTGGGTTGCTTTTTCTAGCATTAGAACGGGTATAGTACTGGTTAGAAGTCTGGTGGATGGTCATACAAAGCTGAGGATACATCTGTCCTTTCTACATTTGTATGATACACTCTTTGGTACACAGGAAATAAGAATTCATATGTGAAAATGTGTGCATATATATGACACCTGTATTAGACATAAAGCATAATAATGTGAGGGGCATAATGAAGTTTGTGAGTAAAAATGGGTTATGTTTTATACTACCTTTTTGTGTAGTTTTAATCTCTTGATGAGTGCTTTTATTTTAGGTGTGTGGAAAGACACTGCCATGTGGTAATCATACATGTGAGCAAGTTTGTCATGTTGGTGCTTGTGGAGCGTGTCCTCGCTCTGGGAAGAGGTCCTGTCCATGTCAGAAATCAAGTAAGACTTGTTTAAAAGGAAATGAGCTATTGAACTATGAGAAGATGGGGAAGAAATGTTCATTTATATTACTAAACCAAACTAGCTAATTTGAAAATGATGTGTGCTATAGGAATCAAGCTACATGACGTTCTGGAAAGGAAAACAGTGACAGACTCGAGTTAGGTAGAAGAAGGGCCAGCTAGCTAGGCTTAGGGGGTTTGGGATGCTGACAGTCCTCTGAGAGATGTTATGTACCAGTTCTGTCCATAGCCATAAAATAGCCACGTGGTGTGAGCCTTCACATCACCTGGGAGTTCTGAGTAATTGTGATGTAACATCGTAAAGTCATGAGTTGTAACATTCTGTCTCTTGGTGTACATTGGTACTGAAGGACACTGTGCTGCTCTTGTCTCTAGGTATTAGCTTCCTCTGAGAACTTACTTTTTCCTTGTTTCTAGAGCAGTATAGTAGTTGAGTAAGCTTGCTTGAGTCATTTGTAAGACTGTTTTTACTCCCTGTCATAATGTGATTGTTGAGTTTTTATGGTGTTTTAAGGTTTGTCTTTTTTTTCCATCCTGTGAGAATGAACAAATTTAAAAAGAAAATTTTGCATATGTAGAAATCCCTCAGTTTTATGTCCTCATACTCATTTCTTTAGCTAACAATTTCTGAAGTAGTTTGCTCATAAAAATGCTTGTTTAAGCTGGGCACTGGTGACGCACGCCTTTAAGCCCAGCACTTGGGAGGCAGGAGCATGCGAATTTCTGTGAGTTCAAGGCCAGCCTGGTCTACAAGGTCTAGTTACAGGACAGGCTCCAAAGCTACAGCAAAACCCAGTCTTGAAAAAAAAATGCTTATTTATAGTAATTTGTGTATCAAATTTCTTCATAAGAAACAAGCTTGCCAGGTGTGGTGTTTTACACCTTTAATCTCAGCATGTGAGAGGCAGAGGCAGGTGGATCTCTGCGAGTATGAGGCCAGCTGGCCTACATAATAGAGAAACTGTTTCTCAAAAAGAAGATAAGCTTGCCAGTGTTGGCAGTGGTTGGGAGCAATAGGCAGCAGAATTGTGAATTTAGGCTTAGCCTTGCGGAAACATTAGGAATTATTTTTATTAAAGTTAGTTTTTTTCTAATTTTATGTGGTTATAAAGTTTTTATAGTTCAAAAAGGGCTGTCATTCTTCAGTAACTAAAGAACAGGGGCCTTTGTTAATGACTCACTAATGATGTGTCTTGTTTAATGTTGACATTTTGTCTGCTTTCAGAGTTTTCTTTGCCTTGTACAGAAGATGTCCCCACTTGTGGAGACAGCTGTGACAAAGTGCTTGAGTGTGGGATCCATAGGTGTTCACAGCGTTGCCACCGAGGGCCGTGTGAAACCTGCAGACAAGTTAGTTGTGTCCCATACACTTTCTTTCAGGAGCTTTGCATCAAAAAATGTCAGAAAAAACGGTTATGGGTTTTTTTTTATTACTTTCATACACATCTGTGTCATTGTCCGTGTTATCCAATATTTATAGTATTGATCAGGAAATCAAATCTGAACATTACTCTCTATTGTTTTCCTTGGTACAAGTTGTAATCTCATTTGCAGAGTTCAGTGTGTGGGCTGTTAGCCACCACAAGTTAGAGCTCTGTTGAATTCAGCCTAGTTGCAATGGGAACAGTCATATCTAGATTTGACACTGTAAACTTAAAATTTGTACATTGTTTGGTTACAACCATACTACTCTGTTAACCAGCTCGGATACTCAACACGCCACTTCTCTTCTACTGAGATGAGATGGAGATGTTATGGTTGGAACCACCTGTAAATGATCCTATAATTTACTTTTTTTTTAAGCATTGTACTTTATTTTGATTTAATTTATTTATTATGTTTATGGTGTTCTGCCTGCACATATCCCTTCAAGCCAGAAGAGGACACCAAATCTCATTACAGATGGTTGTGAGCCACCATGTGGTTGCTGGGGAATTGAACTCAGGACCTTTGGAAGAGCAGACAAAGCTCTTAACCACTGAGCCATCTCTTCAGCCCTGTAATTTGTTTGTTTTACTGTTTGATACCAGATTTCTACTAAATTTCATAATTAATTCAAATATGAGGTTTCATTTGGAATAAAGTAAAACAAGTGTTTTAGAAGCCCGCTTTGGTTTAGTTGTTTTTTATTTTTTTAAAAAAAAGACTTATTTATTATGTATACAATGTTTTGCTTGCATGTGTGCTTGCACACCAGAAGAGGGCACCAGACTTTATTCAAGTGGTTGTGAGCCATCCTGTGGTTGCTGGGAATTGAACTCAGGATGACTGGAAGAGCAGCCAGTGCTCTTAACCTCTGAGCCATCTCTCCAGCCCCCTAGTTAGTTTTTATTATAAATTTGTTACTAAGATTTTTATCCATTTAGCAATAGAGAAATTGCTGTGTGGTGTAAAACATTAACTCAGTTTAATGATGTTTCTTGGTGCTTGGCCTAGGAAGTGGAAAAGCAATGCCGCTGTGGAAAGCATACAAAGCGAATGCCATGTCACAAACCTTACCTTTGTGAAACTAAGTGTGTTAAAATGCGGGACTGTCAGAAGCATCAGTGTAGGAGAAAGGTATGTGTGATGAAACTTGCTAACTTGATTTAAGAGGTGAAATTTTCCTTTTGGGTATGTGATAAACTTTTGTTTCAAGTATTCAGGCGTCTTCTTTATTTTCTATATCAGATAATAGTAAATATTGTAGGTTAACAGTTTTTATTAGTGGGAAATCATGCCAGTTTTCGAATGTGGTGACACAGATGGGTACATCACTCAAGAGTCTGAAGCAGAAGGATTTTGAGAACAACCTGGGCTCCTATTGCATGGCTTTGTCACTAAACAACAAAACGCCAAAGACTGTATATAGACTCTGATTCACACACTAACTCTCAGCGTGGGTTTGGACGGTTTTGTTTTCTGATTGAAGATGTCATTAGCAGTTTTAGAGTGATAGTATTTGGTGGGTGATGCCTACCAAACGTTAGGTGGTATATTAGGGTATCTATGGCTGTGAAGAGACACCATCACCACAGCAATACTTATAAAGAAAGCATTTCATTGGGTTGGCTCACTTATAGTTTAGAGGTTTAGTTCACTATCATCATATCAGGAAGCAAGGAAGTACAGAGGTGCTGGAGAAGTAGCTGAGAAGCCTACATCTTGCAGGCAACAAGAAGCTGTCTGAAACACCGGGTAGTATCCTGTGCATAGGAAACCCCAAAGCCCACCCCCACAGTGACACCCTTCCTCCAGCAAAGCTCCATCCCCTAATAGTACCACTCTCTGTGAGTTTCTGGGGCAATGGCATTCAAACCACCACGGATGGGGATAGAAATTAGATGGAGGCCTGGCTTGGAGTGAATCTAACTCTAGTATTTTCTTGGGTCTGTAGAGTTGTAGCTCGTCATATCATTTCTTTCCTTATAAAGTATACTTTGTTCCTTGGCAAGGTTCATGGTGCTTAAATTCAGTGAAATGTGAATAATTTCAGCTTTTTTGTTTACTGTTAATGTATGCCTTTTCTCATTCTGTTAGACTTTAAACCTATTCACGTCTTTAAAGTGCATTTTTTTTCTTTTTTCTTCTTTTTGGTTTTTCGAGACAGGGTTTCTCTGTAGCTTTGGAGCCTGTCCTGG
>LOEQ01001702.1:231584-250059 GCA_001685075.1 Bramus lutescens | reverse complement strand
CTTCGGAAGAGCAGGCAATGCTCTTAACCGCTGAGCCATCTCTCCAGCCCCTCAGCTTGTATTCTTATGGTGTCTTTTCCCCCTGGTTTTATAATTGTGGAAGTACTAGATTCTCTGAAAAAGTTGGGAACTACTTCTCTTTAAGGATTAGTGTGAATTCTTCAAATGTTGGTTAGAACTGAAGCTTCTCATCCTGGGCTTTTCTGTGCTTGTTTTTTTGTCTGTTCCAGAGCATCATACGCAGTAGTTGGGAGTCAGAAGCGATTTCATACTGGCCTTTTTTTCCACTTAGCTTATACGTTTAGGTTACACTTTATTTTTTTCATGCTTTGATACCTCACTTCTTTTTATCATTGAATAACATTATTGTACTCCTGGACATCCTGTAGTTGTATTTTTTAATATAATATTTTATTCTTTGAGAATTTTATGCATAGTAGTTTGATGCTATTCTCCTCCCATCCTTCTCCAGCTCTTACCAGATCCATCCCCACCTTCCTACCCACTCTCAACTTTGCGTCTTTTTTTCTTTACTAACTCACTGAATCCAATTTATGTTGGCCACATACACATGGGTGATCTCACCCATTACCTATTGAAGGACATTTTGGTTGTTTTTAATAAATAAAACTGCTACAGATGTTTATTTGCAAATATCTGTATATGTATAGCTTTTAACTCACTTGAATAAAAACTTAGGAGTGTAACCGCTGGATAGTATGGTAAGTTAATGTTTAGCTATTTAAAAAGCTCTCAGGGGCTGGAGAGATGGCTCAGAGGTTAAGAGCACTGGCTGCTCTTCCAGAGGTTCTGAGTTCAATTCCCAGCAACCACATGGTTGCTCATAACCATCTGTACTGAGATCTGGCATCCTCCTCTGGCTTGCGGGCATACATGGAGACAGAATATTGTATACATAATAAATAAATAAATCTTGAAAAAAAAAAGCTCTCAGATTAGCAACAACGTGGCACACCAGTTTGCGGTCTCATCACTGTTAGTGCTGGACTTCCTGCTCTGCATCCCATTCGCATAGGGCACTGTCAGCATTTTAGCCATTTTGTAGATGCATGGAGGTACTGTTGGTTAATTTACAGCTTCCGAATGTCCTGATGCCAGGCAACTTTTCACATGTCTGTTCAGCATCTGTCGGTCATTTTGATAAGATTTATATTTGTTCAGGTCTTTTACCCATTTTCTGATTGGGTTTTGCTTTCTGTCTGTTGTTAAGCACAAGAGTTCTTTGTATTGCTTAACCAGATGTGTTTTCCAAATGTAGTTTACTCATCTGTCTCCTTTATGTCGGGTTCTTTGCTGCAGACTATTTTAGTTTAGTAAATTAGAACTCACCTGTTTCCATTTATGGGTCGTGCTCTTGGCATTGTGTCTAAAAGGTAATATGAAAGTCAAGATTATTTAGGTCTTATCCTGTGTTTTGTATTTAGGTCTGCAATCCATTTTGAGTTGGTTGTCAAAGGTGTAATGTCTCTGTCTTAAAGTGGATATAAATTTGTTTCAACATTACCACTTGTTGAAAGGAATATTCCTCCTACAATTTGCCTTTTATTTGTCATAGATCAGCTGATTTTATTTGTATAGACCTAATTCTGGACTCTTTGTTCTAGTTCATTAATTTATCTGTTCTTTCATCACTACCACATAATCTGAACAATCTACTTATGTAGTAAGTCTTGTACCTGTCAGTAGATGTTAACTCTTTAGCTTTGCTCTTCATTAAGTTTGTGTTGACTGTTTCATGTCTGCTGATTTTTTTCATGTGGACTTTAGATTAGATATTAGGATTTTGTTACTTTGTTTTGATTTTTGAGCCAGAGTACCATGCAACACAGACTGGCCTTGATCTTGCTTTGTAGGAACTCACTGTAGAGTTTGTACTGGCCTTAAACTCCTCATAGTCTTTAAGTCTGAATACTGGAGTTACAGTGGCGTACTACCACGATTGACTTTGGATGAGGTCTTGGAATTGTGTTGAATATAGATGAAGTTGAGAAAAAAATTTCCCTAATATTGAAGTGAATACTGTTCCTGTTTTTAAGCATAGAATATTTATTTAAACCCTTAAGTTTTCTCCTCAGCATTATAGTTTGTTTGTGTTTTTCAGCTATACAGTTATATTTATTTTATTTTTGTTTGTGCTAGTGAAAATAAGTTTCATGTCCCAGTTGCTCACTACTAGTCTTTTGCAAAGAATTAGCATGTGTAAATCAACTTTATACTCTGCTGCTACTGTAATTGCTTATTTCCAAGTTGTTTGTTTGTTTATAACTTAATAAAAGCTAGTGTAGTAAGCATTTTTGTTCAGACACCCTTCTTAAAGAATCTATAATGAGCCGGGCGGTGGTGGTGCATGCCTTTAATTCATCAGCACTTGGGAGGCAGAGGTAGACAGAGCTCAGTGAGTTCGAAGCCAGCCTGGTCTACAGAGTGAGTTCTAGGACAGCTAGGACTCTGTTTCACAGAGAAACCTTTCTTGAAAAACAACAAAAATAAACAAAACAAAAACAAAAATCAAACAAACAAAAACCCAAAAAGCAAAAAAGAATCTCAAATGTTTTCATTTTATTTTTTTCTTACAGGGAATGTCTGGGGAAGCATGAGGTGAGTTATAGGTGTAATCTTTAAGTTTAGTTTGTAGTCTTTATCATTTTGCCCTAGAGTTGTTAGAAATAATTTACTGTCTCGGGCTTATACAGACTGCCCAGGATTAGTCATTTAAACTGTGTACTCTGCCTTATGTGGGAATTAGCCTCTGTGTGTTCAATTTTCCTCTCATTAATAGGTGCTTAGAGGAATGTCTTGATATGTGCTTAGTTTTGATGTAAATAATATTAGTGGAAAAATGTTAGACCACCTTGAAAATTGATCTCAGATCAGTCATTTTGGAAATACAAGACCAGAAAGTTTTGTGTAGACATGTGTATTGTGCTAGTTGGCTATTTCTTATTTTTATTTTTAAGGTGAGTCCTCTACCATGCCATGCTGTAGGACCCTATTCTTGCAAGAGACTTTGTGGAAGAATGTTGCACTGTCAAAATCATACATGTATGAAAGAATGCCACAAAGTGACTGAAGTTGATGGCTCTACTGTCAAAAATAAGGTAACATTCTTAGGATGGAAGCATGAATAATGACTGTATCCTTGATACCCTAAATGTTATCTACCTTCTTTCTCCCTCTCTCCCTCCCTCTCTCCCTCCTTTTTATTAATGGAGTTTCTCTTTTTTTCTTGTACATTCTGTTTATTTGTGCATAGGTATCTGCAAAAGCCAGGAGTCAACATCAGACATCCTTTTCAGTCAGTCTTCACATTGGTTTTGTTTTTGTTTTTTTGAGATAGGGTTTCTTTGTATGGCTTTGGTGCCTGTCCTGGACCTAGCTGTTGTAGACCAGGCTGGCCTCGAACTCACAGAGATCCGCCTACCTCTGTTTCCCAAGTGCTTGGAATTAAAGGCATGCGCCACCACCGCCTGGTCACATTTTTTGAGACAGGGTATCTCACTGAACCTAGAACTTTCCAGTTGGCTAGAGCAACTGATCAGCAGGACCCAGGGCTTCTCCTGTCCTTGTCTCCCCAGTGTGGTTGATAGAGATACACGCCTCCATACCTGGTTTTTACATGAGTGCTGGGATTATTCAGCAAGCTCTGTACCTGCTGAGCAATCTCTCAAGCCCTATTATTTATACTTCTGAGGCTGAAGTACTTTGTTTTAGTAGGGTCATCTACCGCTTGTAACCTTAATTTGTGGAAATGTTAGATATTTTTGTGATTTATTTCTTTGTTATTTTTAGGCTGGCCCAGAATGCCTTCAGTGTGAAGAAGGATGCTCTAAGCCACGGCCTCTGGGTTGTCCTCACCCATGTGTTTTGCCCTGTCACCCTGGAAAATGCCCTCCCTGTGTTCAGATGCTCAGATTAAAATGTCACTGCAAGATCACAAGCCTCTATGTGGAATGTAGGTAAGTAGACAGAATACTCTCGTTTAGCAAAGATTATCACTGACGTCTCCGGAAGAATCTTGTAGAATACTTAGAAAGCATTGTGTGTGGTTGAGACTCTGGCGACTGAACTTCTGTGGGGACCTGAAAGGAGGAGCTGCAGCCTCGCCTCCAGTGCCTCGTTCTGATGTCAACCAGCCAAATCCTGCTTCATTTTCTTTGGGGGTTTGTAGAAGATAGGGCTAGGAAAACGTTGCATCACTGCTTTCAGAAGTTTAGAGCCCTCTTATGGTAGAACATATAAATGATGGTGTAAACCTAGAAATGTTTTGGATAGAAATTTGCCTTGTTGTTAGCTACTTAGTTGTATGTTTTTTGATTTATATTTTAAAAGGTAGATCTTTATTATTAAAAAAAACTTATGTATTTGCTTTGTCTTTTTTTCTTACCTAAAACTATGTACATTATGTAGAGGGGGGAAAATTGCCATTGTCATCTTGATAGATCTAACATAATTTACCACGTGTGATTGCTACTTTTACTTTAGATTTCTGAAAAATCAGGCTCGTGAGAGTGCCTTCCAGCTAGCTTCTGACTCTCTCAGACATGTTCCCATCTGTTTTTCAGCATTTTCCAACTTTTTGGTACAATGACAGCTCATGGTTAATTTTGAACTGCTTACTTTGCTTTAAAATCACTTGCTGGATATGTTTTCCAAGTTTATTTTTGTAATAGTTTTTCAAAGTAGTTGCATATAAATTTTAGAAACCCATCTAATTTTCCTGTTATTCTTGAGTGTTTTTCTTACAGAATTTTATTACTATTTGTGTGTGTATGCTCTCTCTCTCACGCATACACACACGCACACGCACATACATTTTTGCATGGCACACACACACCTTTGCATGCCATGGCACGTGTGGATGTCAGAGGACAACTCTTTGGAGTCATTTTTCTCCTCTCCTTTTAAGTGGTATCTGCGGATTGAACTAGAGCATCAGGCTTGTGCAGCACGTGCCTCTGCCTGCCGAGTCATCTCCTCAGCCCCCATGGTACCCTAGCATAATTGTTAATGGACATAATTTTTAAATGTTCTATGAAAAAATGAATTATGACGCTTTGATAGATATGCATGAAATCATGAATGCTTAGAAAATGTACAAAAAATGGACTTTGGTTTAAATGTCATGAAAATTTTTTCCTATTTTTAGAAAAATAGCCACAGCTGATATAAATGAAAAGAATCTCCTCAGTTGTTGCAAAAACCAGTGCCCCAAAGAGGTAAGCTGTAGTTGGTCTTTTAAGTTTAATGTCCTTGGACATTGTTCCTTCTGGGTTTTCTCCTTGTTGACTGTCTCAGTTCGGTTCCTCGCTGGGCCCACTAGAAACTTTGTTGTTTTGTTTCTTGAGACAGGGTTTCTCTGTGTAACAGCCCTAGCTGTCCTGGGAAACTAGCTTTTGTAGATCAGGCTGGCTTCAAAGTCAGAGATCTGCCTACCTCTGCCTCCCAGGTGCTGGGATTAAAGGTGTGCTCCACCACTGCCCAAAGACTTAGGCTGTTTTAGTTAGGGTTTCTATTGCCGTGACCACTGTCTCTCTTAAACAGGAAAGTATTTAATTGTGATGACTCTTTTATATGCTTCAGAGGTTCAGTCCATGTTCATCATGGTGGTATATGTGGTGTGCAGGCAGACATGGTGCTGGAGAAATAAATAGCCAAGAGTCCTCTGTCTCACAGGCATCAGGAAGAAGTCTGAAACACTGGGTGATATCAAAACCCACCTCCACAGTGACACACTTCTTCCAGCAAGGCCACACTTCCCAATAGTGTCTCTCCCTTTGGGGCCCATTTTCTTTCAAACCACCACAGGGGTTTAGGGGTTTAGTACAAGAAGTGACTTTTATCTTTGTTTTTAGGGAACAGTTTTAAAGCTAGCTTATACATTTTACTGTAGAAAGTATTGAGTCAGTGCTTACTGTCTAAAATAGGATTCAAAATGCAGATTAAAACTGTGAGCCACAGGTAGGTAGTAGATTATTAAAAACAAAAACAAGGTGCATGTGTACATGTATATATTTAGTTTTAAAAAGGGAAGTATCACATAGCTCCAGTAGGATTATAAAAAGGGAACAAGAAACACTGAAGGGGCATGGAAGGAGTGAATGTAGGTGATGAACATGGGTTCTGAGTGAGGAGAGTATGAAGCTAATTGTTTTTCTAGTTCTAATTCTGTCCTGAAATTTTTGTTTTGGCCGTGGATAAGCCCATAGAATATATTCAACACTGAAGGTGTAAAATTTAATGTGAAGCCTTACAGCTTCCATTTTGAATGCTAATTTTGTTTATAAGTCCATTAAGTTGTATAGACTTTGGGTATGGTTAATTTGGGTGTATGATTTTTTTATTTATAGGTTTCTAAAATAATAACATTTTAAAAATGAAATGTCATATGTATGTACATAGCATATATATTATTTAATACACCTGGGAAGTCAATATTTTATAATTACACCCTCAAAAAGAAAGCATTGTTGGTATCTCCAAAGTCTGTTCATGTCTTGTCCTGAATGTGTTTCTTATGCATTTTTTCCCCTCTATTCTAAATGTTACCATCACGTACTGTAAAATTTTTATTGGGCAGGGGGTGCTTATGTGCCAGGGTACATGTGTGGAAGACAGAGACAGCTCTGTGGTGTTGGTCCCCTCCACATGTACATAGGCTCTGGAAATTCAAACTCATTGTCAGGCTTGGTCAACAAGTCTGAGCAGTTTGCTCTGTTGAGCCATGTCACTTGCCTTATATTTATAGGTCTTGCTGAAGGTATGTGTAGCTGCAGAAACACTGCTTAGTATTTTAAAAGCAAATGCTTTTGGGATTTGCTTGTACATTTTGTCCCTTTATTCTGTCCTATGTGTGCTCTATAGTTTGTGAATAAATGGGTTATTTCTAGCTTGGGTTGTTATCAAAAACACTTGTGCTGACTAGTCTTCGTGAACTTGACACACAAGGCTAGAATTATCTGAAAGGTGGGAACCTCAATTGAGAAAATGCCTTCATAAGTTCCAGCTGTAGAGGTTTTCTTAATTAGTGGTTGATGGGGGAAAGGCCCTGTCCATCATACATGGTACCGTCTCTGGACTGGTGGTCCTGGGGTTCTTCTATAAAAAAGCAAGCCAAGTAAGCCAGGAGAAGCAAGTCAGTAAGCAGCACCCGTCCATGCCCTGCCCTCTGCATCAGCTTGTGCCTAACTCCCTTTGGTGATGAACAGCAGTATGGAGGAAGTGTAAGCCAAATAAATCCTTTTCTCCCCAACTTGCTTTTTGGTCATTGTTTTGTTGCAGCAATAGAAACACTAACTAAGACAACACTGCTATGAACATATGCTGCTTTGTGTATGCATAGGTTCCTATAGGCACATAGAAGTGGTGCAGTTCCTTGCCCACAGAGAACATTTGTTTAATTTCAACCTTAATAAATTGTATTGAATTGATTTCTAAAATGATTTTATGTACCAATTTGTTGACAGTGAATTTTCCAGTTATGGAAAATTATCACATTTTCACACTTTTGTTATGTGAAAGTTTCTATTGTTACCCATTTTTGCTAATACTTATATTATCAATTTTTTAAAAAATTGCATTTTTGTGTGTGTCTTACAATTTTACTCCTGATCAGCAGCGAGTGAGTGTCTATTCAGGATTGTGGCAGCCCTTTTTGCCTTTGGGTGCTTGGTGGACATACCAGCACCACTGGTACTGGTGAACAAGTTTCACTTCTAGTTACAAGCTACAGAGCTAGTTTTGAGTAACTTATAAAAAGAGTGAGGTTGGACGTTGTGTGTTGGCATACAGAGTCTGAAGGAAATGCCTCATAGCCAGGCATTTAGATGGTCAGGTTCTGTGTCGCCTGAATGAATTGGTCTCTACAGTGAGACATCAGTCCTGCCCTGTCTCCTTGACTGCTTCACCTTGAGTATAGACACTTATCTTGTCTTATGTCTACAGACATAAGGCAGGAAGCTGGAATAGCATATGTAGCCATGGCTATGATATCAACTCTTGAAGTGTAGACTAAGAATATTAAAAATTTCTAATAAAATAATTTATATAAATAATTGTAAAAGAAATAGGGAACTGGGTAGGCCCCTAGTTCATGAGTTACGGGTTGGGGGGCAGGCAAGAGCATCGTAGACTGATTGTTAGATAAGATGGCAAAGTTAAATGATGGATTTGAGGAAGACATGTATAATTGGGGTTCAGAAGACCCAGCCAGCAAAAGAGACCTGCATGCTAGCAGTGGCGTTCTGGAAAGTATCAGGAAGGCGTGACATAGGACCAATGCTTTCCACCCTTTCAAGAACTTCCAGTGCATTGGAGGAGTAGAGCAGTGAGGAATGAGGGCTACACTGGAGTCATGGCTCCTTCAGTGGTTTTGTGTTCCTTTATTTCCTTTGCCCTTTAGAATCGTGGAGTTCAAACTGAAGTGCAAGATTTGAGTAGAAGAGAATGTTTCATGTGAAGACTTTCAGGATAGAGAGATAGCAAATAATTAAAGATAATTAAACAGCATGGCATGAGTTGTCTTGACCACCTAAATTATACGTATTAAGGTAGTGTTAAACAGAATGAAAGGCTGAGCAGTTGTGACAATGACCAGAATCCTCCTTCCTCATGTTTCAACAGTGTAAGGAAGAGGCAGTACTCCTGGGCGCTCTGTGTTCACTCAGCAGTCCACGTTAGCCTGCGCCTGACCTCTGTCACTCATGGCTTCCATTGTTGCCCCAGGGCTCCCCGGAGAAGGGACGTGCTTTAAGGCACACAGCACTTACGCTTGCTTACCTTCATTGGCTTAGTCACCTGGCTGTAGGGTGACAGTGACATTTACACGTGAAGTGGAGATTGAGAATATTAAAATTTTCTAATAAAAATAATTTGTGTACAGGGAGGAAAGCAGAGAAAAATGTAGAGCTCAATAAAAAATAATACTTTGAATAAATAATTATAATAATCTGTCTAAAACAGTTGAAGGATCAGTTCGTTCATTATTCAGGGTTAATTGGCACTGTGTGTGACACTCTTAAAATAGCCCTTAGGGAGAAAGGAAAGGTAGAGTATGACCAAAACGTAAATGACCAGTTGTTTTTTTTTTTTTAAACGTTAGCTTCCTTGTGGGCATAGATGCAAAGAGATGTGTCATCCTGGTGAATGCCCCTTTAATTGTAACCAGAAGGTAAAACTTAGATGCCCTTGTAAAAGAATAAAACGGGTAAGTATTTTAAATGATAGAATTCATGTTTGTTTTGGTTTGTGTGTTGATAGTTCTTTGGCTTTAATTTTAAGGTTTTAGTTTTTAGAATCTTTTCACTATATTTAAACTAAGCCAATTTATTTCTGTAAGTGCTCGTCTAAAAAAATCAGCATTGGCAGTCGAATTTTTGTAATTTAGAGGAATGAAAGATGGCTTCCTGTGGGCTCAAGCTCGGTGCCCTTTGTTGGCATAGTACTGCTGCACTCCAAACTGAAGTGTGAGCAAGGGGCTGGTGAGGGTGATGGGATGGGCTACTGGGGTAGGAAATGGTCTGGAATTAGGTTTGTTGTCCTTTTTATATGAAGCTTTTATTTGCTGTCAGTGTTCTCCTTTGAAAATAGTTCTTGAAAAAACTTTATAGTCATAAAGTAAGCCTCATTAATTAATACTCAAACCTGGAAAAAAGTAATTGTAGGATAAAATATTTTTTTAAAGTTTATTTTTTATATATTATATATAGAGGATTCTGTATGTACACCTGCAGGCCAGAAGAGGGCACTATATCTCATTACAGATGGTTGTGAGCCACCATGTGGTTACTGGGAATTGAACTCAGCACCTTTGGAAGAACAGCCAGTGAGTGCTCTTAACCTCTGAGCCATCTCCAGCCCTGGATAAAAGATAGTAATGGAAGAAAAAGCATGTGAAAACTTAGTGACCAGAAAGATCATTCTACAATAATTAAGGC
The DNA here is from genome assembly GCA_001685075.1 of Bramus lutescens. Taxonomy (NCBI): domain Eukaryota; kingdom Metazoa; phylum Chordata; class Mammalia; order Rodentia; family Cricetidae; genus Bramus; species Bramus lutescens. The sequence goes on along the minus strand of LOEQ01001702.1, from coordinate 240,106 downwards.
TGGGTAGTGGTGGCGCACACCTTTAATCCTAGCATTCGGGAGGCAGACGCAGGAGGTTCTTTGAGTTTGAGGCCAGCTAGGTTTACAGAGTGAGTTCCAAGCCAGCCAAAAAAAACCCCGCAGCGTTNGTTAAAAAAAAAAAAAAGTTAAGGAAAAGGATTTTTTTTACTCAGTTCTCAGTTGACGTAAACAGGTAGGGGGACTCCTTAAAGACCTGTTTTATTTGACTTGATTTACTGTGCTGCAGTTATTGTTGTATCATGTTATATTGTATTCTTGTGGTCCTTTCCTTAGTTAATTGCTTTCTCTTTGCATTAATTTATTCTTCTATGCAGCAGACATTTGTTGAATTTCTTCTGTGTGGCTCTTGGATTTCCTTTTTTTTTTTTAATAAATTTTCACTATACTTATAGTAGGTAAATTCACATATAAATTTGTATTTAATTTGTATTTAAATTAATCCCATTTACAAGAAAATATTTGCCAAACTATTTTTAATCTGGATGTGTCTTCAGTTTTCTGAAATCTCGGGTCTTGTCCAAGTGTAGTTGTTTCCTATTCAGTACTTAGACAGTGAAGGATTTTCATAGGAACTTAAAAATGTTAATAGTTGAAAGAAATCTCTATAATTCTTTAGGAAAGCTCCAGACTGTTTTTGACTAGCAGCACTAAATGTGTGTATATTACCAAGGTAGATGGAGCATGATGGAGTCTTGGTGCACTGTGCATACTCACACAAGTGTACGGTCAACATAGGTGGTTGCTAATGCTCTACTAGACAGCGGACAGCCAGAGCATTTCCTTGTCCCAGAGAGCTCTGTTGGACAATACTGCTCTAGAACATTTCCTAGATGCTTTGGAAGAATAACAACAATCAATATATAAAGGATAAAATATTAAATATACAGGATAAAAATAAAGTTCATCTGAGTTGATAGAGGCATATAGTAAATTATTAAGTTTATTATTTTGATTTTATGGTTTTAATTATTTTAATTAAATGAAGTAGGGGATCCCTTTGTTTTGGTTCAGTGGCTAAGAGTATATTGCTCTTTCAGGGTACCCCATGGCAGATCCCACACGCATCCTGTAACTCCAGCTCCAGGCACACCTTCTTCTGAGTACTGCATTCAAGTGCACCTACCCCCATTCAGAAAAAGATATAAAATAAGGGAATAATCATTTGAACCAAGATACATAATGTTTAGTGCATGTAGCATATTTATAACCTTCAGCTGTTAGGTGAGCTTTGCTGGCATATAGTTGTGATTTGAAAGAACAATTGACTAAATTTTCAATTTCTATTACTTGTAGGAATTGCCATGCAATAAAATACGTGAAAGTCAGGTTTCAGTGGAATGTGATGCAACATGCAAGGAAATGAAGCGGAAAGCGTCTGAGGTGATGTCTCATTAAGACTTGTTCCTAATGCGCTAATGGCCTTTTCTCTACGATTTGTTCCAGTTCTTTATATTAGTAAAATCACTTGTGCTTACGTTAAGAAGGCTCCTTATATAGGCTTATTTTGGACCTGAGGTAGTTTTATTGCTTGCTGTGTATCTAAACTTTTTGTCTTTTATTTCCGTTAGTGTGCTTGATCTGGCCTGTAGCCATTTGTTATAATGATACTGTTAGCCTCCTGAAAATTAGGCTAAAATAATGCAAACATAAGATTTGGGGATGGTTTGCAGTTTGAGATGTCTTTAGTGTTGATTCTGCTTGCCAAACCAGCCAGTCCACAAATGATTGGTTTCCTTGATTCAAAGTCTTGTCTTCCAGACAGGCATGTGAGAGAAATGGTCAGTTTCTACTCTAGGAAAATGTGGTATTAATAATTGATTCTTAATATGGTAACTTAAGGAAAAGTTAAAGTGTTTTAATTTCAGAGTCTTAATGACTTGAATTGTGATCTAATCTCATATAGCTGGTAAGAGGAAATGTTTAAATTATAACAAAAATTTAAATTATATTCACTACCCTGAATCTATTAGATGGAATGGAACTTGGTCAAAACTTCTCAATGTAATACATTTCTTTATAGGCTTTCCAATGTAAGGCTACCAAAAGTTACTTTAGATTGGTAGAGTCTGGATGGGAAGATGCCAGACTACTTTAAAGAATTTGATATCTAGTTGTTTATTTTACTTTTAAATGTAAATAGATTAAAGAAGCAGAAGCCAATGCTGCTCTGGAAGAAGAAAAACGAAGACAGCAGGTATCTCAGTGCCGGGCAGGCTTGTCTCTTTCATAGTTGTTCAGCATGCAGCATGGGGGACCTAAGTAACCAAATGCATCCCAGCATTGAGTTTGTTCTGTATATCAAAATCCACTTGAAATATTCTGATTTGTTTTGTTGACAAATGCCTTTTTATATTAAATGAAATTCACTAATATGTGGTCTTTAAGTGTAACTTACAACTACAGTAGCGGGTATGTTAGGATTTACATTTCCTTCAGCTAAACTATGTTGTGTAGATAATACATATTTGCTTAATGGTCATCATTGTTTAGTCAATTACTGTATACTGTGGTGCATTATATTATCATTGTATAGTAACTTAGTGGGTGCTTACCAGGAGGATAAAAGCCAACATTTGGTGATGACTGACACTCCAGGCTATCTTCTTTTATAATTGGATTTCAGTTCTTCCTAAAATAATCACTTGCATTAAAGCATGAAGCATTTTTTTCCCATTAAAGAAAAAAGTATTTGATAAAAGAATCTAGTTGAGGCAACTTTTTATTCCTTACTTGTTGGCTTTCTGTGATATAAGCCACTAATTCTTATTTCCTGCATTATAAAAAGGCTAAAATTATATGTGGAGCATCTCTGCATTTTGAGGAAGGTTCTCTGGAGGTAAAAAGTGGAGTTAAATTAAGAAAGCTGTTGTCTGCATTCTAGCATCCTTTGACTCAGTCAGTGGCATGTTTAATGTCAAAGACAGGCTTGTAGCCTGAAGGAATCACTTCATTGGCACTCAGTTCTGTTTTTTACCTAACTAAACTCTAACATTTGTTGAATACAGTCAGCAGTAGATGAGAGGATCTTTATTTCTGTTTAAATCAAATTAATATATTTATTATACTGTTACTATCAACATTTATCATTGTTTAATTTTCATTTCAATAGAAAGTTACAATTCAGTATATTCTTTGAATTTAATACAAATGAAACTGTTTTGCTGTAGGCTGAACTGGAAGCTTTTGAAAACAGGCTGAAGGGTCGCCGGAAGAAGAACAGGAAAAGAGATGAAGTGGCAGAGGAGCTGTCTCTTTGGCAGAAATATAAGTCCTACCTCTTCCCGGTGTTCGGGGTCTTGGTGGCAGTGCTTGTATGGTACATTGCCCATGGTGTGGATTAATGATTCTTTAAATCTTTTAATATACCTCAGACTGGAGTTAAGTAAATGTTCAGCTTAAGATATTAGAAAACGTGCATTGTAGAATAAGACATGTTCACATTTTTCTGTGTCCTTGCCCGGCTATAGTTAGGACAGATGTTTAGCTTTATCTGAGTTAGTGACCAGAGGCAGTGGAGGTACTATCTAAAGTCAGGGCAGAGAGCTTAGCTGGTGGCACTGTACTTCTTAGTCTCCTTGTCTGATGGTTTCCATGTTCAGTGCTCCATCCATTTTGTGATTGAGATAAGACTGAGTCATCTGCACAGCAATGGCGATATTTCTCTGGTCACTACTGGGTACTTTTCTTGATCATGTAACTTTGTACTTTTTTTTAAAGAAGTGGTTCTATAAAAAAAATCTGAGATTCTAACACAAAGCTTTATAATTAGATTCCACATTAGTTTATCAGAGAGAAATTTTATTGGCCATTGAAACAAATTTTGCACTGTTTTCTTCAGAAAATAGAAATGCCCGACTAGGTTCCTTATAGGAGGCTGTTTTTTGTGCAAGAAGCTTAACTGAAGTTGGCATGTTTTGTAAAACTTTTATGTATGTTTTGATGATGATAATAAAGGAAAACTAAGATTTCTGAGCAATATGTGCTGAGCACAGGGTTGTGAGCTTTATGTACTGTTTCATTTCTCTTTGCCGCAGTTCTTGATATATTATAGCTGGGAACAATCAACTTTATAAAATTAAACTGATAGAGAAATAATCAATAAGCCAGATTATACAGATTTGTAAGTCATTTAAAGTAGTTTTGCTATGTAATTTTTGTATTATTTCCATTCAAAATTTTCATGCCAAATTTGTAATAAATAATATTTCTTATTTAGAATGCTCAGGAGCTCCTAGTTTTAGGTTAGACAATTAGTATTGATGGCTAAAACTCTAGTGATATTGCAGAAAAAGAACAATAATATTAGTAATATTAGCAGTGATAATGTACATTTTAAATATCACTCCAAGGAAGATTGTAAAACCTACATAAGATAGCAAGCAGAGTAGACCAGCGAGTGTGATTTCATGTGATAAGTGGTATTAAAAAATAATAAATGGTGCTGGAGAGATGGCCCAAAGTTAAGAACACCTCTTCAAGAGGACTCAGGTTTGATTTCTAGCACCCACATGGCAGCTCACAATCAGCTTCATTCTCCAGTCCCGTGGGAATCCGATGCTCTTTTCCAACTTCCGCAGGCACCAGGCCCTCGTGTGGTATGCAGAAAAAACACATGCACTACACATAAAACACCTAATAAATCTTTATAAACCAAACAAAACATGACGAGAAATCGTACAGAAAATGATAGAAGGGTGGAAGGGAGCTAGTTCAGGTTAGAAAGTCCTTCAGAGAGTTCCGTGTTTGAACTGTGACCCCGTCTGAAAACTGGGGGGAAAGTCTATGAGAAGGGGAAAGCAGTAAATAAAGTCACTAAATTTGGAATTTGATTCATTTGGCACAGCTGAAGATCAGAAAGAAGGGCTGAGAAATGAGAATTTAAGTTAAATGTAAATCGAGAGGGGCAGTACTCTATCTAGGCCAGTTCTGGGTTGGGGAAAGACCATGCTAAGGATTTGCATCTTATTCTGGTCAGGGTAGACAGCATCGAGCAGTTTTAAGCAAGGAAGAGACTTGTTTGGGTTTCTGCAGTTGCCACTGTTGTGAGGAACAAAGACTGCAAGGGGTGATTTAGGGGTGGGGTTGCGCAGCAGAGGGCACGGTCGGGTGCCGTCCAGGTTCAAGCACTGGGGGTTGTGATTTAGTTACCTGGGACTCCAGTGACTGGAGTGAAGAAGCTGCAGAAGTTCCTGAGAAGAATGCGGGTAATGTAAGGAGGAAGTGGATACCTTAGGTCAAGGTGGAGCTGCCTTTTGTCCACATTCCCTGGTAAAACGCTGTCCCGTTGGTAATGGTGTGGGGCGGCAAAAGGAGGAACTGCAGAGGTAAGACCGTTCAGTGTAAGCCATCTCCAACACCTACCTAGTGTGTTGTGTTTTCCGTGCTTTTGTTGCCCACATCAGAGTGAGTGCTGGAACCAAAGGCGCCACACCTGGCTGGAACCAAAGGCGCCACAGTTATTACACCTGGCTGGAACCAAAGGCGGGACAGTCACCACACCTGGCTGGAACCAAAGGCGCCACAGTACCACACCTGGTTGGAACCAAAGGCGTGCCTCACCTGGCTGAGTTCGGGGCTGTTAAGGATTTTTAACACAGGAAAATGTTTTCTGGTCGGAAGTAGAATTTAAACACCAAATCTCCAGAACTTTATTTCCTTTCACGAAATACACCTTTGACGTGGCGTTCCATGTCACCTCCAATGTTCTATATTGATGCCCATAGAGTCCTTTGTCTTCTGAGTCCCTGGTGCAGTGAATAGTATTCCCCATCCTGCCATGTGTGTAATTTGTTGTGGCTTCGTCCACTTCAGCAGACAACAAAAGAGTGATGAGCCAAGTTAAGACAGTGGGGAAAATGGCCCCTTTTGATAAGCTCAGTGCTAAGGGTGACTGTCTCAACCTCAGGTCTTTTATAGTCAAAATTATTGAAACATTGGAAAATCTCCAGTCTCCAGGACAGGTAAATGGGCATGGTGGTGCATGAGAATTATGCCAGCACCCAGGAGGCTGAGGTAGTAGCAGGGTTGTGAGTTCTAGACCAGACAGGGCTATAAAGCAAGACCTACCTCAAAATGGCCCACCAGAACTTATACATTCTTTTACTGTGAGGGTTCTGTTTGTTCATAAGACTCAAAGAAGATGAAGGCACAAGTTCTTTCTCTCTCACACACAGCTATTTTAGTTTCTTTAATCTTTTTTTTTAAATTATGCAACTAGTTTGATATATGCTTGAAGTGCTAAACAAAACTTTCAGGATGGTACAGAAATGTTAATTTTTTTGAATATTAAGATTAAGACATTAGACAGGTATTGCCACTTTTTAAAAATGAATTGAGGGGCAAGGGATTTGGTTCAGTGGTAGAGCACTTGCCTAGCCAGCCAGCAACCACAGCTCTAAATAATGTAAGCTGAAGTGGTTTTTATAAGAATAATTCCAATTGGTCACTAAAAATCACAGTGAGCACTCTTTATAATTAAATTGAGTATAAGACACATTTGACTTCTTACAGTATGAAAGTTAATTACTAAGTATAAACAGGTATTCACCCTCAGTTTTTATACCCCCTCTCCAGCAGCAAAACATACCTCCATTACTGGTTCTGTTAGGGTAACTGGAGCTGTTAGAAGCAAGTTTGGGCCATGTTTACCTTAATAGTACAATCCTTTTTAGGAACACAGTGTGGAAAGGCAAGGGAGAGAACATGTTGACTCCACTTAGCTAAGTTTCGTAGATCCCATAACACCTCCACCAGGGGGCAGAACGTGGAAAAGAAAGGCTCGTGGGGCGTCAGGATGGGTGTACCTTCACCTAGTGCTCCATTCACAGACCGAGTGGGGATCTCTGGCCCTCCAGATGCAGCTGGCAGATGTAGCTCCTGGGCTCCGGGTTCCCAGATGTTGGAGGTGTGTGATGATGCAGGGTCCCACTGGTGCTGGAACAACGTGAAGTCAGTTTTAAACTACACAGCACGTATATGCTATTTCCCAGACTGCATGTGATTTCGGAATTAAAATACCCATTCCCACCGCCTTCCAGTTGCACAAATGTGCCTTTGTCCACGCAATGATGCTCAAGGGACAGGTCACACAATCTACTGACTGTAGCCTCCTCTAAAGGAGATGGACTACAGTATAACCGAGTAAGTTTTGAAGATTTTGATTGAAATTAAATAATAAAAAAAAGGTCTAAGAAAACTTGTCTCTGGCCCCTTTATTTTATCCTCTTACTCTTCTTATTATTTGGCTAAACATTTAACAGTTGTCTTGGTCTTCAAGTGGCAATGCGACCTCAGCAGTGGAATGTCTTCAGTGCCCTCCTTGCTGCCTTAGGAATGTGGCTCCCTGTGGATGACAGGCATGGATTTGCTGGCCCCTCAACTTCAGCCTATGGATGCTCTTGGCAGGCAGTCACAGGTTGGAGCTCTCTCGCTCCGGAAAGCCTGAGCAGCAACTCAATCTTGCAAAACGCAGTTTCCTCTCTAAACTCTTAGCAGAATTTTGCAATTTCCATGATGCAAATAATGCTTGCCTTCAAACCTTCCGTCTTTTCTAACATAACAAACTTGGCGTTGAATTGTTAGTGTCTGTGGCAGTCATTTTGGTACTTGCATGGCTAGATTCCTGCCTGAAGGGATGGAGTGTCCTGGGGCGTGATCAGGAGAGTTCACTATCATTCTAAACAAAGTTCTGGCCTCTGCTGCTCCTGTCCTGTAGTTTAATTTTTTTTTCCCCCCCTGGTGTGGAGGACCTGGGGCAGCAGACTCTTGACTTCCCATCTGCCTTACAAGAATCTTTTTTGAAGGCGGGGTGGGTATGAAGGAACTGTCATTAAGGGTTATGGGTAGGACCCAGAGACGTGAATGGAGGGAGGGAGTGGTCTGCGGGTGGGGTCTGCGAAGCAGACAAAATACGGGGCCCCTGTCCCCTGAGTACAACGTCACTCCGAGTGAAGAGAAAGACACCCGTAGTGCCTCTTCTATAGAGCTGAGAAAAGCTACCGAGATAAGAGTGGACGGAGAAAAAAAGATATGTTCATGAAACGGCCTCCCGCCCTTGCTCCGGAAGAGCACGGTTGCCGAGCTAGCGCCCCAAAGAGGGTAAGATCCACATTTCGCGCTCCTCTCGCGCACAGGTTGAGTGGCCCGAGTTCTGGTGACTTGATTCAACCCTTTTCTCCCTGTCCCTTCCTCCCTTTATCGGGAGCCACCTCCTTCCTGTCCGTGGGTCAGTGAGTACGGACTTCTCGGTGGCACGCTCAGTACCCTGAAGCCGGTTCCCAGGCAGACGGTCCTCCACTCCGGTGGCTTGGCGTCGGGGACGCAGGCAGTCATGGGCAAGGTTTTCTTCAGCGTTCCGGTCAGCTCAGTGCGGAGAGCCCGCTGCTCCTGTCCCGGGCGATGCTACCTCTCCTGCAGAATCCCGCCTACTGCCGCCCTCCAAGCATCGAGTGGGCTTGGCTGCGCGCGGGTTCCGGGGAAGGCTGCAGGTGGAGCCGTCGGAT
>LOEQ01001702.1:211546-227903 GCA_001685075.1 Bramus lutescens | reverse complement strand
TGCCTCTGCCTCCCGAGTGCTGGGATTAAAGGTGTGCGCCACCACCACCCGGCTCATACTGCTCTTTCACACCATTCCCTATAATGGCTGCACCAAATTTATACTCTTTCTCCGTGCGTCTCTATCAAGTCCCTTTTATTCTCTTGTTTTGGGATCGTGGACAGTGTAGCCAGAATGAAGTACTGTCTTACTGTGGTTTTGATTTGCCTCTAATTAGAGAAGTTGAACAACTTTCATGTACCCAATGGCCGTTTGTATGATTTCTTTGGGAAAATGTCTGCATGAATCTTTTACTTAGTTTTAAAATTGTGTTATTATTTATTTATTCACCTTTGCCATTGGATTATAAGAGTTCCCTGTAAAGATAGCAAGGCTCATAAGATATTTAATTTGTCATTATTTTCTCCATCACACGGTTGATGTTACTTCTGGATCATTTCTCTTGCAGGGCAGAAACCTTGTGTTCTGTCATAATCCCAACTGCTCACTATTCACTGTTGCTTTGCTATCCAAGCATCCTATGAGGAGAAATGTTCCTTGTTTCCGCCAGGAGTTTTGCAATTTGAGGTCTTATCTTTATGCCTTTAAGCTAGTTTTTTTTCTTTTCCTGTATGGTGTGAGATAAAGGTCCATGATTACACTTCTGAATGTGGGTATCCAGTTTTCCCGGCACTATGTTGGAGAGAGACTCTCTTTCCCCTAGTGTATATTCTTGTTACCTTTGTCGAGGACCACATGTGTCTTGTCTTCTAAGCTCTGTCCTTTGATCCACAGGTCTGTTTTTATATTCGAACTAGATGGCTTTGATTGCTGCGGGTTTATAATATCATCATAGCTGCTTAAATTATTTCAACGTAAATTAATCCTTTAAATCCAAGTTTTCACTCTCACTGGCGGTATCCTGAGCTCAGTAGCCACACGTGACCTGACTATGGCTTAGACAGCAAGGCTGGAAGGCCCTCTTCATTATGGAATGGGCCTTCTTCTCTCTTATTCCTGGGGTAGTGAAGGTTCTGCCTAGCGCTCCCTGCTCCTTCCCTTCCTGAATGACTTTGTGCCGCTGAACCCTTTCAGGGGTTCTGAAGTCTTTTACATAGCTTCAGCTTTTGTTGACAGCCATAAATAAGGCAATACCTGCATCCTAACCACCAGCTCCTCTGGAACTTTCCTTTTGGCCTCTATTGCTTTCTCCATGGATGGGGACAGTCAAGACTGAGGTGTTCCTGGCTTTGGGACAGACTCGGCCTCCACAAAGGGGCTCTTTCCCACCAAATCTTCCCTACCTTGGTGTTCTTTTATAAGAATCAGGGCATTAGAAGGCCAAGTTTGATGTTTGGTACAAAATCCACCCAGGGTGCTTGGTTTGTGGAGGTTGTAAATGACTACCCTACCTCACTCCATTGGGCCTTTCCATGATGTATCATCATTTGATGAACTCTGCATTTTACTTTTTCTTTGGACACTTTATTCTACCTTATACTAGAATATAAGCCTTCAAGGGCAGAGCTGTTTCAGTGTTTTCATGTACTGTTATGAATGCCTGGTATACAGTGGGTGCCTAATAGTTATCTGTGAGTGGCTGAGGTAAATTTGAACCTAACAAAAAGAGAGAGGTGCTATGTTAGTTTTCAATGGCTGCTATGATAAAATGGAAACTACAGAAAAGTCTGGGCTCACAGTATTGGGGCCACACACTTGATATCAGGGTGTTGATAGGGTCTTGATCCCTTTAAAGTGTTTATGGGACAATTCTTCCCTTCATATTCCTAGCTTCTAATGAATATTCTTCAATGTTCCTTGGCTTATAGATGTGTCACCCCAATCTCTGCCTATATTGTCACATGTCTCCCCTCTTGTCTTCAGGACACCTGTCACATTGGATTGGCAACTCACCCTAACTCCGTGTGTTGTTATCTTCAACGGGCCTTCATTTCTTACTTCCTAAAAGGTTTTCTCTTTCTGCTTTGGCAAATGTGTTTTAGAGCGGTGGTTCTCAACCTGTGGGTCGCATATCAGGTATTTATAATATGATTTGTAGCAGTGACCGAATTGTAGTTATGAATTAGCAACTAAGTGATTTTACGGTTGGAGCTCACCATACAATGAGGGACTGTCTTAGAGGGTTGCAATATTAGGAAGACTGAGAACTTTAGAGTAAGTTACTTACTCTAAATACAGCACACCTCTATTCTTGCAGGTGCACAGTCCCTGTGCTGCTGGGAGATGATGCTCTGCTAATGAGAGCTCTCTACCTGGGCGGGGAGCTCCGAGCACTGAACGGCAGGTCCGACCGCCCCTTTTCAGGTTGTTACCATCCCAAGATTTTCTCTAGTCCTTATGAAAAGAGAACCATGATGCCTTGAGGCACAAACTACCCTGTCTCACTCCTGCCATCTGCCGAGCTCTGCTGAAGGGTGTCCAGAGCCTGTGAGTTTTGTCTTTCTCTCATCCTGTAGGCCGTTGCCCTATCAGCTCCCCTGAGGGACATTTCTCTATGTCTGTCCCCTCAGAACTGGAGGTGACAAATGCATGCCAGTCCATGATTAGGTTGGTGGAAGGGCTAGAGGGACCCTGCAGGTGATCTGTGTCACCATTCGGCAGTGGTGCTGATGCTATGGAAAGCTCACGGTGATGCCTATGGAGAAGGAAGGACAGCTAGCAAGCCACCAGGCTGACTTAGCAGGAGGGGGCTGAAAAGAAAGGGGTGGGTTATAAAGGCTCTTCTGGCAACAACCATACACTTTCTTAGTTCAGAGATCCTTTAGGGCCAATGGCATTTGAAGAGTTCTTTCTGTTTCCAGTATCTGGGTGAGGAAGGCTTTAAAGAAAAGCCCTTCTGCTACGGTGGAACACGGATCTCTCCAAAGCCATGGAGATGCCATTTAGTTAGGGTGCACCAGTCTATCAGAGAAGACAACATCAGGAGGCTTCTGTTTTTGCTTTTGCTTTTCTGAAACAGGCTCTCATGTAGCCCAGGCTGGACTTAGACTCCATATGAATTGCTGATCTTCCGGCGCTACTTCCCAAGTTCTGGTATCACAGGCATGTACCACTATGCCCAACCTGACAATACCAGGAGCCCTTACCTGGGGGCTCCATGGCCTTCGAAATGGTGAAAGATCTCTTTGAGGATAGTTTGGTGTGGCTTTTTCCAGATAGGGCAACAGAGCTCCCCAGGGGCTGGCAGGTGTTGAGTCTTTGAAGAACTCATGGGCACAGCTTGACCTGGAGAGGAATAGATTCTTTCATCCAGTTGACGAGAGCTTATATGCCAGGCACGGAACTAGACCCTTGGGGATCTATTGATGAACAAAATGAAGTTCCATGCACTTGGGAAGCTCAACTTGACTAAGCATTCAACTGCAATGGGAGTATGGGGAAGAGAGACCTGGGTGAAGATTCTATGTCAGCCGGCCTGATTCAAGAGTGATCTTGGTGAATGCAAGATGACAGAGAGCAATGTGCTGTAAAACCCTGGTGCCTTATGTGCACTTTTCTTACAGTTCACAGTGAGATCCTGTGTTAAGGATAGCTGCTCTCTTGTCCTCTTGGCCAGAGCCAAGGAGCTAATTAGGTGTTCCACTGAGGAGCCTTATTCTACCCCTGGAGAACATGTGGAATCCAATGATAGAAATTATCTCGTTCTCCTGTGCAGTGCTCCGCTGGGGATTTTCAAGATGTATTTTGTTAGTACTTTTGTCTATTTCAGAGACTCATCCTCCAGGTAGGCTGGATGCCTGTGTGGCTTGGAAGTCAGAATGTCATTGATTTGCTTAATATTTGTCTTATCTTTAAGACATTTTTGTCCCAGTCAAATGAGATTGGAAATGGGAGTTTAGCACTAAATGGATGCTACGAAGCCATGGGACTTTGTGGGTGGAAACCAGGTCCCATTTTCTGTGTCCGGGAGCTGCGCTTGTAACGTGGTGGTGGGAAATGAGCAGGGCCGGTGCCATTTCCTCTCTTCTGCCCGCTCGGCCTTGGTGACAGTTGATGAGCTGGTGTGCTCTTTTCTCCCGACATCAGATGCATGGCTTTTTATAATGCCGCTTCTCCAACTCCCTGACACCAACTCAGTGCCGACAATTCAACTCAATTCTGACAATCTACCTGGAGCTAAAGGGCTTGTCCTTCAGCGCTCCTTCCCGATGCTGGTGGCAAGTCCCCAGCCGCCTGACTTCTGACTGATGAGCTGTAAGCCCTGGAGACCCCACAGCCACTCTCCAGGTCCGGTGATTTGGGAGAATGGTTCACAGAGCTCAGGAAGATGTTTTCCTTACATTTCATGATTTATGATAAAGGGCACAGATGAGCAGCCAGGAGACGGGTTACGATAGGGTGTGGGTGAACCCCTCTGACATGTGGATGCACTGGCTAAATAACTCAGAAACTCTAAATCCCAGCATTCAGGGGCTTTTATGGAGGTTTAATCAAACAGGCACAATTGATTGGTAATTGAATTTCCAGCACCTAGCTTTGTCAAGGGGACTGAAAACTGCCAGCTTCTAATCAAGGTCTGGTCTTTCTGGCAACCAGCCTGGTCCTGGAGCTATTTAGGGGCCCATCAGGAATCCAGAATTACTTCATTAGAACAAGAGGTGTCCTTATCCCTGCTGTCCCTCAGGAAATTCCAAGGGAGGATTCAGGAACTCTGTGGGAAGTGGATGAGGGGAGTGCCCCAGGAGGCCTGCCAGGAGACAACGCGCCCACACAGACCTCAGCTTGCTTTTCCTCTCAATGAGTGTTTTCTGGCGCTTATTATCCTGAACCTTAGCCAAAGGCGAAATTGCCTGTTCAGCACCCAGGGAAACCCAATCAGAGCAAACTTGGCCAGCAGTGTAGACCACTGCAGCCCTGGTTTCTCTGAGGGTCGCTGCTTTGGCCACAGGTCAGGACTGAAACTGCGCCTGGGTGTGAGGCACAGGGAGGTGGGAGGAAGGGAGAGGAGGCAGTTATAGAAACAGTCTTCCACCACCTGGCTCAGCATCAAGTCAGGAGATGGTGGACTCCAGGGTACCACTGAGGAAGAACTTGGCAGCTGAGGAAAACGCTCCTCCTTAAATAGCCCTGTATCTCAAGTTATGAAATAGGACAAAACAAACAAAATGTGTTCGGAATAGCAAAGGAGCCGAATTATCAAGTAATGAGGGAGAATTCTGGGGTCTCTGGAATTTAGGAAGATTGAGGATAAAACAGTTTGGTAAGAAGAGGGAGTCTGGTTAGCGACATGAGCCAGGATATCCTTCCAGGCAGTTCAAGGACCATGGAGAGTTGCTCTCTCATCACCTGCTGCCTGGAGTCCTTCTAAAAGTTCCTGTCCCAGAGAAATAATCCTCTCGTAGGCTGTGGCCAGGTCTTGGGAAGGAGGGCTTCCTGAGACTTGCTGCATAGCTGTAGTCTTTCCCTTGCTGCTACCCTTTCCAGGTGGCACACTTTGCTGTGTGCATCCTAGAACAATATCCCTCTTGACAAGAAATATGTGTGCTGGGAAGCCACTTGTTCTCCCAAAGGAGATTGAAGGAAGAAATGTTGCTTTTCAAAGATAAGTTTCTCCCATGAGCAAGACAAAAAAGCAAAAGCAATCAGAAGTTAATACGGGCTCTGTCCAACAGAAACACAGTAGCCACCGATACTGTCTCTTGGTGCACTTCCAACAGAACCAGATGAACTGAATTTATTTTCTAGGGCTCAAACCCCAACATTTTATAGGTTTAACGTGTGGCAAATATAGCTATTTAATATTTTACTGTGTTTTTCTTGTAACAAATCCTTATGCTTGGCAACTCTTCTATCTAGTGTAAATTCAAATACGAAACATTGCGAGTTCTCCCTCTTTGGGTCATACAGAGCTACCCAGTGGCTGTTGATGCATAATCAAGAACCTGGGAATGCAGTTGATGGAAAAGGAAGGTTTCAGGAGTAGCTCAATTGATGATTTGGAGAAGTCAGCCCATCCTGGCTTATCTGGGGGTGCGGGAGATGTGATTAGAACAGGCCTCTGAGGACGAGGCCTCAGGTCAGGGTTTTGACTCAGTGATATGTTTACAGATGAAGGTGGGGAAGTTGTGCTTTGAAGGGACAAGAAGGGACCACAAGACGAGGAATGCAGGCTGCCGCCGCAGCTGGAAAAGGCAGGTAATAGTCTGCCCTTCCTACCTTCAATGGAAGTAGCCCCGAGGCTGCCTTGATTAAGCCCAATAAGACTGATTTCAGGCTTCTGTCTCCAGAAGGAAAGAGAACATAGCTTTAACCCATGTAGCCTGTGGTAATTTGTACTCACGGGATAGGAATTAAATACATTGCGAATACATTATCGCTAGCATCCTTCTCAGGATGTGTTCCCCTGGACTGGTTCATCTAGGCATGGATCCCGGTATCTGTAGCTGGATGCCTGTCTGTTGCTTCCCCGCTCACCCTGGCTGGAGCCTGCTCTTCCTTGGATTCAGCTGCAGCCTTTGATGGCAAAACTCAGTTGGGATCTTGGCTGCCTTAAGCAGGAAATTGAAGCTTTTTCGTAATGGGTTACAGCAGAGAAAAGGAGATTGAGAAAAGCTACCAGCTCTCTCGAGTGTTTGCTTCGTTTGGGAGATGAAGCTGGAACGTATTTTCTTTAGTTGATTGTGCGTGCCCTGTATGAGTGTGGTGCACACATGATAATGTGAGTGTGCACATGCGCATGTTGGGGAGTGTGTGTGCGCACGCATGAGTTCCTGAGGCATTCACAAGTCAAATTCAGTTGCCTTCCTAAATGTTCTGGCTCTAGAGCCTCCCGACTCCACCCCCAGCAGTGGAGTTACAGATACATACTATATATACCATGACATACCATGACATACCTTTTACTGGGGGTCGAACTCAGGTCCTCGTGCTTCCCTAGAAGGTATTTTACTACTGAGCCATTTCCATAGTTCCTAAACAGTATTTTTAAAGCTAAAAATCAATCACTGGTATATATATATATATANAAAGTATTGCTATGAGAATCAGTAGGTTTAGAGTGTTAGTCTATGAATGTCAGCCATGGTCTCAAACTGAGGTGCCAGCAGGCAATCATCTGGAGGGCCTGATCTCCCAGGGGCTGTCACTTTCTCGTTTGGTGTGTCTAGGACAAGGCTCAAAGTCTTTAGTCCATCATGTCCTGGGTGTTACTGATGAATATCTGACCTTCAGGAAGAGCTCAGCGTGACACCTCTGTGCCAAGGGATAATGCTGAGAGAGACCCACAATGGCCTTTCTGTCCAGTCACATAATCCTCCCATCAGCGAGCTCAATGGTCACTAGGGAACTTAGGGGCTGGCTCCTGGCCCTAAAACTTTCTTCTGCTTTGTGTCTCCCACTCTGAGGTCTAAAGCAGACGAAAGCCCCGAGCTCCCCACTTTTCAGCTAAAAATACCGCTTTCGCCACAGACCCACTGAGTTCTCAGATTTCCCAGCTGGAGTGAGTTTTCCGGACATAGGGCTACCCCAGTGGAAAGTCTATAAGCAGAGAATACCAGGTTAATAATAGTTCTGAGGAGGCCCCTGCCAAGCTCTCACACCCAGCTGCCCACTTGGGGTAATCAGTGCCAGGGACAGGGTAGGGGGTAGGAGGAGCGGTTCAAGGCAGCAGTGACCAAGGGGCTGCTCCCTGCATCCACTTTCTTTGCTTAGTAGGGAAGGGTCGCTTGCTCTCTTGACCTGGCTTTTGTGATCACATCCTAGCCTTGATGAATATGGCTGTGATGTCTCTTACCCTGTCTTCTGTGTAACACTGACACTGAATGTCCCAAGTTGTTTAAAATTAAAGATTAATTGCTCACCTCCTTACCCCCTCGGGAATAAATGGCTTCCTTCAGGGCTGGCAGTGTGATGAGACTATTAAACTCTTGCTTAGCATATAGAAGGCCCAGTTCAATTCTACACAGAAAAATTACAAAGGGGAAGAAAGACCTCTTCTGGGGAAGCATCCTTCCAGTGGAAGAAAATGAAATACATGGACTATTTAAAAAATATTTTAATTAAAAATTAAACCTGTATGTATTTATGGATGGAAAGATGGGTTGATTCATTGTTTTTTGAGATAGGGTGTCACTATGTAACTGAGGCTGGTCCTGAACTCCAGATCCTCCTGCTTCAGCCTCCCTGCATGCTGCAGCTGCATGGATGTGCCATTCACCTTGTTTATTTCATTTTTAAAACAATTTATTTAATTTTATTTTGTGTGTGTTAGTGTGAGGGTGTCATCCCCACGAACTAGAGTTATAGATAGTTGTGAGTTGCCATGTGGGTGCTGGGAATTGAACCCGGGTCCTCCGGAAGAACAGCACCCAGTGCTCTTAACTGCTGAGCTGTTTCTCCAGTCCCTTTATTTCATTTTTTAAAAAGGAGATCTTCCCATTAGAAAGTTTGTTGTCTTTTCACTTATGTTTCTAAAATACACAGACGAACACTGAAAGTATGCCCAAATTGGCCTTTTCCAACACACAGTATTGGAATCTTTTGGCAACCTGTTTTATCCTGTCCTGGATAAGAATCATCCTTTTGTCTAGCATGTTAATACAGAGTAAATTTCTTGTGTGATAGTGGTTTTCATTGTTTATTACTGTCTTGGTCCTGCAGTGCTTGTATATGCAGAACCCTTACTTTCCTTAATGATGGCCTGTTGTGGAATATTATCTTAGGTGTATTACATTTGTTTATGCTGAGGAACATTTGTTTAATGATGTGAAGATGTGTTGCCTTTGTTTATACTGCATTTGTTTAACTCTGAGAAGCTGTGATTCTTTGCCTGTCTAAAACACTGATAAAAGAGCTGAATGGCCAATAGTGAGGCTGGGGAAAGGATAGGCGGGGTTGGCGGGCAGAGAGTGTAAATGAAGGAGAAAAAAGCAGGAGGCAGGAGAGAGAACAGGAGAGGAGGATGTCAGGGACCAGCCACCCAACCAGCCGCAGAGTCAGAGTGAAAGTAGATACACAGAAGTTAGAAAAGGAAAAAGTCCAGAGGCAACAGGTCATTGGGATAATTTAAGTTAAGAAAACTTGGCAAGAAATAAGCCAAGCTAAGGTCAGGCCTTTGTAAGTAAGACTAAGCCTCTGTGTCATGATTTGGGAGCTGGAAGGGGGGGTGGGCCCCCACAAAAATCAAGAGAGAAAGAGCATCCCCACAAAAATCAAGAGAGAAAGAGCGAAGAATAAAAACCAACAACAATGGTCCCAAAAGGCACAGATAGTATAGGCAGAAATTCAGATGTATTGAAGAAAAGTGTGTCCCTTATTGAAACAGTCAATTATTTTTTTGAGACGGGATTTCTCTGTGAAGCCCTGGGTGTCCTGGACCTTGGCCTGCAGACCAGATTGGACTGGAACTCAGAAATCTGCCTGCCTCTGCTTCCTGAGCACTGGGATTAAAGGCGTGTACCACCATTGCCCCCATTGTTTGGGTTTTTATAAGGGAAGAAAAAGTCATATGCTGAAGTTGCTCCAAAAAAGAATGAGAAAAAAAGCTACCTAGGGGAATTTGATGAATGAGAAGAAATTTCTGTTGGTTTTGCTGTCAAATTGCTAATATGAAAATATGAAGGTTCCAGCCACAGTGCACGCATGCGTGTGTGTGTTCAGGCAGTGTCCTAACAAAGATTCCAGCCACAGTGCACACATGTGTGTGTGTACTCAGGCAGTGTCCTAACAAGGTTCCAGCCACAGTGCACGCATGTGTGTGTGTGTGCTTAGGCAATGTCCTAGGGGCCTTAACTCTGTGTCTGTATTTGGAGACAGAGATGAGGACGCTACGTGAGGAACCAGTTTTCCACCTTTATCTCTACTGCCTTCCTCTGACCCCAATCTGGACTCAGGCACTTTTGCTTTCAGCCTATCCTGACAGACCAGCATAGTGCGTGCAGGGGACGAACTCGTCAGGGTCACTATGGAGCAAGGGCCACAGAGAGGCAGGAGGGAAGTTGAAACTTCTGATCTTTACATTTGAATAATATGAGTTTATTTACTAAGTTCCTTCATTGTACAGGCATGACTCACAGGAATGATTGGGAGTAGGTAATGTGTGGATAAAAGCGAGGGGGTAAGGGAGAATACAAAGAGAGGAATACAAAGAACAGGGAGATACAAAGAGAGTTTTGAAACCTGATTTGAAACCATTGCCTTCCACTTTGACCCTCTCCTGAGTATGTGTGTCCGCTCCAATAGGAATTGCCTGTGGTGGTCCTGGTCCCAGTGTATAAGAATCAGACATAGAACACACACAAATTCAATTATTTGGTTAAGACTGAAATAATTCTGAGATTCATTTGGAAGTACCAGTAAGGAAGTATTCACTGATATTTTGCCATTGAAGTATTTTGAATAATAAATGGTTTCCTGTTTTAGTTGAACTAGGCATTTTATTAAAAAGTAGAAGTCAGTTTTGCAAATAATTTTTCACATTATAAATCTCTTACTCTTTACCTTTTCCCCCTTGAGATGGAGTCCCAGGATAGGCTGGCCTCAAACTCATGGCAATCCTCCTGCCTCAGCTTTTGGAGTATTAGGATTGCAGGCATAGCCATCATACCTAGCCACCATACCTAGCTTCATCTCCACAGCATTTAGTAAATGGATCTTTATGTCATTTATGGCTGTTTTTCTCCCCAGTCACACTGCCTTACTTGAGGACAGAGACTTGGAACTTGCTTGCCCCTTTGCAGTCTCTGCCTCTTAGTACAGTTTGTGAGACCATTTTCTCATGTGATTTTAGTTTGTATTGTGTGTGAGCTCATTTTTTGTGTGTGTGTGTGTGTGTTTGGGAAAAGGGTTCTTATGGAAACACAGAGTGGCTTTGGTTTGCTTCTGACAGGCACCTTGGGGGCTTCATCAGTCTGGGATCTACTTTTAAAATTATATTATGATTTTGGGGAATCATAATATAATTACATCACCTCTCCCTTCCTTTTCCTTCCCCAAACCCTCTCATGTACCCTTCTTTGCTCTTTTTCAAATTTATGACCTCCCTTTTCATTACACACATGCACACACATATTTCTAAGTAGGCAAGCACGTGTATGTATATTTTTAGGGTTGACCATTTGGCATTGCTTGACCAATTGATGTGCTCTTCCCTGGAGAAGACTATTTTTCCTTCTCTTGGTGTTCCTTAGTCACCTGTAGTTCTTTGTGTAGGGTTGAGGCCTCCTGACCTCCCCCATGTTAGCATGTCTATTGTTTTTGTCTGTGTTCAGCTCGTGTTTAGACAGTCACGTTGATGAGACTTTATGGGTCTCATCCTGACATTGCTAGGAGACATAACCTCACAGAAAACTCCCTCTGTCTCTTAATATATTTCTACCTCCTTTTCCACAGCCCCCTCCTCCTGAATGATCCTTAGCCTTAAGTGAAGGACTTGGATCATAGATGTATCCCTTGGCATTGGCTCTACAACTCTTCATTTGATCATGGTAGTTTTCTGTTTTGGTCTCTGTCTGTTGCAAAGAGAATTTTCTTTGATGCAGAGTGAGGACTACGCATATGGGTAGGTATAAGGAGAAACATTTAAATGTAAGGGGGGAGCTACCAACATTCTTCACTGAGCTATGACATCTATGTCATATGACCACAACAGTAGCCAACATGGTGTGATAACCCTAAGGGTGCAGCAGTGGCATGCATACCTTTGCGGTAACCAACAGCTCTTTAATTAGACTTAAGACTGCTCAATAAGAGGGAACTCATTCCTTGTTCTGGAAACCTAGTTCTGGAAACTGTGAAGGTCTAGTGAAGTCATGGATCTTGGAAGAGAACCTACAATATCCACTCTCCCAAATAACGTAATTTCTATCTACACTGTAAATATTATAATCTATTTTTACATGCATTTCAAATCTTGGGAATTTTATAGGAGCATAATGTAAGTTTGCTGCTGATGCTTACTTATAAGATATTCTTGGGAATTTTCATTTCTCATGTCTTTTCTAAAACATATTTTTAAATCTTTATATTTTTCCTATTACTGAATTTGTTTTGTAGACTGTATTCTGATTATGTGTAAGTTTCCCCTCCTCTAACTCCTCTGAGATCCTCCCTTCCCACCCAACCCACCTCCTTTCTTTCTCTCTCTCATGTCTTCTTAAAAATTTACACATATTTACCAGTAGAGCTTTCCAATCTGTCTTCATGGAGATTGTAGCAGTGTGGAGGGTCTACCTTTAGCCAAGGCTCTTGGCTCCAGTCACTAGCCCAGACCTTTTCCCGGGTCCCTTTGCTCTCATTCCAACCCAGGGTCCAGTCAGCTGGTCCTGATGTGGTGTAACTCCCTTCCGCCCTTACCCCTAGATTCCAGTACCGTGTTAACGTCAACCTTCACCACTCAGTCCTGACTTTCAGTTTCCTTTTCTCGCTTCCAGAGATGTCTCTCTTTCTTGTGAATATATTTACACTGACATGGGTAATCATTGACAACACTGTGGTGGCTACCCTGGAGAAGAGGAGGGAAGTGACTCATATTGTGTATTTTCTGAAGCCCCTAGAAAGTAGACTGCTTACCTTGGCTTCAGGGTTGTGGCAACATTTTCAGCCAAAGCTGCCTTCAGCTGCCTATGAGATTAGGGGTTTGCTCATGTTTGCTATGACTCTATTGATTTTGAGTTTTAGAACCCCCTTAGAATTGGCTTCTCCAGAGAAAAGGATTTATGTAGGTGACCTAGTACCTCACAGATCCTAAGGATAAGAAGCAGGCACACATCAGAAAGGACTAGAACTTGGAAGAAGCAGGCTAGTAGAACTGAGAGACAAGAACAAACAGTTATGGGTACCAGGAAAGATGCTGAGCACCTCTGCTGGGCACTTCTAGGTGAGGATGTTACAAAATCTCATCACTGTCCCTGCTTTGGTAGACTCTGAGTCTCTCCTCACATTTCACAGGTTCCTTTCTCCTGCCTTCACACCTTTGAGACAGGGTTTCTCTATGTAGCCCTGGCTCTTTTGGAACTCACTTTGTAGACCAGGCTGGTCTGGAACTCACAGAGATCTGCCTGCCTCTGCCTCCAGAGTGCTGGGATTAAAGGTGTGTGCCACCACTGCTCGGCTATCTTCGAACCTTTGATGGTTGCTTCCTTACTAGTATTTATTAGGTCATGCCCAGGTAAGTCAAATATCT
Source organism: Bramus lutescens (assembly GCA_001685075.1). NCBI lineage: Eukaryota > Metazoa > Chordata > Mammalia > Rodentia > Cricetidae > Bramus > Bramus lutescens. Next base: position 214,783 of record LOEQ01001702.1, on the reverse strand, counting down.
TGAAATGCACAAGAGTCCACAGGGAAAAAAAAAACTGACTTGCTCAAGAGACAATGATGTTACTTCCCTCAAAAGCCCCTCTTTCAGTCACCACACGTATACCTTGAGATTCATTGAAGTGCATGGTCAAGAAATATGGTTATCTTGGTGCAAAATGCTGTATTACTGTTTCGCTGCGGTCCTTTATTAACATGCCCACATTACCTTGCCCTGGGTGTAGAAACTGAACTGGAGTGGTGATATTGTTGTCCTCTTGGAGGGAGGCTATAACGGGCCTGAGGGCAAGGATTATGTCTTCCTCATCCTTGTGTCTCTGGATCATATTGGGCACAGAAAAGGCTGGCTCCAAATAAACATTCCTGGAATAAGCCACACTAGTATCAACTTTTGATACAGTTTGTAACGTATAGGTACAATTTGTTATGAGGCTCTCAACACAGATTTTCCCTTTCTTTTCCAACTAGAATATTCACAACACGGTGAAATATGTAATGCCTGTTAAGTTTGGATTTCATCCTCTGCTCTAGGCATCAGAAAGCGACTGCCACTTCATCTAACACATACCATCCCTCCTCGTGCCTTTGCGTGGCAGGATCCCTTTCAGCAGGTGGGGTCAGGAGGTTAACCGCTCCACATCTGTTTATGGTTTGCTTTGCATCAAAATACTTGAAACGGGTTGTTGCAGAGCATAAAATCCATTTGGCCGTGTATGCTCTTCCTTATTATTTTCAGCTGTAGAAAGCCAATATTTTAGATCTCTACTCCTGTTGCCAATCGCTTTCAATCTTCAAGTCACAGAGTTTTCGGTGGTAGAGGATCTGTGAGTCAATGAAGTCTCTGCGGCATGTACACATTCCACAGTCTCCATTTGGCTATATGGAAAAGGGATTGCTTCCTTTTACGATGTGCCCAGCTTCTTTAGCTGTGTGGTAACATAATCTGGATGCAAAATTTAAAGCACTTTTTTTATGAATAGAAAGTCAAATATTTAATTTCCCGAGGAATGGATAGTTCAACCCCCCCTTCCTCACCTCCATTGTTCTAAAAATACAAATACAAAGAGAAAGAGATAAGGAGAGAAAAAAGAAACACATCTTTCGGGCTCTCCAATGTGTGCAGAAAGAGTTCCGGCACAGCATTTGCCTTCAAGGAAAACTTTCCCTCTCTTTAGGTTGTGTTTTCCATAAAATGACAGCATCGAAATGTTTGAGTATGAGGGCAAAGTCATCTCCAAAAAGGACGTGTGTGTGTGTGTGTGTGTGTGTGTGTTTATCCTCCTTGTTCTCCTAGTCAGGGAATCTGTTGTATGTTTGTAACTATTACAGAAATATGACCCTCCCAGCTTGCTCTGAAGCAAACAGGACTTAAAGATTTTCTTGTACCTCTACGATAAAGATGATAATTTTCCTTCAGGCAGCTGAATGGAGAAGACACCCTCTGAGCCGCTTCACCCAGGGAGAACTCAGGTCTCAAAACTTTGTGAACTTGTAAGAAAAAAAAAAAACCGAAAAAAAAACCTGTTTGTTCTTTTCACTAATTAAACTTTTTTTTTGCACATTTGTGGTGGTATCAAGGCATTGAAATTTTTGGTTTCTAATTTGTAGATATAGGCATAAGGTTAGGGTGAAGGGATGGCTTTATAAGGTCACCTAAACTTCTAGCAGTCGAGACAATTACATAAGTCGCCTCTGAAACATTCCAATCTGTTCTCTCATAGTTAACACTTGAGCTGAACAATGCCACCTTGAAAGCAGGAGCAGGAATGTGACATACTGTCTGCATTATGGGGTAATTATTATCTCGCCTCCCGGACAGAGTTAACACTGTGCTTGTATTTAGTCTCTAGATTGAACATCCATTCTTGGAAGTGTGAATATGTGTTCTTGGGAGAGGACTGTCTCTGATGCTCTTGCAGTTTTCAAAGGAGGAGCCGTGGGCAGGGTTGACTTGCCAGAACCATGTGTTCTGGTGTGAACTCAGTAATTTCATTTTGAGAGAGGGCATTGGGTTATTGGAACCTCGTCTGCTTCAAGTAAACGACAGAGAATGGGATGAAAAGACTTACTGAGAACCAGATGCTCTTTCCCTGTGCCTCCTGGGACATTCAAAACAAACATCGCAAGAAAAGACACTTGGGTCCAGAGTAATTCTGACGGATGGTTTGGAAGCGTTTTGTCTCTGGTAGAGCAGAAGCTAATATGGAGAATTGACAGATGGTTGGTCTGAGAAGTACCTACATTGTTGATCTCTTATTCAACAAGTCTGCTTTCAGTTTATGTGAGGGACGCTTTCGCAGTTGACTGAGAACAAAGTGGCGTGCATCTAGCACTGGCAAATATTCATTATTCATTTGGGGTAGCAATTGTCTTGCTGATGCTTGGTGCACACTGAGTAGAGACGGACTGAAGAGACGCCCTCTCTATTTAGTACTGAAAAAATTCTCAAAGCACATTTGGGCGCTGATGTTTGGGCGGAAGAACATTCCAATCTGAGCCCCCTGTCAGCACTGCTGAGCCTGCGACTATGATAGTAGGCAATCTCCACAGAGTTTCCACAAGTTTCCGTGTCCTGTGGAAGACTCAGGGTTGGGAGTGACCTACTGCCCTCGCAGCCAGTTGCATGCACGCTTTGCTAAAGCTGCAGGACACAAACACATTTGCAGTTCCTCATCTTCCTACCTCAAGAACTAAGGGACTAAGTTTCCCGCAAACAAAAGCAGCGTTGATTTTGGAGGACTTTCAAGCTGACCAATAGTGCAACCTAACTCAGTCTTCTGTGCTGACTTCATTCTATTCTACCATAATTTTAAATACGATCTCCTCGTCTCATTGTGTCTTAATAGCCCTTTCAAAAAAGCTAGCTAGGTGCTATAATAAACTTTGCAGCAAAAAAAATTAATTTTAACTAAATCCATCAGATGTCTATCAGAATTAGGGTAACCCTCCAGCTAGGAATAGTTGGGTACTCCAAATCTGCAGACTCTTGGGCTATATATTTACTTGTCTGTGTAATTTCATAGTATTCTTGGGAATACAAGGATTTTGGTGTTTGTATTTAATGACATCCATGGTAGAGAGACACATTTTTTCAGGTGGAATTAACTTGCACACCACACAAAGCCTGAAGTCTGTCTAATGTTTGGTGCTAATTTAAACAAACCATACACAAGATAACATTATTGGAATATCTAACTATCTATCTATCTATCTATCTATCTATCTATCTATCTATCTATCT
>LOEQ01001702.1:195300-211465 GCA_001685075.1 Bramus lutescens | reverse complement strand
CTGTCTGTCTGTCTATCTATGATGTTGTAGCATAAAACAGAGCATACCAATGTCTCTTTGTAGACACTATCTGAGGGTGAATATTATTTTTTAACAAGTTATTGGAGGCTAAGGATGACATTTGCTTAGTGACAGCCTGGAATAATCAGAGAGTATGTTTGTTGTTGTTGATTTTTAAAGTTAGGTTGTTGATTTATTAAATCTGAACTTGAACCCTTTATGTCATTTTTAAATCAATATTTATTGTTTTAATTATGTGTTGTGTGGGGATATGGGGTATTTGTACACGAATGCAGGTGCTTGAGGAGGCCAGAAGTATTGAATGCCCCAGAGCTAACATTGCAGGCGGTTGTGAACCAGCTGGTGTGGGTGTTGGGAGTCAAAAGGGTCCTCTGGAAGATAGCGCGTGCCTTTCACTGTTGATCCATCTCTCCAGGGCCCCCTTTATATCACAGCTTTTACCACTACCTTAGTTACTTTTCTATTAGACACATCCCACTTAGAGTGCAGTTGTTGTGTGAGAATGAAGCAGGAATGCTCCTTTCAATGCCAAAGTCAGATCCTTTTGAACGACAGCTAAGAGTTTAGGACATGGAAGCTTATGAACTGTCAGACCAAGGTCCTTAATAAATCGACCAAACTGTTAGGCATCTCTTTTTGACTGTAACTACTATGCGAAAGAGACATTTTAGGTGCCAGGGAACAGGAATGCCTAGGCATTTCTGATTTGGGGGTTGGTAGAGCTACAGGAACGCTTGTTCTCAGAGTCTTCATGTGGCTGTGCTTGTGGTTTTGTTTATAATAAGGCTTACTACACTTTCTACAACACAAAGTTTCCTATTCAACTCCAAAGTTCATAGGAAGAGGTACAAGTGTGGCCTTCCACTTACAGTCCTAGGAAACTTGGTTTATTAACTTTGCTATGCTTTCCATAAAGAAACCCTATCTCACTTAACATTTTAATATTGGTTGTACATTTGCTAATAATTTCCACTGCAGAGACTTTGGATGATTTAGGAGTAGAGTATATAGGGACTATCTAGGGATTTATTATTTTAAAAGAAGTATTTTGAATAACTGCAGAATAATTTTGTTTGGGTTATTTAACTACTCATTTATTTGAAAGTTGTTAATCCCCTCCAGTGGTTGGAGTGGGATATAGGCTTGAGGATGATACAACGAGCTGAGCTGGAGCTTATTCCCTGTCCTTACTTTTTGTGTGCGTATATGGTGTGCATGTGTGTATATGTATGCTTTTGCAAGCATGTCTCTTTGTGTGCATGTGTGAAGTGTGTGTCTCTCTGTGTGTGAATGTATGTGTGCAGTGTGCGAGTATGTAGATGTATGTGTGTGAATGTATGTGTGTGTGGTGTGTGGTGTGTGTGTGCGCAAGTAAATGTGTGTGTTTCATGTGTGTGTGAATGTGCCTGTGTGCTGTGTGTGCCTTTGTGTGTGCACAGGTTGTGCAGGAGGCCCCATGTTGATGTCAGGAATTACCCTCTATTGCTTTCTACCTCAGGGTCTCTCCATGAAACCCAGAGCTTGCCAGTTATGCAGTTTTACTGACCTGCTTGCTCTAGGGATTCCTTGTCTCTGCCTTTCAAAGCTGGAATTACAGGCAAGCCATCAAAGCCACCCACCAGCCACCTGGGTTTGGAGAATCTGAACTCAGATCTTTGTGTTTGCCACCCCCCTAGCCTAAGACTTGATAAAAAGCTGGCAACAGAGGATACAGTGTTGGAGGAAGGGGAAGGAGGGAAGGAAGGGAAGGGAGAGGGAGGGGTGGGGAGAGAGGGTTAGAGAGGGTTAAAAAGGGTGACAGTAAGGCTTCTGAACAAGGTGCTAGGATCTGGAGTAGAGGTGGAAGGGCCGTCTTAGATGGGGGCAGTGGCAATTTCTCTGTGGTGAAAAGAACTAGTACAGAAACGAAACAGGTCTACGGCTTTAGATTTGGGAAAGTGTGCTAACCTCCATATGATGGTTTTACTGTTTCTGTAAAATGAGAATTGTTCTCAGAACAGAAGAGTTTGAGAAGGAAGCTTTTAACTCACTAGCCAAGTAGCCCTGCCAGGTGGCTCACCAGCACGTTCTACCATCCAGACAGAGGAGAGTGGTATGTTTACCTGGTGTTGGCTTTAAAAGACAGGTGACTGTCTTAGTTTGCTTTCTATTCTGTGACAAAGATTGTGGCCAAGAGAAACTTAGGGAGGAAAGGACTTTTCAATGTCATAGTGCATCATGTAAAGTAGTCAGAGCAGCAGGTCACATGGGAACCTGAAGCCAGGGACTGAATCAGAGCCATGGAGACATGCCACTTATTGGCTTCATCTCCTCTCTTTGCTCAGCTTGCTTTCTTTGCCACCAGGGACCACCTGGCCAGACTGGACCCACTGGGCTGAGTCTATCTCTGTCAATTACCAACCAGGAAAAAGCCTTATAGACTTACTGGATGGAACCTCAATAGAGGCTCCTCTTGCCACTTGACCCTTGTTTATGTCAAGCTGATGAACCTCTAACCATGGCAGTGAGGGCAAAACCCAGAGGAATGGGGGTGCTCAGAGCAGCTGTAGGGGTTATGGCAGTAAAGGCTCAAACACAAACACCCTAAAGCAGGCAAATGGAAAAGGAAAGTCATCAGTCTGGAGGAAGATTTAGGGGCTCACTGGTTAGGAGGCCCCAAGGGATTCAGAGAATGGCTGTCACAAAGCTGATAAAAGTAGCAAGTTGAGAGACAAACACATCAGAGTTAGAAACATAGAAGACAAGGAGGAGAAGAGTCCCAGTGGAAATTAACTGACTTAAGAAAATACTCCCATTAGGAAGAAGCAATCATTATATGCTGTAAAAGCAAACATGATAGCTTTTTACATGAATGTTGTTCTTGAGATACAAGAAGCAAGTTTCCTCCGGCGAGATTAGAACAAGGTCAGAATGAATTGCTTTATAATACACATGTGCAGTTCTGATGAGATGCTTAGCTCCCTGAACTTACTGCATAGTCCCAAGGGGAGCAGGTTTAATTCCGGAAGACTGGAAGACGAATGCCATCTGGGAGAGCGCTGGGAGAGCCTCCTGAAAGGAAGCTTAGGAATAGTCTTAGCGGTTAACTAACTGCTGTTGTGATGGCTACTCTTGGTTGTCAACTTTGACTGTGTCTGGAATGAACTAAACCCCAAGGGGCTGAGTACAGCTGTGAGGACTTTTCTGAGTCATTTGACGTGGAAAAACCCACCTTTCATCCCACCTTCAATCTGGGCCGCACCTTCTGTGGGCAGCCTCTATAAAGGACATCGAAGAAGGAGGCTTTCTCTCTTTTCCTGCTTACTGTCACTCTCACTGGCAAGTTCATCCTTTCACTTGTATTAAAGTCTACTTCCCTGGGGTTAGGGCATATACTGAAGACGGGCTGAGACATCCAGCTTTGTGGACTGAACAACTCTGGCTTCTTACATTTTCTGTTACTAAACAGCCAGTGATGGACCAGTGAGACCACAGCCTTATAAGTCAGCAGTTCTCAACCTGTGGGTCACCACCCTTCTGGGGGTGTGTTAAGTATTTTCTTAGATGAGCCTCTCCGCCGACATAAATAATCCCAATCAGACCAAATTAAAGATGCCCATGTTTAATGGAGTGCTCCCTGGTGGCCCCAGGAAAGGGGGAGACAACACAAAACCTGGATACCACATGTTCATTCTCTAGCGGGCAGTTTAAATAGCCTGTGGGAGTGGGCCCAACCTTCACTGGGAAGGGGTTACCATTTGGCGGGCTTTCTTGACCCTCTCTGAGGTGGGGTCACCGTTTGGTGGGCTTTCTCAGAGGTAGAGTTTAAACTGAGGTAACTCCTAGGGGAAGGAACTTATGCCAGGAGCCTGGGGTGAAGACTCCAGGCAAACAATCCAGACTTTTTGCATAAAGGGGTGTTAGGGAGCTGAGGTGACACTTCTGACCAAACATTCCAGGCCGTTTTGGATAAAGCCAGCGAGCTGAGGTGAAGCCCCTCAACCAAACATTTTAGATTCCTTGGATAAAGGGGTGCTAGTTCAAATCTGGCTGCTTTCTATGGGCATGGAGTGACGTGGGAGAAGGGAGAGCTGGGAGTTGGTGGGCTCAAGCTCAGTGAGAGGTGTGGCTGGAGCAGCATCCGGTTTACTGTTATCCTGGAGACCTCATACAGCTGTTTCTTGAGGGAGATGAGAAGGCAGGTGGCTAGGAGAAAAAACATACTGTTATTATTATCCCTATGAATGGGGCTAGTCATGGGAAGCATCATTAACTGCCAGAAAGAATGGGACAGAGAAGTGCTCTGGTTGTACAGGGGAGGCTCGCGTGAATGAGTGGGACACAGGAGCAGATCAAACCAGATTTTAGTTGGTAGGTGTCCTTGGTGTGTTAGGGAGCGGAGGTGATGCTTCCAACCAAACAGGATGGAATGGCCCTTTCACAGGGGTCTCTTAAGATCATTGGAACACACAGATATTTACCTGACAATTCCTAACAATAGCAAAATTATGGTTAAGAGTTAGCAATAAAAATAATTTTATGATTGGGGTCACCACAAAATGAGGAACTCTACTAAAGGGTCACAGTATTGGGACCAACATAGCTCAGTTGGGAGAGCATTAGACTGAAGGGTCGCGGCATTATGAATGTTGAGAACCATTGCTGCAATCCACTCTAATAAATCCCATATATATTTGATCAGTTCTGTTTGTCTAGAGGACCGTGACTAGGACAGGCCTGCACTGTATGGTTCCGAGGAGCCTCACAGACCCCTAGTGGACACGCGTTTCCAGCCACATAGCAGCCAGACAACCACGTCACTGAGAAGACAGAACTAAAATACTGAGTTGTTTTAGTAGTTCTCCCTTCTCTTCCTTAAAAAAAAAAATAAAAAAGACATCAGCTTCCTAGCCATGGGTAAAAATATTGAGACGAATCAGGAGTGCAGTGTCCAGTGGTTGGGTACTTATGGATATGCATTTCTATGGGATTCTAGAACTCTGGCCTCTGATTCTCTCCTTGTGAATACTAAGTGATCTGTGCTTTGCTACAGCATTCTGGACAACAAGGAACCATGGTGTATAACCTGGGACAGCTATCAGCAAAATAGTCTCATGACGACCTTAATAGAGCGATGGCTTCTGTCATTGCTGTGGGGAGTCTGAGGAAGTTCGCTGTTCTTTGCCTCTCTGGGTGTGTTTCCATCTCTAAGAGGCTTTTCCAAGGTTACTTTTCTAAGACTTACGCTGGTTGAAGTGAACCCATTGTAGTCCTTTCCCTGGAAGCCATATTCCATCCTCGAGTTCCCCATGGCAGTTATTTCTCTTGTGAAGTGAGCTTCGGTGAGATCATTGGTTTGAAATCATCGTTAGACTTACTCTGGGCATGCGATGCCTAATTGAGTAAATTGGTTCTGCCACCATCTCTGTTGGCCTGCAGTCCTGCCAGATCAATGTTATCTCCAAGCCTGAAAGGGTTCCCTGTGTCACAGACCTCCTATCTTATTATGCCGTTATTTTATCTTCCTGAGAATCAACTGAAGACTGATTAGATGAACTCACTTTGGCTGGTGCCTTGAACCAGGTACAGTGAGAACGGGTTAGTAGATATGTGAGCCTAACAAATAAAGCCCTTCTAAAGTCAGCATCCCAAGTTCTTTCAAACAGTGTCCTTTCATGGAGAATTGCTAAGGTTGCTGAAGACGGCATTGCATTCCATGGTGAACGCTGCTTGCTGTAGACCTCAGTGACCAAGGATCCATATTAACAGGGGGGAATAAAGCAGAAATGGAGTGTCATGCCTACTTCAGAGAGAAACTATCTCAATTAATTCCCTTTGCATTTCGCGGAAATGACCATGGACCAACCAGGAAGTTTTAACAATATTACAGGACTGTTCTGGCAGAGCAGTCTCGATAGTGAAAAGGCTCTATGCAGGGCCATTCTTTTATTGAAAGTTACATATTTATTACAGAGGAAGAGTACTGGCCACATGTGGCAGGGGTTCATGAGAAGAAGCACTTGATATTGGAATTGTTAGAACAGGAGAGAGTCTCTGAACACACAGAAACCAGGCGAGGATAAGTTCGGAAGTAGGGAAAGAGAAGTGAATTCATTTGGGGTTTGGGCTGCTCAGCATCTGGAACAGGATCTGTACAATATAACAAGAAAGGGAGCTCAGGACTGGAGAACGGTGGTCCAAAAGATCTCATAGCCACGAACAGCCACGTGCAAAGCTGTCAGAAGACCAAGGCCGGGGTTCAAGAATCAGGAACTAGGCTTGCTAGGGGACTACCTGCAGCAGCCTGTCATAACTCGAAGTACTTTCAGTAACATCTCAGGCTTCTGCTGAGACAGTCTCAGCCTTCAGCTAGCCGACTATAATAAACAAATTCCCAGACAGGAGCTTGAACTTCGCACAATGGAAAGCATTTGCTGACGAGAAGTTCTGAGCCATCACTGTGGTCTGTCTCACTCTCTTATGGATAGACTGTGGGGGAACTGTCAGCAGCAGAGGGTGTCCCCTGAGCTGCTCTGTTTCACTGACACCCAGGATGGTCTCTCACTTTGGACTTGTTAGTAGACGTGTGGTCAGTAATACTTAACGTTGTGGAACTATTGCCACCTAAAACCGCGTTTTATCCAGATGGGAATGAGGCAAAGAAGAATGTAGTCTAGTTGGTGTCCTGTTTGGTCCTACACATGGGCAATTTATTTGCGCCAGACACCCCTTTACATCTGGCTCAAGGCAAGTTCTTGCCATGGTAATTCACAGCATTTGGAATACTGCCAAACTGATAAATGTTTCTTTAAAACAACAACAACAACAACAACAAAACAACCTAAACATGCTAAAATGTTATTAAAAAGTTTATCTAATGAGACGATTTTTCAAAGTAAATAATAAAAAAAAAACAAGAAGAAAATTTGGTAGAGTGATTGCCTAACATGAGGGGAAGAGGAAGAGGAAGAGGAGGGAGGATTGGGAGGGGGAGGAGGAGGGAAGAAGAGGAGGACTTGTTTGTGTGCGCCATCATTCTCTTGCTCATTGCTGTTAGCTGAGGACCTTATTTCGTGCCCTCAAGAACAAGGTGTCAAACCTCTTAAGAATTGCAATTCCCCGAGGAGACAGCTGTAATGCAGAATTTCACCCCAGACGCTGAACTGTTGTGTGATATTGAAACCATGTTTCATCTCTCCGTCTTACGGCAGGTCTTGAGANCCGACAGCGGTGTGGCCGAGGGTTGCCCTCAGAAGCTGGTGCCGGCTAATCTGCTGCGCTTCCTCCTGCTGGCGCTCATCCCCTGCATCTGCGCCCTGATCGTGCTGCTGGTCGTCCTGTTGTCTTTTGTGGGTGAGTGACGCTGCCATTCAAAAGAAAGGAAGTCAAAATTGCAACGAGCGCGTTTTAGAGCGTAGTTTATACTCAGGGTCAAATCAGTGAGAGGATGGTCGCTGTCGTCCTGGGGGAAAACTTTCAGCCACGTAACCCACCGCGTGACCTGCTGTTGCTATCAATGCCAATGATGGCTATAATAGAAACAGTTACTCGTGAACACCACGAAAACTGCGGGATGGCTAGACCTGTCATTTTCCGTAAGGGCTCACGGGTGTGAGGAAAGAATATCACACAGGACACAAGCGCTGAAGACGGAAGGACGTGTAAGGTGCTTCGACTCAGTATGGCGCAAGGGAGTTAATTAACACCTGAACCTTTGCAGGGAGGTGAATAGGAATCCAGGTTGAGGGCAGCAGCAGGTGCAGGAGCCAGGTAACTCCAGGACGTACAGAGATAGATGTCAGAAACTGGATTAAAAAAATGGCAACATTGGAAAATGCAGCTGGACAGATGTAACCCACATGCCAGCAGGTTGTGTCTGTTGTAGGGAGGCATCAGGCCTTTAGTCTGTTGGTCACCAGCTTTCAAAGCTCTGCGGAGGAAGATCCAGGGTCACACTAGGTCAGTTTTGATTTTGAAAATCGAGACCTTCAGCACATACTATAAATGTTACAATGGCAATCAAGTAATATGTGCTGAGGATCTGTTCATTCGTCCATCTCAGTTTAATGAACAACAGCCTAAATTAGAAAGGCAGTCTCTTGGTAAAAACCAACAACCTGTTTTGATTGCTGCTGATGATTTGGATCAGGCTCCTTTAAATGCATGTAACCAATTGAAACAGGATACAAATAGCAAGATAGAGATGATCAATTCGATCACTAAAGAGTTAAAAATTGTAATTTCATCAAAGCAATCTATTATTTTCTCGGACATTGTCTTAAGAAAGCCATACATTTAGAATCGACAAGGTAAGTTAATGCCAGTAAATATAAATACCTATTTGTTTGTGTATGTTAGGATTATATGTGATATTTATTATAAAGTAATACTGTACTATCTTGACATCCACAGAGGATTTATTCTAAGGCCAAACCCATAATAGCTTACAGCGCTTTGTATACAGCTTATGTACATCTTCCAGTTACTTAAAATCAACTTTAGATCTCTCATAATGCCTAATAAAATATGAACGTAATGTTAGTTGCTCTACTGCCCAGGGAATCATGAGAAGAAAATGAAGTATGTAGATGTTCCACACAGATGCAATTTCTTTTTGCTCCCAACACTGTCCATTTGTGGTTAGTTGGATCTGTGGATATAGAGGAAGGATTGTTTGTTGCTGTGAGAATGTTTGACACTCATTGTGATAGACAGTGGGTTACAGTTGGAGGAGCTTTGTATAGAAGAAGAAACCTGACCATGTTTATATTTACAAACGATGGCAGAGATGGACACTGGACTTGGAAGGAAGAAGTAAAGAAAGGAGGCTAGATTAGAGTTCTGCCTCTGACCTAGATAAACTCAAGTTCGAAATAAAGTCCTGGGTGTGTTAAAATAAGCAGAAATAAAGATGGATTGGATAGGAGGGTGAGAGAGGTAAAGAAATCAAGACTGATTTGTAGCTTGCCTGCATGGGTAGCCAGGTTATTTGGGGCCATGTATTCAGGGGGAGCAGTGTGATGCAGGCAGGTGGAGGGCTCACTGGAAGATCACTTTATACGTTGGGGTGCCATGTGATAACTGAGTTCAGCAGAATCACAGCCTCCATGCCTATGACTTCTGTCAATTCAGCTTGGCCAAGAAATTGAGGAATAAAAGAATTCCAATACGGCACATTCTTGGGGGAATGTGTTAAAGCTATATTTGATATTTGTTTTATGGTTGTCCTTTGAATTTGCCTCTATCCCACTGCCTCAGGTCTGAAGCTGAGGCATCATTAGGGACACTGAGGTGGAGCCCTGCTGCTCTGAAGGATAAAGGAGTATCAGGCATAACTGAAGAAGCAGGCATTTGTGAAATAAGAAGAGAAAAATGTATTAGTTAAAAGCCAGGGACAAAGATCAGGTAAAGAAAACTGGGCATGTAAAGACAGACCAAGGAGGGCTGGAGAAAAAAGGAAGGGGTCTGGGAACTCTGAGTTTCTCAGATGTTGACAGAGTTGAGTTGACGTCAGAGAGTGGCCGAGCAGGATGAGGGCAGACAGGACCTAGTCAGGGAGAGAAGGTCAACTAGTGGATTCATCACTGGCCAGCTGCAGGCTGAGACTAGTCGAGAGCTCTTAGCCTCCTGACTGCCATGTCCTCCCAAGATCAACTCCCAACAGACTTGCCTGCCCTGCCTTCTCTGGAGCCGCTCTGTGGTTGCTGCATTTGCATTTTGTCCAGATTGGTGGTTTTCATCTCTGGGCACATCTGTCTCCTAGGCACTCCCTTGGTCACAGCGCCGTCACTGCTAAAACTCTTTCTCATGTAAGATGAATGGCTCACGTCCCCGAAGGCTATTTATTTCTTTTCATACTTAAGGTCCCATGTTCACAGAAATTTTAGCACATGCTTGAGAGCCTCCATGCTTCGTAATTTCAGGAAGAGTGCTACTGAAGCAGGCCTGGTTATTTTTGGATTCATTTTTATTCTTTTTTTTGAGAATTTTATACAATATATTTTAACCATATTCACTCTTCTCCCCCGCTTTCCTACCCATCCAAATTTATCTGCTCTTCTTAAAAGATGCTCATTAAGTTCGGTTTAGGTTGTCCATGTGTTTTTAGATCTGTGGCTTTCCACTGAAGCTTGGTTAACTTACCTGGGGTTACAATCTTAAAGAAAACTGATTGTCCCTCTTACTACAACTATCAGTTACGAATAGTTCTTAGCTAGAGGTGGGACTTCATGCCCACCTCCCCATCCTGTGTCGGGATTTGGTCTGACTTGAAATTGCATAGGTCTTCTGTATACTATCAACTGTTCATATGTGCAGTTCATATGTGTACTTGCTCTGTTGATTTATAGCCACCATTTTGGGTTCTTGGGATCTTTCTGCTCACTCTTCAACAATGATCCTTGAAAATATGAATCAATACATCATCATTTTTGATGACTGAATAATATCTCATTTATGGCAATTGCAATGTTTGTTCACTGAGTAATAGATGAACAGTTGAATTACTTTCGGCTCTTGGCCTCTAATTTACCTGATAGCCTGCTGTGAATATTCATGTGCAAGTTTTTGTGGGTATAAATATTTTCATTTCTCTTAAGCATACACCAACAGTAGAATTTTGTATGCTTATGTGTGACACTGTGGAGGCTATTGATTTGCATCCACCCCTAAATTATATCTTGCTTGTACGCTGGAAACTTCTGCAAAGTAGGGATCTTCTGACACATCTTCAAAAGCATTTTTCTATGTTCTGCACAGCATGATTTCCATGTGAAGCAATATCTTCCCCCATAAACATTTCATGGTTTATAGCTGAGATGCATGCTATTGTAATGTGCACCATAGTCGCTTTACATCTTTGCCACTAAACTCTCATTAAATCCTGCTTACTTTAGAGAAGTTCTAATTGTTGGGCGAGGCAGTTCCATGCTTCCCCAGCTCTTGCTGTGGCTCATGTGTTCACGAGGACTGCTCAGAGATCCCGGGGTACTGGCTGTGGTCTCCGTTTCCAGTCTTTCCCATTATGACTCAGCTTGTTACAACATGAGAAAAAGACTTCTGAAGAGGAGGGTTGACCTTTGCAACTGATGAATTTGAGGAGTGGCATGCAGGGTCTCACACAACACTTAACAGGAGCTGCCAAGGTGAAGGTTCAGTTTGCGTCTCCAAGCTTTTCAGAAGCTTGAATTGTCCATGCGGACCCCAAGATGTGGATGCAAAATGATTTGGGATTTTGAAAGAAATTGAAATATAAGAAAGTTCATTATAGTTGGCTTTTTATTTCCTTGGTGATCATGCAGTCCTGATGGCCGTATGACATAGAAGGAAGGGTTTACTTTTGAGAGAGGAATTCTTTTATTTAGAAGAACCAAAGGCAGAGCTGGAGAGATTCAACCACTAAGAACAGAGGATGCCCTTGCCCAGGTCTTGAGTTTGGTCCCCAGCACCTGTGCCAGGCAGCTCATGACGCCAGTCCCTCTAGTTCCATGGTACTGGGCACCCTCTTCAGGCCTCCTCATCATGGGGCACTACAGAATAACTGTATTGTATCTCTGCAGTTCTTATACTTTTTTCTTGTGAGCCTTGCCTTAAACAGCCGAGCCATCCCTCCAGTCTGTATCTCTGCATTTCACACTGGCTCTGCAGGGATACTCTGGGCTGTTCAGTCTGGCTAGAGGCCATACTTTCACCTGACAACCTGACATTGTTCTCTGCTGCTCTAGAGAGCTTGATTGTGACAGACTCTACTTTGGTGTCATGGCTGTAGCCTCTCTGTTAGGTACACTTGGCTACCGAAAGAAGCCTGGGTTGAGCAGACAATCTCAAGCATGTGTACATTCTCTTACAGGGGAGAAATGTACACAGTGGCCTTTGGAGGAGGTAGCTAATCTCTCATAAGACAGGCTTAACCTTTGGCCTGTTTTGTGTTGTTCTGTGTGTCGTCTGTGAACTTCTGTGCAGGCTAGGAAACCTCCCATAAATCCACTTAGCAAAGCCTCTGTCTGTCTGTCTGTCTGTCTGTCTGTCTGTCTGTCAGTTACCTCCCTGGAAACTCCAGCTTGACTTCACCACAACCACCTGGAGCTGACCCTTCATCTGTCTCAGTCCCCCTCGTTCCTTCCTAAGGGTTTCAGCATCTTATAAACCCCATTTCCACACCAGCTTAACCACTTAGAGCCTCCAGACAGCCTTTCCTGTCTCATAAAGGCCATGTCTCATTGTGGAGCCCAGCAAAGCATCAAATCCCCATCTAGTCTTAGGTCATTGCTCAGTTAATTTCCTTCTTAACCCTCCAGTGAACACCGACCTATTAAGCCCAGTGAACTCGGTGCCAAACACGCCTCTCTTGTGCTCAGTTCTCTCAGTAACAACTGTTTTCCTACTGTCCTTCGGTCTCTGATGTTCATGGGGACCGTGGTTTGATGGTAGCCAAACATCCCTAATGGCTGTTTTGAACTAGTCTATCAGGCATTGATCTCCCTTGTATTTCCTTGGGCTATGCAGTCTTTTCTCATGGAGGAATGAGTTTATTGCTCATTTCTTCACTTTCACAGAACTAAGACTGATCCAGTCTTACACCTATGCTGGACAACCTCTTGACTAGGCTGTCCAGATTCCTTAGATTTCTTTTTAAATCTTCCCCACTTCAAGAAATTCAGAGGCAGAGTAATTGTCTGTACTAGCCCATTATTAATGCCCTACCTACCATGTGAATCATGGATTTCTTCTTCCTTTCTAAAGCAATATCTTCTATCACTTCTACCTTTGCTCTCTCTTTCCTGACCATTCAAATTTTACCATAAATTCCAAGTTTTGAAATGCCAAGAACTTCTTTTGCACAGAACTAATTTGAATTCTCTCTTGTACCTTGCCAGACACAAGAGATGGCAATCCCATCTCATCTCTTTCTTTTCAAATTTCGCTTTTCCTACTGGAAGCTAGTATGAAGGATAGCATCTCTCTGTCTTTTCCACAGTGTTATTCCTCCCTTGTGTTCTTTCTGGGTAGGCAGTTGGGACTCAGCTGCATGTCATACCACCCAGGGGAGAGGCCACACACCTGTTACTCTAACTTGCTTTACATTTTGACCTATAAATGCTGCTTTTGAGAATTGTTACATATTCTCTAGTCCATTGGTCATTTGAGGGGCATGCCCACAATCCCACATGATACTATATTCAAGGACACATATACTAAGTGGAGGAAGACGGCTACCCCGAGATTCCCCATCTTCAGGTAACTGATGTCTTCATTGATAACCTTACTCCCCTTTACTTCTGCGGGGTTGAGGGTTGGAATATGGCTTCCCATGTGCTAAACCAATGTTTTGTCATTAAGCCACACTTCAGCCCTTTGGTTGGAATTTTTAACGCTTGTAATTGTTGCTGTGTAGAGGATGGGTGATATGGGTTGAGAATGTATCATGGAATATTCATAGTCATGAGGTCTGGCTTGAACTGACTTTTCAAACTATTATTCAAGTCAGTTTTGTTTCAGCAATGCTGTGGTCTAAAAGTCTCGCTGAAAGGATACTGAATCTTTCTTTCCCAGGCTGTTGAAGTCTTGTATACAAAAGCCTTAAACTCATCAATGCCAACAGTGAATTGTTCTTGTTTTATCCGTAGACTTCTGGAGAGAAGTCTGAGGTTATCTCTCTCGCTCTCTCCATGCTGTGAAAGCTCCAGGTACGGCTTGTTAGACTTTTCATTTCCTGCCATGAAGAAGAATGAAAAGGCAGAATGATAGAGAGATCTCAGGAAATGTGATTTACATTTTGCACCCACTTCTCTTGAATTTAAGAGAAAAATAATCTTCAAAAGTGGCATTCCTTCTCTCAAGTGGCTAGCCGAATTTGAGAGTGTTGAAGTAGAAACTACTCTTTTTCCCTCTTAGCAAATTTCCTAACAGTTTACAGCTTTTATAAACATTTGGAGTTATAAAACTCTAAACTCCTTAATTCATAATGTTGGATTCTGAGCATCATTTTCAAATGAAACACTCCCCAGGTCCTTATTTACATTAGAAAGTATAAGGTTCCCGATGATCCGTCATGATCTCATTTCTTATTGATTATATAAATCTTCAGATTCTTTTCATAACTTTGGTTTTCTGATACAGATTCACCAAGAGAAAGTTTTCAAACACAAGCATGTGTCTTCGTAAAGTCCTCAGGCTGAAGATGGATCCACACCTTAGGTTTCCTGAAATGGTCATCAAAGCGTTTGTAGTCCAAGTGCATTCTGTGGACCAAACAGCACATCCTGCTGGGGACCTTGAACTGCAAGATGTAGTCTCAGGCCCCACACCAGTGATATCCCTTCGAGATCTCTGTGGCTCTTTCCATCCTCTCTGCCTTGCAATAGATCTTCCTCTTTCTGTAGGCTCTTTCTTAACAAGGCTACCAAAGCTTTTTGTCTAATATGCTGTATCTGGAACTGACAGTTATTTGAACCAGACTTTGAAACAAGAAGCCTATGTCGGCTCTCTGGGTTCAGTTCCTTTAAGCTCATCCTTCTCTGTTTGTCTGACAAATGTCAAAGTGTCTACCTTAAGTTCTGTTCTCATTTTATACGCATCCCTTTTTTGGCAACGTCACCCATTCCCATCACTCCATTTATCATTTATACATCCAACAAGCAACTACGGTGGAGGCCAGAGCAGATTCTGAGTGTTCTTCTGGGACTTGAAACAAACAGTTCCTCATGGGTGCCTTCCTAAAGTGTAAACATATGTGCTCTGGGAGAATAATGGAGTGTCATTTTATTGGGAACCTGGCAAGGCATCCTGCAGGAGCTCTTTACATTGCTTCAGCTTGGCCCTTTCCCTTAAATATTGCCAGGGATTTCATAATAAATATATGCAAAAGAATTGTAACAAGATAAACCTCTACAGGATGAGTTTGCGATCTCCATTATCCTTTTCACCAGCCAGGCTTGGTTAGACACTGCTCTGTAACAACAACAAATCTCAAGACATCAGTGGTTTTGAAACAGCACAGCTCTACAAATGATCTGTGGGATGTTGCTGGGGGAGTGTGTACCATTCAGGTCTTCCAGGATTTGAACTGATGGAGCAGCTGTCACCCTGAACTTTGTGGCTGTTGTATAAAAGGCTGTTATAGCAGCAATCAAATGCTTCTGCCTAGAAGCAAAACTCGTTAGTTTTGCTTGTGGCCTCGAACTTGTTGGAAGGCTGTACCCAAAAGGCCTGAGACTGAAATCCCTCCATGTTTCTTACTGGAAGGAGCCAGAATGAAGTGTCTGGTGAACAGCACTGAGGACAAGCATGCTTACCACGTCTGTGAGTGTCTTTCGAGTCCCACATGTGTAAGCCTTCCCGTCATGCTCTTACTGGTTTTCCTTCTGGAAGTTCTATTTGTCTTTGCTGCTTTTGCCTGGAGTCGGAGCCTAGCTTTCCCACTCAAATTGTGACAATGGCTTCTAATTCTGCTCCATACTTGATCCCTTTAAACATCACCTTCTCAACATAGTGGTCATTCCCGTAAGACCCTTAAAAGTTCCTCATCTCAGCACGATGTGTTCCAAACCTTTGGCATGAGCTGGTCTCCATGTCTGACCTCTGCTTTCCTACTGCCTTTCCTCTGGTTCCTTGTGTGCTATCCGTGTTTAATTACTTGCTGTGAGGCTTTTCTGTGCCTTTTGTTCTGTTTAGGAAATGTCTTGTTTCATATTTCCACCCGTTATTCCTCACAAATACTTATACCTAGAAAATCTGTAATCCTCCTTGAAGATTTCCAAGGATGCTTTCCCCTAGGAAATACTTTCTGACTTTCTCAAAAGGAATGATGATAGCTGCTCCCTCAGTTTGAGCCAGCAGACCATCCTATGCGTATCTTTCTCAAAGTACACAGTTTGTGTTCTGTAGATTTCATGCTTGCTTTACTTAAATAATCTATGCACATTTTGATGGCAGGAACATGTTACTAAATCTTATGTTTTCAGAGAGAATAATTATGCAGTTCCTGGCACATGGAGAATGTGGCATAAATTTGTCACACACATCCAAAGACACAAAGAAAAAAACCACACCATCAGAGGAAGATTCTGCAAGCATATGATGATCTGTCTATCATTTATCTGTTTATCTATCCTCTATCTGTCTGTCTATCTATCTGTCTGTCTGTCTGTCTGTCTGTCTGTCTGTC
>LOEQ01001702.1:174004-186105 GCA_001685075.1 Bramus lutescens | reverse complement strand
ACACACACACACACACACACACACACACACACACACACACACACACATACATATAGGCCTGAATCATTCAATTTGCTCACTGTCTCAGGGATTGGGGCTTTGTACAGTTTTGTATTGAGAGTGGAAAGGCTCATTGGTGGGAATTCGTTGCCTGTTATTTGGGTCTTTGGAGAATAAGCCTTTCTGCATAGTTGGCGTTGAAATGAGTATGGTGATGAATTTTCCAAACCCAAAGCCTCCTATCTGTCCCTGTATGATGTAAACCATTCTTGTGCTTTCATGTTAGCACATACTATTCCTTTCTCTCTCTACTCTGAGTCATTCATCTAATGATTGCACGTGGTGTTTGAGTCGACTCCACTTACGACACTTTGTTTATCATCAGGTCAAGCTGTGGAAACCTCTGCTGGTGCCTGTGTCCTCTTCCAAATTTTATGGGATGGTTCAATTCCAGAGCACTTGGCTTCAAATTCTGTGAAGAATTTATTTATCTGTAGTTATTTGTTGGGCCCTAGCTCTGGGTTGTCTCTATGGACCTTAAAGTTAAGTACGATAGAAACCCCATTCATCCAAACTGTGGCTGGACATTGCCTTGAGACCTGAAGGCATTACTTATAGTTTGAGGGAGAAAATGAAAAATTATACAGAGGTCCAAAGAAGGAAAAAAAAGTGATCCCTTTTAATTCACTAAAAATAATATTGCTATCTTATGCAATTTTAATGCTATAATGAACATCTTATTTCCTCAAGATTAAGTTTTAATTACAATTATAAAAATATGTTTTCATTTAAAAGTCTATCCTATAGCTTCCATATTTTGTTACATTAAACTTCTATTCTTTTTCATCACGTACTTGTCTGTGCTTGTCTTTATAGTGGGGTCTCTGGGAGTGTTTCTATAACGAATAGTTTCTTATTGGAGCACTTTCTACACTGCCTACTGCTAGCCACTGTTACAAAACTGTTGGCCAAAACTATTGGTGCCAATGTCTTTTCCTAAATAAAGTAGCTGCCAAATAAGCTTTGAAAGTTCATACCCATGAGAAACTCCATAGATATTTCAAACTCACTTCATCTAAAACCAAATTCATTATGGCTTGCAGGCTCCAATCTTTTTCTACTGAATTTGGGATTTCCCAACAAACCATTATATTAGTAATTTTAGAAATTTATAGTGTGTGTGTCTTCAAACAATTGGACAGGGACTTTACTCTTCAACTATAACAAATGGGAGGTCAACCTTGCACACATAGAAATTTTTATCACCTTAGGAAGTTGGGGAGGTAGTAGTTTACACTTCTTCCTTTAGACTTGCCCTTGAATTCTTCACTCGTTTATTGAGTAGCCAAACTCAGACAGCTTGGTTTGCTTTGGTTAGAGTTTGTACATTTGCTCTGGAGCATGTCCTCCAGGTTATTCTTTATCAGGAGAACACTGATGTTTGATAAGCCGATGGCTATTAGACCACAGCTGTTATGTTATTTTATAATTGGCATTACTGAAAATTTTCAAATGAATTATGTGGGAAGGTTTCTGTGAAAAAGAAATGGAGACCTGAAATCTAAAGTCCTGATTTATTCTGGGGTTTAGGGAGTGGCCAAGTGGCCTTGTCCCTGTCCAGCAGACAGAGCAGTGAAGTAGGTAAACTGGGGATATGTAAACACCATCAAAACCCATAATGGCGTGAGCCTACGGGTGTCAGCAATATCTTGTCCAGACAGTAGTCAGGATTCTGGGGCCCTATTAAGAGCAACCACAGCTATTATTCTTGGCATGTGAGGAAGCAATGTGCAGTTGATATCAGCAGACTCTAGTACACGAGGTTGCCTATGGAAACTTCCTGTTTCCTCTCATTGGAATACTCTTATTCACTTTCTTTTTATTTATTTGTTTATATCTATTTAGTTATTAATAAATTTTATTGATTTTTTTACATCCCAGCCATAGCTCCCCTCTCTCCTCTCCTCCAGTCCCTCCCCCATCCCACTCTGTTCCATCCCCCAATCCTCTTCCATTTCTGTTTAGGAAATGAGTATCAACAAAACATGGCGTATCAAGTTGCAGTAAGACTAAGCAACTCCCCATGTATTAAGGTTGGGCAAGGCAACCCAGTAAGAGGAGTAAGGTCCCAAAGAGTCAGAGATAACCCCTGTTCCTCCAGTTAGGAGTCACACATGAGGACCAAACTACACACCTATAACATATACACAAAGTGCCTAGTTCAGACCCATGCAGGCTCCCTGTTGGTTGGTTCAGTCTTTGTGAGCCCAGGTTAGTTGATTCTGTGAGTTTTCCTGTGGTGCCCTTGACCCTTTTGGCTCCTACAAGTTTTCCTCCCCTTCTTCTTCAGGATTCCCTGAACTCTGTCTAATGCTTGACTGTGGATCTGCATCTGTTTCCATCAGGTGCTGGATAACACCTCTCTGATGACAACTGGGCTAGGCATCAATTTCGTCACAGGAGATGGGCTACCTATCTCCTACTACTAGGAGTCTTAGCTGGGGTCATCCGTGTAGATTCCTGGGAGATTTTCTTGCACCAGGTTTATACCTGATCCTGAAATGCCCCCCCTCCAGTAGTCTTTTTCAGTACTCTCGTCCTCGACCCCCTAACTTTATCGCTCATGTTCCAATCACCACCCACCCTCAGTACACTCACAGAATCTCTATTTCCCCTTCCCAGGAAGATCTGGGCATCCCCCATGAACCCTCCTTGTTACCTTTCTAGTCTCTCTGGTTCTGTGGATTGTAACATAGTTAGTTATCCTTGACTTTACAGACGATATCCACTTATGGATGTGTATATACATTATTCATCTTTCTTGGTCTGGGTTACCTCACTCAGGATGATATTTTCTAGTTCTATTCATTTGCTTTCAAATTTCCTGGTGTCCTTACTTACTTTTAAAAGTTGAATAATACTGTGTTGTATAAATATACCGCATTTTTTTATTCATTCCTTGGTTGAGGGACATCCAGGTTGTTTTTCAGTTTCTAGCTATTACAAATAAAACTGCTATGAACATAGTTGAGCAAGTGTCCTTTTGGTATGATTGAGTATCCTTTGGGTATATGCCCAAGAGGGATATAGCTGGGTCCTGTGGTAGACTGAGTCCCAGTTTTCTGAGAAGCTGCCACACTGACTTCCAAAGTAGCTGTACAAGTTTGCATTCCCACCAGAAATGGAGGCATGTTTCCTCTTACTCCACATCCTCTCCAGCATAAGCTGATGCTTGTGTTTTTGATCTTGAGCATTCTGACAGGTGTAAGATAGAATATCAGAGTCATTTTGGTTTGCATTTTCCTGATGGCTAAGGCCATTGAACATCTCCTTAAGTGTTTCTTGGCCATTTGGCATTCTTCTGTTGATAATTCTCTGTTTAGATCTCTACCCTATTTTCAATTGGATTATTTGGTTTGGTCGTACCTAGTTTCTTGAGTTCTTTATATATTTTGGAAATCAGCCTTCTGTCAGCTGTGGGGTTAGTGAGGATATTTTCCCATTCGGTAGGCACTATTTTGTCCTATTGATGGTGTCCTTTGCCTTACAGAAACTTCAATTTCGTAAGGTCTCATTTGTTAATTGTTGATCTTAGTGCCTGTGCTGGTGGTGTTATGTTCAGGAAGCTGTCTCCTGTGCCAATGTGTTTGAGATTATTTCCCACTTTCTCTTCTATCAGGCTCAGTGTATCTGGATTTATGTTGAGGTCTTTTATACACTTAGACATGAGTTTTGTGCAGTGTGATAGATATGGATCTATTTGCATTCTTCTACATGCTGGCATCCAGTTAGACCAGCACCAAATTTGCTGAAGATGCTTTTTTCTTTCATTGCATAATTTTGGCTTCTTTGTCGAAAATCAGGTGTCCACAGGTGTATGAGTTTACATCTGGGTCTTCAGTTAGATTTCACTGACACAATTGTCTGTTTTTATGCCAATACCATGTGAGTTTTGTTACTATAGCTCTGTAGTAGAGCTTGTAATCAGAGATGGTGATACCTCCGGAAGTTCTTTTATTGTACAGGATTGTTTTAGCTATCATCGTTTTTTGTTTGTTTGTTTTGTTTTTCCATGTGAAGTTGAGTATTGCTCTTTCAAGGTATATAAAGAATTTTGTTGGGATTTTAATGGGGATTTCATTGAATCTGTAGACTGCTTTTGCTAAGATGGCCATTTTTACTACGTTAATCCTACCAATCCATCAGCACGGGAGATCTTTCCATCTTCTTATATCTTCTTCAATTTCTTTCTTTAAAGACTTGAAGTTCTTTCCATACAGGTCTTTCACTTGCTTGGTTAGAGTTGCACAAAGATATTTTATATTATTTGAGGCTATTCTAAAGGGTGTTGATTCTCTGATTTCTTTCTTAGCCCATTTATCATTTATATACAGGAAGGCTACTGATTTTTTTGAGTTAATCTTGTACCCAGTTACTTGACTAAAAGTGTTTATTAGCTGTTGGAGTACCCTGGCAGAGTTTTTGGAGTTGCTTATGTATACTATGATCTACAAATAATGAAACTTTGACATCTTCCTTTCCAATTTGTATCCCCTTGATTTCCTTTAATTGTCTTATTGCTCTACCTAGAATTTCAAGTACTATATTGAAGTATCGAGTGGACAGTCTTGTCTTGTTCCTGATTTTAGTAGAATTGCTTTGAGGTTTCCTCCATTTAATTTGATGCTGGCAATTGACTTGCTGCATATTTCTTTTATTATGTTTAACTATGTTCCTTGTATACCTGAGCTCTTTAAGACCTTTATTATGAAGGGGTGTTAGATTTTGTCAAAGGCTTTTCTAGTATCTAATGAGATGATCATTTTTTTTGCTTTCATTTTGTTTATATGGTGGATTACATTGATAGATTTTCATGTGTTGAGCTGTGGAAGGACGCTTAAAAGAAATCCCACACTAGCTCAGAATTGAGAAATACATGGTTATTTATTTAGGGGTAAACTCACAAATCAGAATCCTCTGCTTGAACGAAGAACAGAAACCGAATCCAGCAACCAAAAAGAGGGTGGACACGTGCTCTACATTGGCTTATATAGTACAAGAGGCCGCACCCCAGTGGGTGAGTAACCACTGGCTGTAAGACTTCCTACAGTACTTTTCCAGTATCTAATGAGATGATCACATGTTTTTTGCTTTCATTTTGTTTATATGATGGATTACATTGATAGTTTTCATATGTTGAGCCATCACTGTATCTCTGGGATGAAGCCTCATTGGTCATGATAGATGATATGTCTGCTTTGTTCTTGGATTCAGTTTGTCAGTATTTTATTGAGTATGTTTGGATTAAGGTTCATGAGTGAAACTGGCCTTAATTCTATTTCCTTGTTAAGTCTTTGTGTGGTTTGGGTGTTAGGGTGACTGTAACCTCACAGAAAGAATTTGGCAATGTTCCTTTTGTTTCTATTTTGTGGAACGCTTTGAAGAATATTGGTAATATTTCTTCTTTGAAAATCTAGTAGAATTCTGCATTAAAACCATCTGGCACTGGACTTTGGTTGGTTGGGAGACTTTTAATGACTGCTTTTATTTCCTTAGGGGTTATCAATCTATTAAATTGTTTATCTGATCTTGATTTAACTTTGGTAAATGTTATTTATCAAGAAGTTTGTACATTTCTTTTAGATGTCCCAATTTGTGGTGTACAGGTTTTTGAAGTATGAGTTTTTAAAAATATATTTATTTATTATGCATGCAATATTCTGTCTGTGTGTGTGTCTGCAGGCCAGAAGAGGGCACTAGACCTCATTACAGATGGTTGTGAGCCACCATGTGGTTGCCAGGAATTGAACTCAGGACCTTTGGAAGAGCAGGCAATGCTCTTAACCACTGAGCCATTTCTCCAGACCCTTGAAGTATGACTTAGTGATTCTCTGAATTTCCTTGAAATCTGTTGTTATGCTCTCCAGATTTTGTTGATTTGGATATTATCTCTCTGTATTTAGTTAGTTTGGATAAAGGTTTATCTATTTTGTTGATTTTCTCAAAGAACCAGTTCTTTGTTTCATTGAGTCTTTGTATCGTTCACTTTGTTTCTATTTTATTGATTTAAGTCCTCAGTTTGATTATTTTATGCCATCTCCTCCCCTCAGGAGTGTCTGCTTCTTTTTGTTCTAGAGCTTTCAGGAGTGCTATTGCTAGTGTGAGATTTCTCTGAATTATTTATGTGGCCACTTAGTGCTATGAACTTTCCTCTTAGAACTGCTTTCATTGTGTCCCATAAATTTGGGTATGTTGTGCATTCATTGCCATTAAATTCCAGGAAGTCTTCAACTTTTTTCTTTATTTTTCCCTTGACCCATTGGTAAACCAGCAGAGAGTTGTTCAGTTTCCATGAGTTTGTAGGCTTTCTGTTGTTTCTGTTGTGGTTGAAATTCAACTTCAATCCATGGTGGTCTGATAAAATACAGGGGATTATTTCAATTTTTTGTATCTGTTAAGACTTGCTCTGTGGCTGAGTATATGGTCAGCTTTGGAAAAGGTTCCATGTGACGTTGAGACGTTGAGAAGGTATGTTCTTTTGTGTTTGGGTGAAATGTTTTGAAGATATCTGTTAGATCCATTTCAGTCATAATAGTTCATCGTTTCTCTGTTGAGTTTCTGTCTGGATGACCTGTTCATTGGTGAGAGTGGAGTGTTAAAGTCTCCCACTATTATTATTGTGTGTGACTCTATGTGTGATTCAAGCTTTAGTAATATTTCTTTTACAAATGTGGGTGCCCTTACACTGGGGACAGAGATGTTCAGGACTGAGACATCATCTCTCTTATTAATTTTCTGAGGACAAAAAATTCTCTCAAATTGGCTGGTTTGAGAAATGACTCCAACAGAATGTTCGCTTTTGTGTAAGTTATCGAGGATGGCATTCATCATTCTATTCAACGGGTCTATTTCTGACCTGGGTTGACTTTGCTATACAGCCAGAAATAGACTGCAAGCTCTGCTGTCTAATTGGCCCATAGGTGAGGGCTTGCAACCCATTTCCCCCTCAATGCAATGTCCTGATGCTTTCATATGAAGTATAAGGAAAAGTTGTTGTTAATTATCTGGCTCTCTTTTTGACATGTAATATTTAATTTTTAGGAGAACATGTATAAGGCATCTTTTAACAATTTTCAAAGTGTAAAACACTGTATTAGTGCCTGTACTCTTAGTGTTGTACAATAGGCCATTCATAGTCTTTCTTCCCATCTAACTGAAATTTTGCACCCTTTAAAACCATCATCTCAAAATCAGAAAAACAACCAAACAAACAAACAGCCCAGCATCTCCTAGTAATTACCTCCTCTCACTTCAGCCCCTGGTGACTGCAATATTACTTTTTTAAAAAAAATATTGAAAAAAACCTTTTTGTTTTATCTGATATGTATATATGTTTTGCCTACGTGTACATCTGTGTACCATGTGTGTGCCTAGTACCCAGGAGGCCAGAAAGATGCTCCGGAACAGGAACTATATGTAAGTGTCAGCCACCATGTGGGTGACAGGGATCAAAACTGGTCTTCTGGAAGAGGAGACCGTGCTCTTAGCCTCTGAGCCTTCTGTCTAGCCCTAATATGAATCTGTTCTTAATAGTTTAACAGTTTCAGATTCCATGTATATGAAAGAACATTAAGTGTGGTTTTTCTGTGCTTGGCTTGTTTTTGCTTAGCGCAGTGTTCTGGTTCACTCATGTTGCTGCAGATGACAGAGTTTCTTCTACGAGTTTGAACCTAGAACTTCAAACTTGTTAGACAGGCATGCCCCTCTGCCCTCAAGTTGCTTCTTACCAGGCATTTTGCCACAGAAAAGAGAAAAGTAACTCATACTGATGGTAAGAGACTAATGTCTCCCAGCATTGTAAGGGGTAGCTTTCTTAAACCCAGAGCAGCAAGTTTTCACCCAAGACCAAGAGTTTAGAGTCTACTACTGTTGTTCCTTAGATCTGTCCTTTGCACCCTCTTCATCCTCAGGGCACTCTGAAGCATTATAGTATATGCTGTTTATCTCTTCATATTTCACCCACCTTTGATGCTGGTTAGAATAGCCTCCTTCTTCCCTCTACTGCAGTGAGGCCTCCTGCTAAAGCCAATGAGAATGCAAAAGGATCGCAGTGCAGCTCTTTAGGGACAAAGATGAGAGGCTCCCCTTTAAACTAGAGAGCTACTTACTGTCCAAAGGATAGTTGAAGACAGAAAGAGTTTATGGAGGGAACAGCATGGGGGCACCTCATACACCATCAAGACTTCTAGGGCTATTCAAAGCATTAGCAACCATGTTAGTCAGCAGCATCAAGGCCATGGAGTCTCAGATATAATGGCTTTCTCCAGCTACCTCCCTACCATTCCATAAAAAGTCTTTTGAAACTAATAGTTTGTCTAATTTAATCTCATCTTACATTCATTGAAAAACTATTGGGTGTACCCCCGTGACATTCCAGGGAAAGATGTATTATTCTAAAGTGGGAGGGTAATGGGAATAAATTACTAACCAATTTATAGTTGGTTGACTTCCATTTCTTTGGCATGCCTAGAGTGGAAGCTCTGCTTTCAATCTGGAACTTTGGTCTTCTCCCGGTCTGGCAGAGCATGATGCTATGTTCTCCTGAGATTCTTGGCAGTTGCAAAACTTCAACTTCCAGTTGGCTACCTGATCACTCAGGCAAGCAACTGGCGCCAGCTCCACACAACTACGTTATACGCAGTGAATACATTTGACCTATTCTACCTTAGTGTTTGTACTGCCCGGGATTCCTAGGGCCCCACACAGGCCAGGCAAATGCTCTACTACTGAGCAGCTCCCCAGCCCCCTTAAAGATTTTTTACTTGTTACTTTGAGACAGGATCTCATTCCATTATATAGGCTTGCCTCCAGCTCTTTCTGTAGTTCAGGTGGGCCTTGAACTTGTGTTCCCCTTATTTTAGTCTCCTGGGTAGTTAGGGTAACAACCTGTGCCGGAAGACCTGGCTGATATTTGCAATTTTCAGTGGATTTATCAGAACCTAACTCCATCAAGTTGAGGTATACATGTACTTGTTGATGCTATAACGAAGATAATATTTGATATATTGTGAAAAGATGCAGGAGCACTTGAAATGGGATGCTCTTGGGATATACTTGTTGACTGAAAGCTTAGATTTCTGATTCAGGCCTGTACTATGGCTCCATTCCCCTCAAGGGCAGCTTAACTGCAATGATTAAGCCAGTGACAAGGAGGGAATTGCTCCCTTCTAATGACTACACATCCTCAATAAATGTCAGACGATGACACCATAAGTATCATAATAGGAACAATGAAGACAGGCTACAGAAAGCAAAATGTTTGAATATGAATATAACTTCTGAGAAAAACAAAGAACTGGGTCAAGTTGCTCCTTTTGGCATTTGAATCTTACATTTTTTGCTGCTTGAATATTTAATTCTGGTATATTTCTCAAAGGAGGAATTTTACATTTAAAGCTGTCAGTTCAAATAATAATCAGAGTTTCTCCAAATATTAATTAGGTTTATTTGTGAATAGCAGAGCCCTACTATGGAAATATGCCTGACATAATGAACTATGGATATTCAAAGTGGAGGCAAGGGGAATCTCTTTTTGGTGGAAATAGGGATTACATATTTTGTAATAATAATCCTCGACTAGAGGGATTAGCTCTACAAGGGTGACTACGTAAGGATAGTGTCAGTCCAAGATGAAGGAAATGGCCGCTGGGCAGACGTCCTAGCAGATGTATTTTTGTGTAAGTTTGCAGTGGCCCTTGTGCAAGACTGTGGTCCCTACAGCCTTTTGTGATGGTTATTGTTGCCAGAAATTAATTCATGAGAGCGCGTTGTGCAAAAACATCCCTGATTAATTAACTACATAATTAATTGTTAGGGTTGATACAGAGTCTCCATTTGATTTTATGAATAGTCCTCAGCTCACTCTTAGTAAGAATAGGCAGGTTGTGGCTGTGCATCTCTCCCTGGGGCGGTGTGTCCCTTCTTTGGTTCCTTCTGAGCATGAGGCTCATGGGCATATGTCTCATTGTATAAGCTAGGCACTGGATATTTATATGTATTTGTTCTGAGGCTCCTCCCCCACCAGACTACAAACTTTTAAAGGCAGGGACTTTGCTTACTTCTCGTTATTTTATCTGTGTTGAAAGAAGTGCCTGGCAGGCACTGGAGTACAACTGGGATTGGTCATGTGAGGAGAGAGACCTCTGTGGAAGTTAGAACCGTGGTACACGGGGCTCTGCAGAACTGATATAAATTAGGTGAGAAGATGCCTGGCCTAGGAGACCGCTGCTGGTGGGAAGGGACTTGAGCCTGGGTCGAGGCAGATAGAGTTAGAGTCCCGCCCTGCCATTTGCCAGCTCTGTGGACTGTCAGGGAAATGGCCCTACCTTGTTTCCTCAGCTGTGAATCTGAGATAACGAGTTGTAAGCAGAGCAAATGAACTAATGCCTGAGAATGGGCTGGGGACAATGCCGGGAGGGCTATGGCTGCTCAGTCAATACCAAGCACAAAGATACACAGACAGAAGTGAATGCGAGAATGTTCACAGCAATGTCACCGCACAAAGGACTGAGGGCCACATGGGAAGTAGCATCAAAATTAATGACAGACTTTATGAGAGGAGCTAAAGGAAACTTTGGAAAGAAGGCCGATCCTGCTGTGACTTTCTCTCCAAACCACTGAGCGGGACTGTGTACAAAGAGCTTTGCCTCTGAACCTCACAGAGCCACAGGCCTTGGAGATGGGCAAACACGTGTAGGGACATTGCCAGGGGAGACCTGCGAGGCAAAACCATGGCTTAAAAATGCATCTTGGGCAAATTAGGGCAAACCGATTGTCTGTGATACAATCTTCTCTCCTGACGTGATGAAGTTCAGACTATCAGCCCTTTAATTAAAATGTGGGATTGTATCAAGACAATTGGCAGCTCCACTCAGGTTTCCTGATAAGATATCAATTAGACTGAAGATGGCAAAACGCTCTAGAAAGCAGATTTGTTACTATTTTTAATTTGAACAGCTCCTATCTGTCAAGTGATAGCATTGCATATTTGTTGTGGTTTTGTTACTACTTTGCTTTCATTTAAAAAACAGATTTTATTTAATTTTAAGAAATGTTTAAAAGAAAGCACTGTTGAAATAAATCAAGTCAAAATGAAAGCACACTATTACTACATTGCATTGATCAAAAATGAGACAATTTGTGTTTAAAAATGAGAAAGAATATTACTGATAAAATAGAAAAACCCAGTGCCAAATTGTCTAAGGCAGGAAACTGAAGTCTTCCCTCCCATAAACTTCAATATCCTTCCCAGACAGGCCAGGCCATGAATAACGTCATTTAAAATGATTCTTAATTCTTTTAGATTCATTTGTTTTATCTTATATGTGTGAGTGTTTTGCTTGCATGCTTTCCTGTGCACCATTTGTATGCTGGGTGTCTTTGGAGACCAGAAGAGGTGTTGGATCTTCTGGGACTGGAGTTACAGATGATTGGGTGCCATCATGTGGGTACTGGGAATTGTACTAGTCTTCAGGAAGAACAGCCCAACTAGGACCAAGCAATAGTTTTCCTCCTTCAGGTGTGTCTTTCAGATTCTCCACCACAGTTTTGCATCTGAAGTAACTATTCTTCAAAATGAAATATAATAACCAAACAATAACGTCTATAAGGAACACTAGGGCCAATTAAGTCCACTTTATTTTATATGTGTTCTCATGCATCAGTCCTGGCCTCTAATTTCCATGAGACTCTCTGGTAAGTTCTCAGGAAAGAAAAATGCCCCCTGCTTTTCCTCCACCCTATGAAAAACAAGTTTGATGTAGTAGAAACCGTAAATGAGCCCTTTTTTTAAAGTCATAAAACTGATTGGCCCATTAGCTTAGTCTTCTTATTAGCTCTTGTAGCTTATATTAACCCATTATTCTTACCTATGCTAGCCACACGGTTTGGTACCTTTCTCAGCCGGGTAGGTCACATGTTGCCTCTTCGGTGGTCTAGGCTGGACTGGAAGGAAGGAGCTTCCTGCTTCCCAGAATACTCCTGTTTTTATCGCCCCACCTCTACTTCCTGTCTGGTTGACCCGCCTATACTTCCTGCCTGGC
>LOEQ01001702.1:143960-173444 GCA_001685075.1 Bramus lutescens | reverse complement strand
TGGGAGCTCAGTCCAGTGTTCCAATGTGGGTCTCTGTCTCTATCTCCATCCATCTGCAGCTGAAGGTTCAATGGTAATATGCAAGATATTCATCAGTGTGGCTATAGGATGGGGCCAATGGGGCCAGTGTTATCTTGTCTGCCTATTTCTGTGTGTCTATCCATTACCTTTCTCTCTAACTACATGTATATGGAAGCTGTAGCTCCTTCATTCATAATGAGAAAATTCATGCTGTAGTGTTAGACTTGAATTTTATGATCTAATTGTGCTTTGGAAAATTAATCTAGGGATATAAGACATTGTTATTTGTGTCTATATGCATTATTTGAGATATTAAAGAGATTTATACCCTTAATTCATTACTCCTTGAGAATAGGTTTCTCTTACCTAAGGAACCTAATTATTATGAAGAGGAAGAATGGGGGTTGTGGTGTGTGTGTGTGTGTGTGCAACTCACACTGCCCTACAGGTACCGCAATCCACAACAGTATCATTTTTCTATCTTGTATTTTTCAAATAACCTTTCAATGTCAATATATTCTTTGTCTGAATAATGGATTATCTTTTGGTTATATTAGTTTCAAATATGGTTTACTACCAAGTGCATAGATGTAAGAGCTGATAATCCAGGAAAAACTGATGTAACGAAAGCCATGAGATGTAATGGAGTATGTTAGTACAGGCTGCTATGGTTTGGAAGCATTCTCTACATTTTTTTATATTAGAAATCACATTGGCCTGACAAGATGGCATATAACCTAAGATTCTAGCACTTGGGAGGCTAAGGCTGGAGTGTTGTGACTTCTGGTCTGGGTTACTTAGTGAGAACCTGTCTCAAGAAAAAGATCCAGGGGAAAAAAATAAAGAAAAAACCACACTTGTGAATTGGGAAGTTGTTTAAGATTAAATGATGTCATGAGGGTGAGATTCCCATGATGTAAATAGGAGCTTTATAAGAAATATGGGGTTCTTTGATCTAGAAGCTACAGTCTGGTCATTTGGGGATGGGCTTCCTATAGAACCTGGGATGCTTTCAGAGTAGTTTGGAAAAGTGAGATAAGAAATGTTCTTGGAAGAAGGTAAGGGATTTCAAAGTAGACTCTGAGCTCTGTCTGAGAGAGTGGGCCCTGCTGCACTGGAGAGTACGTTCATCTCATGTCACAGATGGAGAGGGCAGTTGTGTCATCATCCTGACCTGGCAGGATTGGCTGTCAATGCTAGTTTTGTTAATATGGAGGTAGCCTGACATTTGGAGAGGATATTCACATACTTTCTCTGGAAGCATTATGGTACCCAGAAGAGATGTTCCCGTTTTGTTGAATTTTCCCTCCTCTTTATTTTCCTCCACTGAAGGAAGGTTAATTGTTTCACTACATTTCTGAAGCTGAGGAATTTTGTTTTTAAATAGTAGCTTACATAAATAGCAACAAACCTTAAGTTAACTTAAAAGTATTAAATGGTTATTAAACCCACACAAGAGTATATAATAAAATGATAAAATAAAAGTATCCTACAATTCCATTCCATAAACCCATACCAATATTTTGATTTATGTTAGACTAAGTGTACATGTTCCGGGGCAGAAGAGTTGGCTGGGACATGGATCTGACATTGCCTATCAGAACTGACTATGAGAGAAAATGAGGTCAGAGGCTCTGAGATTGTGAAGTATATCGGAGTCTGGATTGTAGGTTCTTGTATCTTTGTATGCATTTAGATAGACATATTTTTTCTAAGTGCCATATTTGCTTATTAGCTCATGCCCACAATTCCATTTGATTAAATAGTCTTCCAAAGCACCTTACATACTGAGAGTTACATATTCCAGTGTCTGTTCATGTAGTTTAAACACATCTCCACTGTGGAAGGCTTGGATTTCTGTCTTTGAAAGATAGTAAGCTCTGTATGGTCCATGTACACAAATCTACGTTCAAAATCAAGATAAATTCTTGTAAGTGGCTTTGGAGCGTCAAAGATTATGGGTGTTTAAACACGTTGATACATATTATTCTTCCCAGGTACGTGTTCTACAGCAGCTCCCTATGAGA
The DNA here is from genome assembly GCA_001685075.1 of Bramus lutescens. NCBI lineage: Eukaryota > Metazoa > Chordata > Mammalia > Rodentia > Cricetidae > Bramus > Bramus lutescens. The sequence goes on along the minus strand of LOEQ01001702.1, from coordinate 171,396 downwards.
GAAATTTCTTTACTTCCTGAGGAAACACTGGCTCTTCCTCCCTTCAAAAATATTACTAAAATGATTTCATTGTTATACCTACATGTAATTATGTGCATATAGTTTTACTATAGTTGTACTGTAATATGGAATATATGCTACATTATGAACTCATTAACCAGTCGCAGCACATAAGCTTATAGAGATTTTTTACGTGACTTCTCAAAGTAACTGTCTTCTCTTCCCAGGTCCCTGCATGGTCATCACTCACAGCCAGTGTCAGATTCTTCCGTACCACAGCACCATGGCACCTCTCCTGCCAATTGTCAAAGCTATGGACATGGAGAAGTTCCTCAAGTTCTTCACGTACCTCCATCGCCTCAGTTGCTATCAACATATCCTGCTATTTGGCTGTAGCCTCGCCTTCCCTGAGTGCATCATTGATGGTGATGACAGGTACTTTGGAACCAAATCATTCAATGATAAGAGCTCAGTTATTCTAGGGACAAGTGTCCAAGAGGAACAAATCGTTCTGTTACTATCTTTTATTTCTGCTGCTTTTAGGGGGGAGAGAGGACCCACATCTGTCATAGCTAATTGTAAGTCTCTGAAATGAGTGTGTTTGGAAACTGCAGATTAATTTTTATTGAAAGCAATTACCCATGTATTACTTGGTGCTTTCGGGAGGACGCTCAATTGCTGTTTCACCAAGGGTCTGATAGAAGGAAAGAAACGCGCCCAAAGGGGTAGCTGAATGTTTATTGGTGAGACTGGTTATGGAGGTATAGGAGGGGTAGAGAACAGTTGATGAAGAGAAGCACCAAGATGAGAAGGTGTAGCTCTACTAACGAAGGCTTGAAGAGAAGAAAAGGGTCAAATTAGAAACGCGTAGCTAAGAGGGAAGGGTCTCCAGAATGCCGGGGCCATGACCCACGGCACGGCGACAACAGAGGAGAGAAATGAATACCCCAACCCGTTCTCCTTTCTGTTGGAGAATTTACTTAATAGCAGGGGACAATGACATCCAGTGCAGTGGATGAGATCCAGAATCTCTTTAAACATTATCATCAAGGTTCCAAATCTTATTTAAATCAATTATGAATGGCATTCTGGATGGTTCGTCTCATCAACATGGGGATTCAGTGCTGGGGTGGAGGGCTAGATGTGAAGGGACAGACAGAGACTATTCAATGAGATAGACATAATTTTTAATAACAGTCATCAAACCCAAGAATGTCATGGTTATTTGAAGTACCAAATGTGTATTTGGGGAATTTCAAAGCATGTGGTAAGTACCTATTCACATACAACTTCAATTATTTTCTGAACTGAAATGTTAGGAGCTTTTCAGAATAGTAATAGAAGAACACATGTCATTTTTCAAGTGTGGTGCATCACGTTATTAGTGATAATTTCAGTAAGTATCATACATACTGCTTAAACTGTGTGTGAAGCACAGGGCTCATGGGTTTCAGGCGAACACTTGCTATTTTAATCACAAGTTGCTGCACTGCCATCGGGCTGAGGCAGAGCAGAAGCAGTGGGTGCTGACCTGTAGAAATAAAGGACTGGGAGCATGTGCAGAATCCAGAGAAACTTGAATCACCCAGGAGTCAGGCACAGAAGGTGCTTCCGTGGTACACAGATAGAGAAGCGGGATTTGATCTTTCTTGTGGGTTAAAATGCAGGATGCTTATGTAGGCTGTGGGTATGAGTCAGTGGCATTGTGCTTACCTTGTGCCCTGCACTTAAAAAAAAGTTAATCACCAAGAGATGCTTTATTTTTCCAGACTGTGGCGACATAGTTGGTGGTTGTACCGGTTTTCTTGGGTTGCTTTTACAAATTGCCACTTGCTGACTGGCTTAAACAACAGAAATGTCTTCTCCTACAGTTCTGAAGGCTGAAAGTCTGGGAGTCTGTGGGGCTGTCTGGTTCCCAGGACTCTGGGGAGAATTTACTTTTCCCTTTGCTGGTTTCCTATTATTTCTGTTCCGTTGTCTTGGGCCCACGTTTCTCCAGTTTCTGCCTCTGCTATCATAGAGCATCCCCTGACTGTCTGCAGCTTGTTCTCTTCTGTGTCCTATAAGGATGCTGTCATTGGATTTATGGATCCATACAATCTAAGATAAGAGCTTCACCTTGTCAAGATCCTTAATTGTACCCACAAAGACCCTGTCTCCAAGTGAGGTGGCACTCACAGTCCTAGAGATTATGATGTGGACCTCTTCCTTTGAGGCAGTGGTTTAGAAAATAGGGTAAGGGAGCTGTGTGTCATGGCCTCCTCACCTACAAAAGAGAAGCAATAGTTATACTCACGTTACAAAATTCATGGGAGGATTTAATGACTCATGGGGCTTAGGACACTGTCTGGTTCTTAGAAAAAGCTCAATAAATGTTAGCAATAACTGTAAAGTGGTGATTTGTGAAGGACAAGTAGAATTAATGGAGACCACCAAAAGTACTTCTAATATATATATATATACATACATGTATACATATATATGTATATATATTACATGTGAAGGATTGCAAAAATAAATAGATAGATGCTAGCTAGTTAGCTAGATAAAATGGAGCACTCCTTTGCTTAAAAAAATTACATAAAATTTTTTTTGGAACTGGATTCTTGTCCCATTTTTGTTTAATTTCCAAGAATTTCACTTATAGCTTTCAAGTTTAACTCCTCTGTGGATTCATGCATGCACACAGGAAGACAATAAAATGGAGTGTATTCACAGTCTTAAAACCACTAGGTTCATTATGTTGATGCTCTTAATTCTAACTCGGTCTCTGTTTGAATAAACACTTTTGTGCTGTCCGTAGTTTCCAGGGCACTTTAAGATAAATTTGTTTTTCCCTTGACCTGATTTATCCTTTGATAACTGCACTAATATAAGAGTTTTCCATTTTCTGTTATAATGAATAATAATTTACAGTTACTTTTTAAGTGTTCTTTGGGGACTTATCCTACTTTTATTATTACATTTCATTTTATAATTGTACTGTTAGACCACGCTTCCTGCTGTCGTTTAGTGTGTGTATTGGAACTGAAACTAATTTAATAAGCAGAAAAAGTTTAGCAAAGCAAATGTCTTGAAGAAAACCATTATAAGGTCAAACATATTTCTCTTATATTTTGCTATTTTGTATCATCTATTATATGCTACACTATTGAAATAATTGAAAAGTGTTTGTTTTCTAGTCTAGAGAAAATAGTTACTCAATAACATTTAAAATTTAATTTTAAAAGATTATAGTGGGATGTATAAACAGTATAGTTTTTAACCTGATTCTTTGAGACCATAGACACTACTTAACTACATTGTATGTTGAAACAATGGACTTTGATGGTCCTTTAGACTGAGATTGCTTTGACCAAATGTGTGTTGACATGTACTCCAACATAGTCTAGTTGAAAGGCAGGAGGAAAGGCAGTGAATTATACATCTAAAAATGTATAATTTTTACTGATAAACTATTGGAATGGCTCTAAAGTGTATAGGTAAGAGGGTATTAATTAAAAATATCAAGTAGCTAGTAAGAAAATATTGGTTAGCTAAGAGTATGAGATGTAGATGACCTTTTGATGTATGAAACACATGCCAAGCCTTGGTGTGCTTTTGATAGGTAACTGTCACCTTCTCCTACCTCCTCAAATAGTTGACTTGTAATTTTATCAGCCCTGAGAGTGTGTTAACATCAGCCTTGACTTAGCTTCTAGAAGATTCTCTGGAAACCTTGCTGACCTAACACCTCACTCAAATCTTCTACTACATTGTAGGGAATTGATGGGTTAAAGTAAGGAAATTGATGTGTTGGTTATTGATCTTTCTCCTCAGGAGAATAGGCTTTAGCAGAAATACCCAGAGCAAGGAAATAAAAATTCTTTATGTATGTAGATGACTAGAGATTAAAGATCAGATTTCAAATGCAGGATAATTTTCCATAGTAGTCTAGATTTCTATAGGGTTGCGTTGGAGAAGAAATGAACTTCCTCAAATGGACGTGTGTGTGCGTGCGTGTGTGTGTGTGTGTACTCTTGCTTGCTTGTGAAGGTCAGAGGTCAACCTCAGTGTCATTCTGTAGGAACCAGATGCCTTGTTTCCTGAGACAGTGTCTGTCATTGGCTTGGAGTTTGTAGAGTAGGCAGGCTGGCCAGTCAGTGAGCTCTAGGCATCTTCTTGCTTTTACTCCCCAGTGCTGGGATTATAAGCATGTGGGCACCATGCCCACTTTTTTTTTTTTTTAATACAAGTTCTAAGAATTGAATTCAGGTTTCTGTGCTTATGTTGCAAGCACTTTACTAACTGAGCTATTTCCATAGCCTAGATGATAACTAATTTTTAGGTGTAAGAATTTCTAGTAATATAAAATTATACAAATTTAAGAAAGAGTAAGAACCTTTCTGAGCAACCATTGATGAAACTAACCCTAAAGTTACTTACAGTTCTGATTGTGTCTCCTGCTTTCCTATGACTTACAGAAAGTATTCATGCATGGTCTACACCACCGGGCAGATAAATTCTTCCTAAACTGTGGTTCCTGTTATTGATGGAGTACGTGAATTTCTGTGCTGATATAATCTTGATTCTGTATTTAGAGATGCCAGATTTTTATTGTCCCCTCCCCCTTTCTAACGCCTGGCTTTTAACTGCCTGTCCTTTAACTACCCATGTGATCATTTAAGAACAACCATATAGCGCCATTACCCAGACGCTATCATCTCTGGGCTTTCTTTGAGGCTTAGATGTCAATCTAAGCTCCACACCATAGCTTTTGAATCTCTTCTTGCCTCTCAGGTATCACGGGCCCAGGCTACCTTCTCTGACCTTCCTTTCCATTTTTCCATAAACGCAAACCTCGTTTGAGCAGCCTTTGTGTGCACATGCTGTTCCTTTTGCCCCAAGAGCTTTCCTCTCACATTGAGCCCAATGTCTCCAAGTCCAGGCTATAATGAAGTCTTCTCTGAACACTGAAGGTTTTCTTTTGTCTTCTCATGGCAGACTGGTGATGCTCTTGTTTTCATCATATGTTAAGTGTTCTCTACATAAGAAACCTATTAGCTTTTGTATAGAAAGCAGGAGGAATGAGACGTTTGGGAAATGGTTGAGTTTATGGGCTTTGATGATAGTGAAGGCTTCACAGGTACTTAATTTCCAAACTCATCAAGTTGTATGAATCAATTCTGTAGAGCTTTTTATATGTCAGCCTCACTTTGTCTGACATACTGATGAACAGATAACAGGATTTTCCTGTTTGGAAGTCATCATACTATAAACTGAGCCTGAGATGCCTCAAGGAAGTAGTCAAGATGTGACCAATGGTATATTGGAGTGTTCTTTTGAAAAACCAAACTTCTTGTTACACAGAACTACAAAACCTTTAAAGAACAATCTTAACTATTCACACACCTGGTGCTTTCAAGCTGTTTTTGAGTTGGACTTTCCTAATAACATTTGAGTTGAAGAGTAACACATTGGCTTAGGAAACTTATAATTTTAGGAGACTTCCTGTGTGGCAGTGTTATGTCAAAGCACAGCCTGTGACAGTCGCCTGTGTACATGCAGTCCTGGCATTGTGTTAAATTCTAATTGTCTAATAGGAGTTAGGCCATTCTTTGGAGAATTCATTTAATGTATTAAGTCACCATAATCTTATGGTATTGTTCTCCAAAAAGAATGTGCACATTCCTAATTTATCTTACTAAGGACTTTAACTCTATCTTAGAGACCTTATTTGTCATCTTTGGATACACAGGGAAAACTGGAATTAAAATAACCATATTAAAAAGTATAGATCATTGTCCAAAGAAAACAGACTCTGATCTGGTGTGGGAGGTCCTTCTGTATATGTGTTGCTTTTATTGGTTAATTAATAAAAGAAAGTGGCTTGGTCTGATAGGATAGAACAGAACTTAGGTAGGTGGGGGAAACCTAAGCTGAAGAAAGGTAGAGTGAGAGAGAAGCCATGGAGCCGCAGCTGGAGATAGACACTGGGAAATTTGCCCAGTAAGTCCCAGCCATGTGGCGATATACAGATGAATAGAAATTGGTTAAATTAATATAAGAGTTAGCCAATAAGAAGCTAGAGCTAATGGGCCAATCAGTGATTTAGTTAATACAATTTCTGTGTGATTATTTCGGTTCAGGGCAGCTGGGACAAGCAAGCAGCCTCCTTCCAACACTGATCCAGTTGCTAGCTAAGTATTCCAGATAGGCCATGGCCCCTGTGCAGTGGACTTCCCTTGATGGTTCTCCCTAAGTTCCAGATATCACCCCTTTTTCTTTTTAAATTTAGGTGTCAATAGCTCCTGGCCCCAGACCATCACACTAACCCTTGCTGATAGTAGGAAACCCTGCCTTTGTCAGTGGTCCTTTCACCGAGCACCATGCAGTGCCCCAACTTCAGTGGATTATCATTTCCCTGCTGGGATCATGATTATTACCAATAGAGACAAGATAATCACAGTCCTGGTTGTTAGAAGGTCCATACTAAAGTGAGTAAGGGATACTCTGGCTCTTTCCTTATCTCCTTTCTAATGGGCGACAACGGCAAAGGCAAGCCTTCATTTGTACACTTCTTCATCTCCATGCCTAGTGCAGCTAAAGCCAGGGGTCACTCAGCTGACTCTTCGACTCCACGGTCTTAGTGTGAATTAAGGTGCTGGCTAGAGCTGAGGTCTTATCTGAAGGCTTGAATGGGGAAGAATCCATTTCTGAGTTCATGAATTATTAGAAGAGATTCATTTTCTCAAGGTCTGTTGGACAACGGGTCACCCTCAATAATGGGATCCTTAAGGGTCCAGCTCATAAGAATCCCTTTCAGGATTCAATTAAAGATACCTTAAATAAGCGAAAGGAGCTGAAATCTTAGGGCTAAGAATACTCACGACACCTTCTTCTTAACCATGTTTCTTTCTTCTTCTTTATCTCATCCCCTATCCCCCCTGTTACACATGTTCCCAGTCATATATACCCTTATAACCAGCAATTCCCCAGCCCTACATACACATACATACATAGATACATACATATATACATACACACACACAAAGAGAGAGAGAGAGCGAGCTACTCTCTCTCTCTCTCTCTCTCTCTCTCTCTCTCTCTCTCTCTCTCTCTGTGCCTTGGCTGTCAATTCAAAGGTGGAAGTGGCTAGTGCATATCTGGTGAACTCCTTAATGGAGAAAGTTAGTTAAGAAAAGAATTGAATCATCAGGATATTCTAGAAGGGAAGGCTAGTGTGCTGTACTGCATCGTTAGGTTGTAGATAAAGAGCTAAAAAGGTTTATTTTCAGTAAAATGAATAAGTCATGGATTGGTCTGTAAATCAGTGTGCAACGTTTTATTTCTCTCAGCATGCTGAGATGGATAGCGGGTAACCAGGCAACCTACGTAAACAGTCAGGAGGAAGCTAATGGCTTCTGATCTGATTAGCACATTCAACAGATGTATTCTACAGGCCTTCAGGTCTGGAGCTTACACATATTGCTCTAAGTGGTAGAAACAAAGAGGAGACCCAGGCCTCCAAATTATCAGTTCCAGGTTATGCTATTATCAGCCATTCTGATCATGGGCATTGTGGGTCTATGACATCAGCAGGAAGAAAGTCTTTTTCTGGGTTGCAGTTAATTATCTCTTCTGCTGTCCTTGGATATCTGTGTATATCCTAAATGTAATGCTTTTGCCTGCACCCTAAATACTGACCAAATGCCTGTTGATAGATAATTGCAGGAAGGCGGATCTCTGCTTTTACCTAGGAGAAAGGAATGAAGTTCTGGCAGTGGGAAACTGTTTTCACATGTAGCTAGGGGAATGTGATCAGTGAACCCCAAAATGCACAGGAAAAAGTTCTAAACTGTGGGAATTAATCCCCAAATACATAACAGAAACGGAGTCAGCTACAGTGAAAATCTACAGCAAAACAGCCAATTTATTCACAAAGCAATAATCCCCAAATTCCTTGAATTTTGGCTTAATATTTACCAAAGGCCCTGGCTCTCATAAATTTCTTATGAGTAATTACTAAAAATGTTGCAGCTTGTAGCACCTCAAGGCCAACTATGTAGTTTACTTAATATGTATGGCAACTTGCTTTGTAAAAGCCAGCAAGAGAGAAAGTGGTGGGGTGTGAGTAAGACAGAACTCACAGTCCTATGTAGCTCAGCAATCAGATGGCACCCTGTTCGTTTCTATGGTCGGAGTAAGTCCACAGGCCAGCACATAGTCAGGAGAGGGCTTTCAGAGGCAGGAGCAGTAGAAGGCAGAGATCATGGATAATATTTTAAGTTCTCTCCACTGCAAATCATCCTCCCCACACCATAAAAAAGAGTTTTAAGTATGAAGTTCTCCTAATATATTTTAAGCCTAGCTTATCAAAAATAGAACCTGACAACTGCACTATTCTGAATGGGGATATTTGACAGTATTTAAAGAGGAAATTTGTCTCAAAGGCATTGGACAACAGTTAATTTCTTGTTTTTTTTCTCCCTAAATATAGTTATATGAAATGATTGTTTTTGGGGGGAACCCAAGGAAAGCACCTACATAGCACCTGGTGGGGGGGAGGGCAGAAGCTAGAAACTTCCCCATCTGTGAACTCTGTGAACTGCAGCAATGAGCAGTCTTACCAGAGAGGCCGTGAGAGCTATTGTGGCAAGAACACTATGGGGGTAACTAACAGTTTCCTGCTTGGATTTGAGGCCTGCTCCACAGGAGGAAACATATGACTCCAATTGTAAATCTGACCTAGAACCCTGGGTTACGGGATCTCATAGACCCTAGGGGTTGAGCCTACTATTATTATTCTTTCCAGGGAATAAGTTATCAAACTGCTCTCTAACTTTGTCTCTCCATACCCATCAATTAGTGCAGCTTTTAGAGTTCATCAGAGAAGTTTCTTCATGTAGTTGATGGTGGCTAAGGCAGAAGGTTAGCATGCAGATGGTCAGCATGCAGAGAAGAGGATTAAGTGACTGTGGCAGGCTCAGCCACAAGTGGACCGTTTGTTATCACAGCTCCCCCATGCCAGCCAAGGCTCAAGGACCATCTTGTAAAAACGGAGAGAAAGAGTGGGAGAGTCAGAGGTCAAGAGAGGACCCAAGCAAAACAGTGTCTTCTGGGCTTGATGTGATCTCTGGAGTCATCATCCCACAGCAGCTGTGGCTACCTGCCCAGGACCTGGCCAGCCAACGATCAACTGTAGAGTGTGAAGGAGATTCTTGAGATCTCACCTCTGAGGACCTATGAACAGATGATGTCGTTTGGGGTCTGCAGTGGATCAAGCACACTCCAGTGGATGGCTCTGAATTCAGCAGTATTTGGATTGCACAAATTGGACTCAGTAGCTTATTAAAAACAAAATTAGGACACAAAATTGGGGGATAGGAGGTGATGGTGGATCTGGAAGGCAGCAGAGGGAGAAGAGAGGGATGAACTTGATCTGAAGATATTGCATAATGGTGGTTATGTGAAATCCTCAAAGAATATTTATGAAGCGTTGTTAAACAATAGCTCAAATTGAAAAGAAAATGTTTTCAAAAACATGATTTATAACGTTTAAAAGCCTAGTGGCCCTCAGTTTATTTTGTAGCTCTAGCCTCTTTAGTAAATTTACATTTATGACTATTATAAAAAATTTTATAGATAAATGTCTATATATTTTTAGATATATCATAATAAAATTTCCTGGAAATAAATTCAGTAATAAAGTTATAGATAAAACAAAAAATATTCTTGGAAGATTAATTATTTAAAAACATCCTTCCTAGTGAATATACTGTAAGCCCTTATTATTACCCTGGGGTAGCATATTTCCAAACTCATCAAATGTGTCAATGAGCAGCTGTAGAGGTACATCAGAACTCTCTGCTTTCACTTGAGTGGAAATGTGTTGGAGACTTTTTTTTTGCAGCACACCAAATGTACTTCACATATCAATTAAGAACCATCACCCTTTTCTAAAATAGTCGTTCTGATAGCCCAAGTGGACCTTCCCTTGTTGAGCACTGTTTTCCAGTTGCCAACGCGTTGTTGCTTGGAAATAGATACTTATATTCTAAAATAGTGTAGGCTGTCTCACCACCCTGCCCCTGTGATGAAAAGCAAAACACATCCATTACTCACAGGCAGCCGAAGTTCAGGCTAAGCAAGAATAGATGGCTTCTCATTTGCTCACTGTTTGCAAGGGCTCATAGTTGTTAATTCTCTACCCCTAGCTCACATATCCTAGTCAAGCAATGTAAAACTCATGGGTTTCCATTGGTTACGCCTTTTAGGAGACCTGTTTGGAAACACTCTAGACATTTTCCCTAGGCACTAATTTTAGAACAGTCTGATGGTATTTTAGTATTTCTATATCTCCCCAGCACAAATCTTGAGAAGAATGTCTGTTACTTCTTACAGTTCATCAAGAATGATGGGGTTATCAAGGCCTCACTGCTCCTCTGAGAAACATGCTCTAAAGAGGAAATTTAAATTTATGAAGTCTTCATAATAAAAGAATTATGGGAACTAGCCCAAACTCGAGTTCCTGCAAATCCCTCACTTTTTAAATGGGGAAATTGAGTCTTAGCATGAATGAACTGTTGTCTCAAGGTCAGAAAGTAGCAGAGGATCCAGGGGAGGGTCTGGGGTGGGGGGTCTTAGGAAATGAGCATAGTAGAACATCAGGGTCCATGATGATGGGCTGGTTTCCGAGTTAAAGACTTAACTTCAGGACATGAAAATGGGCTGATGGGTCCTTGTGTGAAACTTCTCCATCATTGTTGCCCTGGGAGAGGCTGCGAAAAAACACATGAGGTGAAGAATAAATGGCCTCAGAGTGGAAGAAGGTCCCATAACCACTGGGAAGACTCGTCTCCTCTTAGTTCTTTCTACAAATATCTAATGGTGGTTTGAGTGAAAATGGCCGCAATATGCTCATATGTTTAAATACTTAGTCTTAATATTAGTCCAGTTGGTGGAGCTGTTTGGGAGGGGTTGAGGTGAGTGCTGAAGGAGCTATGTTACTTGGGGGCAGGCTTTGAGGTTTTAGAAGCCCTCACCTTTTCCAGGTACTTCTCTCTGCCTTCTACGTCTGGATCTACTATGTGAGCTCTCAACTGTTCCTGCTCCCATGCCTCTGTTCTCCCTCCCATCATGGGCTCTAACTCTTCATAATCATAAGCCCCAAATTAAATGCTTTCTTTTATATGTTGCTCTGGTCATGTCACAGCAATAGAAACACTAACACACTAATATGTTCCTGAATGGTTATCAGGACCAATGCATGTTCTCAATGTAGCTCATTCAAATGCAAAACTTCTCTTCCTGAACCTTCACCATCAACTTTAGTTACATATTAACCTAAATAGGTTATTTTAAACTGTAATTTTAGTATGGCTTTTTAAAAATAAAAAAGTAATTTTTATTAGATTGTCATGGTTGAGGGATACTTGCTGGTGAAGGCATGTAATATCAGCAGCATGGTAGGTTGATGCAGGATGATTACAAGTTTAAGGTCTGTTTGGACTATGGAATGAGTTCAAGGCCAGCATGGGCAACTTAGTGAGATCTTGTCTCAAAGTAAGGGCAGAAAATGAGAAATCTAGGATCAGTAGCATGGGCTACACACTGAGTATGACTAGTACATTTACACAATGTAAATGTTGAGAACTCCACTTCTTAGATGTAACAAAATCTCTCCTTCAAGGCTTTCATAGGCCATGTTAGATCCAGTGTAATCCCTGGATGGTAGATCTCATTGTGTTTCTGTAGACTATGGGACAAATGGGGTATGCTATCCAAGCCTTTCTGATCAAGGAGTATGTAAAGTCCAGTTATTATACGAGAATAGACATGGTTAGATGGTGTATAAATCAAGACCTGGAAGCTCACACACATGCTTTCTCTCCTTACCTCTGGAATTGGGAAGCCAGTAGTAACAAGTGTGTGACATTTGACTCTGTCTCGGAATCTTCACTGGTCTGTGCTTCCCAGGAAATGTTTATCACAGTGTTCAAACGTTGTATAATTCTGTGATATCAAGGTTTGAAATAGTTGTTTTGATGGGATTCACTAAGTTTCTACTTCTTTATCAGTTTCCTTTAAGTCCTTCGACATGTCTTTAGCAGAGAATGACAACGATAAAAGATACAAACCAATACCTGTGAGCTTGAGAAGGCCATTTGGCTCTGAGAGAAGACCAGACCGCTGTTAGCACTTAAGTTGACATCCCTGAGCAAACCTGGGGTCTTGGAGGGTTTGGTTGCAGGCAAGGAGGATGAGGGCAAGCTTCTGAGGCGTCATTGCTTTGACCATTAACAGACAGTGGCTCACATCTTTTACTCGGCAGAATACAAAACAGAAGTCTGATAAGGTTTTTTTTTTTGTTTTTTAAGTACACAAGATTTTCTGAGTTGCAACTTGTCTGTATGAGTTTCCATGAAAGCCAGGGAGGACAAAGAACAGTTTTCTTTATTGCCACTAAGAGATAGTTTGGATTTCTCAAAGGAAAGATAAAATGGAGAGTAAAATACCTTTTGACCTACTTTTGATCTTTCAAATTAGGGGACCCTCCTTTTTATATTTTTGTTAACTAGTATATTTTAACACTAGAAGCTTAAGAACAATAATTTTGGGGAAATGCTACATTTTGTGCTGCGAAACTAGCTTCTTCTCTTCAGAAACCATATAATTGGATGGCTGAAATTGTCCTGGGACTGAATATGGAAGTTTAAGTTGCTGTCTGTAGATAAGAAATGTAAGCTAATAGTCCACATTAACTTGCTGCTGACTAGCTTTAATATCATTATTACAGTCTTGAGACCTGGTCTATATGATATTAACTTCCCCCTTCTCTCTGTTTAGGCGTGGCCTCCTTCCCTGTAGATCTTTCTGTGAGGCTGCAAAAGAAGGGTGTGAATCTATCCTGGGGATGGTGAACTCCTCCTGGCCAGATTCCCTCAGATGCTCTCAGTTTAGAGACCACACTGAAAGCAACAACAGTGTCAGCAAGATCTGCTTCTCACTGCAACAGGAACATGGAAAGCAATGTAAGTGCCTGCGGTTCCTTTGAAAATTTTATTCAGATATACTACCTGCTTAGAAATATCGACATAAATAGGTGTGCTTTTTGGTGTGCTTTAAAATAATGAGAAGACTCCAGGTTAAGAAGCAAGGTACTAAAAACACCTAAAAGTGCCCTCAATAACCCTGAACTCCCATCACCTGACTAGCTTTGCTTATTACAGAACTTCATGAAAGTAAAATATTTATAAATATATATAAATAAAATTTAAAAATGAATGATAGCTTTGTATCTTTCTGCATTTGCTCAATTTGAGTAACTCAGTATGTTTACTGCAGGTCCCATTCCTTCTCACTGCCCTAATATGTAACATTATGCTTGAGCAATGCATTGGGTTTATTGAAAGTTTCTTCTTTCTCACTGCATGCAATGCACCTAATACTCCATTATGCAACAATGTATTTCTCTAGTCTGGTAATGGTGGACATTTGGGCTATGGGCAATTTCGGTTATGATGAAGAACAATACTGTTACTATTTTTGCACATGTCTTTGGTTAAACATAGTTGTGGACTTGTTCAGTTGAAATAGTTCTCTAAACTAGTTGTATGGTATAGCTGTAGCTGGAGGTATTTTCTCTGTCCCATCTGGTCTTGCTGGACTGCTTTTTCTCCCGCCCACCAGTCCCTACAAGTGCATATGAAATAACCATTAAGAGGTTTAATATTAATTATAATTTTTGGCTTATGGCTTAGCTTCTTACTGACTAGCTCTCCATATAAATTAACCCATTTCTAGTAATCTGTATATTGCCATGTACCCTGTGACTTACTAGTAATACTTGGCATCTTACTCCTCCAGAAGTGGCTGCTGGCATTGTCCTGACTCCACTTTCTTTTTCTCTTTATCTTTGATTGGATGTCCTGCCTGGCTATTGGCCAAGACAGCCTTTTTATTAACCAATGGTAATAAAACATATTCACAGCATATAGAGGGGCATCCCACATCAGTATGGACCTATACTCCTGTCATCTATATGTAAAAGGTCAGCTTGTTCCCATTCACTACTGACATTGGCATTTTAGCCTCTCACATTTTTACATTTTTGGCAAGAGTGTTAAGGCATCTCACTGTGATTTTAAGTTGTTTTTCCCTGAGAAATTTGATCATATTTTTAAAAATGTTTAACTGTTTCACAATCCATTCTGTGGTACAAATATTTGTCCATGTCCAACAGTCTCATTAATTTACAGTTTCATATGTAGCATAGACATACCTCATTATGGTTTTGATCTGAAATGTTTCTCAAAGACTCATTTGCTAAAGGTTTGTCTACTGGACTGTAGCACTGTTAAGAGCCTCTGGTACCTTTGAAATGTAGAACACAGTAGAATAAAGTTGGGTGTCTGGCATCTAGCCCCTGAAGTGGGTATTGAGACTTTGGCCCCTCTGTTTTTTTTTTTCCAGCCACCATGAGGTGCACAGTCTCATCTACCATGTGCCTTTGCCATTATATTTTACCTCTTATTAGTCCCAAAGTGATGTGGGTGACCCTGGACCAAAATCTGAAGCTCCTAGGTGAAACAAATCTCTCCTCCATTTAGACTTCTTACTTCAGGCATTTTGAGATTTTATAGTGGAGCAAAGCTGAGTAATACAGTTGGTATTTACTGGGCAGATGTATTGCCAATATCTCTGACTGTGCTTCCACATTTTTAACATGTACATAGAACAGAAGCAGAGTTTTTCTCTTACTTTATTATTTTTATTAATTATTTGAAATTTTCATATGATGTACTTTGATCATATTCACTCCTCCTGTTTCAACTCCTCTGAGATCCGCTTGTTCCCCATCCACCCAACTTTGTGTCTTCATTTAAAAAATAATCTACTGAATCTGATTTCTGATGCCCATGTGCTCATGAGTGTGTGGCCATCCATTGGAATGTGGTCAACCTACAAGGTGCTAGATCCTTAAAGAAAATGGACTCTACCTCCAGTACCTCTCAACTTCCAATAGCACTTCATCTAGGGGTGAGACTTCATGCTTACCTCCCTACTTAATGCTGGGGTTTGGTCTGGATTAAGCTTGCTTGAGTGTTGTGCATGTATCACAACCACTGTAAGTCCATATTTGCAGTTTTCCTGATGTGTTCAGAAAACATGATTTCCTTGGAGTCTTTCACTGCCTTTGGCTCTCACTGTCTTCCTATCCCTTCTTCCACAATGATCACTGAGCTTTGGAGTAGGGGTATGACATGACTGTTCCATTGAAGGCTCAGTACTCAGCAGTCTCTTTTTGTCTGAACCTTGACCAGTGTGAATTTCTGTGTTAATCTCCATCTACTGCAAAAGAAGCTTCTCTGATGAGGACTGAGAGATGCACTAGTCTATGGGCATAACAGTAAGTTGTAAGGAATAATTTTAACAAGTCCATTTAGAGGATAACAGTAGTAGGCTCTCTCCTAGGGCCTATGATCTGTTTAGCCATAGGTTATTTGTCTCTACTGTAGTGCTAGGTATGAGATTCATGTTGTGGAGCAGGCTTAAACTCCAATCGGAAAGTAGCTGGTTATTCCCATAACATTCATGCCACTGTTGCTACAGTGGGCATGTCTTTCCAGGACAATCATTGCTGTAGCTTACAGGGCTCACAGTTGGGGAAGACTGATAATTATTTTTTCTCCTCTGGTAGCACACGTAGCACCTTTCATCACTATGAAAGCTAGCCATTAGGGACGAAGCTTCCAGGTGAGTACCAGATTGGTATTTTCCACATTCTAGGACTCAAGTATGTGGTTCAGCAATAGGGTCTTTCTGTATACGGAAGGATCCAGTGGATACTCTTAGCTAGATCTGGGAATGTCTATTTGCAGTTTTATTTTGGGAAAGGGAGGCTTTAATTAGTTTATTTTTTTTCAAATCACTGTCTATCATTGAGGGATGTTAGAGCAGAAACTCAAGCAGGAACTTCAAAGCAGAAGCCAAAGTAAAGACCATGGAGGCATGCTGTTTACTGGTTTGCTACCTCAGGCTTGCTCAACTATTTTTCTTATATAGCCCAGGTTCACCTGCCTAGGAGTGGCACTGCCCACAGTGGGCTGTCCCTCCTACATCAACTTGAAATTAAGAAAATGTATCACAGACATGGATGCTGACCAGTCTGATCTGGACAATTCCTTAATTGAGAATTCCTATTCCCAGATGACACTAAGTTGGCTTAATTATTTTTAATTTAAAAAGTTTTAAAGTCAAAATATAATTACATTATTTTCCCCTTTCTCTTTCTTCTCTCCCGCTCCTCCCATGTATACCCATTGCTCTCTCAAAGTCATGGTCCTGGAATCTTCTACTTTTATTGTTGTTAATATATATATATATAGTGTGTGTGTGTGTGTGTGTGTGTGTGTGTGTGTATGTTATGTTCCTAAATATATAAACACAAATAAAGACAATATACTTGTTCTATATAATTTAGCTCCTTTTGATCATAAATGGTTTTGTATTTTATTAAATGCTTTCTTTATGTTTGTTAAGATGATCTAGTTTCTTTCCTATTAGACTATATGGTAATAACTCTATTTTCATTTTGAGATTGGTGGTACTCTCTTTCTTGGTAAGACTTGCTAGAGACTTACAGATTATAGCTGCCTTTTCAATGAATTGTTTTCTGGCTTATTGCATTTTTTCTATTGTATGATTAATTTGTATTTCCTTAATTTATACTTATGTTATTTTCTTCTTTCTTATTTTTGGCTTTAGTTGACCCAAAGCCCAAAGTTGGGAGGATTTTCCAAATGTCTTTCTTTTAGTATTTAGCATTCCCTGTAGGCAGAAGCTGCTTGTTTGTTTCCAGCTCAGACTCAAAATAATCATACAGAAACTATATTATTTAAAACACTGCTTGGCCAATAGCTTAAGTGTATTACTAGCTAGCTCTTATATCTTAAATTAACCAATTTCTATTATTTTATATTTTACCATGAGGCTCATAGTTTAATGGAAAGGTTCTGGCCCATCTGTCTCCTGAAGCATCTACATGGCTTCTCACTGACTCTACCTACTTTCTCCCAGCATTCAGTTTAGTTTCTCTGCCCAGCTCAATTCTGACCCACCATAGGCCAAAGAAGTTTCTTTATTTATTAACCAATAAAAGCAACACATAAACAGAAGGACTTCCCATTACACTTTCCCTTTTCTGTTTAAATAAAAAAAGAAGGTTTTAAATTTAACATAGTAAAGTTATCTATAACAAAAAAGGTAACAAGCAAGAATTAAAGTTACAATATTTATATTTTCTTTATCTTTTATCATAACTAAGGAAAACTATAGCTATCTATTTTTCAACTCCATCCATGGCTCCAGAAAAATATGTTTACCTAAGTAAATAGGAAGTGCATTGTAAGCAACTTCCAAAATTCTAGAATTGACAGAGACATCTTGCTGCCTGGACAGTCATCCAAAGTTCTTGTGTAATGTTGCAGGCACCCATTTTCAGCCTACTGGCCCATAGTATCTGGCAGACTTTCCCATGAAACAAGAAATTTCAAAGACAGTTCCACTTATGTTGGCAGTTTGTCAATCACTTTTTCTGTGTCCTGCAGAATGTCTTGCAGACTCTTTCATAAAGCCGGAACCCCGAAGGACTGTCTCACCTTCTTTAGACAGCTTCAGCAGTCATTTTTATGTAGGTCCTGCAAGTCCAGTCAAGCAGTCCAGGAAAGAGCAGTTTCTTGCCCAAATGGCTAACAAACTCCATGAGGAGTCTCTTAAATGCCCATCATCCTCTTGAAGTAGATTGGTGCTTCCAGGAGCAGATGTGTTTCACTATAATGAAATGTCCTAAATTCTTAAAACATTTTAAATGCCGTATTCTCAAGGTCTCTGAAAGATTTGAAGAATACCTATCCATCTGAAATATATCTCTGTACATCTAGAAAACCTAACTAACATGGCTACAAGCTTGAGTATTATAGATGATTATCTATTAATCTATATTTCTTAATTATACATTACATTTTTTAAATAAGCTGCACAAACACAATACCTTAATTAAGAGCAGAAATATATAACAAAATTTATCTTAAATTTGTATCAATAAACCAAGATCCATACCAATGGAAAATATTGATCTCTATATCATATCCCCCTTTAAATGTAAATAAACATGTATCAACAATATTTGGGAATTTGGGTGTAGTTCTTTCCAAACTGCTTCCTGCTTTTTGTTGGGCAAAGTAATCTTTGGGGGTGTTCACGTGATCTTTTGGGGGGTCTTGGTCCATCAAGCCACATGAGTCTGGAAGGAATCCACAGGTTCTCACCTTCTGTGGAAACAAAAGCAGAACCTCTTTTCCAAAGCAACAAATCCTTAGATCCAAATTCTGAAGTCAAGTTACCTTTAAAACATATATGTTGGTTTAGCTTAGCAGCCCCCAGAACCAATTCCCTGTCACCATTTTCCTTTCCTCAATGAGGGACTCCCTAGTCATAAAAGACCTATTTTGCTCATGTACATGTCTTAGCCTGTAGCAGGGCACTCTTAATTTTCACGCTTGGTCCTTAGCTTTATAGCATCCCGTGCTACACAGTATACAGTCTTCTTTCTAAGCTACCAGTGGGGTGGTTTGTCTTTGTCTTCATTTGCTTTCTATTGCTGTGATAAAAATTGTGACCAAAAATAACTTCCAGAGGAAATGGCTTGCTTCTGCTTGCAGTCTATAATCCATCTCAAGGGAAATCAGGGAAGGAACTCAAGGAAGAAATCTAGAAGCAGTAAGTTGAAGCTGAGACCATGTAGGAATTCTCCTTACTGGCTTGCTCAGTCTGCTTTCAGTAACCACTGAGGACTACCATCTCAGGAGTGATACTACCCATAGTGAGCTCTGGTCCCCCATACTGGTCATTAGTCAAGAAATTCTTCACAGTCTTGTCCATAGGCCAAACTAATGGAGGCATTATCTCATTAGAGGCTCCTCTTTCCTAATAACTTTAGCTTTGTCAAAGTGGAAAATATAACCAACCAGGACAGTTTTCCTGTAAGAATTGCTTTTAATTTTTAATTAGCCTTTTACAAGGTATTGATATTTACTAAAAGCTATTCAGGGTTGGGGAGATTGCTCAGTGGTTAAGGCCTTGCCATTCAAGAATGAAGAGTTGGGAATAGAGTTTGGATCTTTAGACCCAGAACCCAAGTCAGTGCCCAGTACAAGTGGAGACTGCCTTCCATTCAAGTCTGAGAAGGATGAGACAGGGGTTCTCTGGGGGCAAGCTGGCTAAGGAGAGCTTCTATGTAGTCAAGTTCTGGATTTGATTAAGAGATGCTGCTTCATTTTACAAGGTAGAAGAGTAATAATGATGGTTCCTAACATCAGTCTCAGGCATCCATAGGCATAAACACTCACTGTGGTGGTTTTAAGAAATGGTCCTCATACCCACGTATATTTGAATGCTTGGTCATCAGGAGTAGCACTGCATGGCAGGGCTTAGGAAGTGTAACCTGTTTTGGAGTAGTTGTGGCCTTTGGGAGGGAGTGCATCACTGGTGGGTGAGCTTTGGGGCTTCAGATTCCCAAACCATGCCTAGTGGCACTTTCTCTTCCTGCTACCTGTGGATCTGAATGTAGAACTCTCAGCTCCTTCTCCAGCACCAAGTCTGCCTGTGTATCACAATGCTTCCTGACATGCTGATAATGGACTAAACTTCGGAAACTACAAGCCAGCCCCAATTTAATGTTTTCCTTTATAAGAGTTGCTGTGATCATGGTGTCTTTTCACAGCAATAGGACATTGACAAGGACACCCTCACTGGTGCCCACATCCACAAAGACATGCAGCATACACACATGCATGCACACGCACACACACACCATGGAACAAAACTGTTATTTAATCTATTCATCTTAGAGTAACTATTTTTCTATACTTCTAGAATATTTTGTGAGTTATTTTATTCCAGTTGTTCTCAACTTTCCTAATGCTGTGACCCTTTAATACAGTTCCTCATGTTGTGATGACCTCAACCATAAAATTATTTTGTTGCTACTTCATAACTGTAATTTTTCTACTATTATGAATTGTAATGTAAGTTTACCTGATATACAGGATGTCTGATAAGTGACTCCCCCAAAGGGGTCATGACTGACTCTATACTCTCTAGTTCATTTCTTTGTATAACTTAGGCTATCCTAACTCACTTCTGATGAGGGTTTCAGAAATTGGATCATTCCATGATGCCACGGTGTCTGTCTCTACCTGTCACTACTGATGACATCTTTCTTTAAAAATTAAATTTATTTATTAATTTTACGTACTGACTGCATCCTCCCCTTCCTCCTCTCTACCCTTTCAAATCTACCCCTCCTCTGTATTTGCTCAGAAAAGGTCAGGCCTATCATCAGCAAAGCATGGCCTCTCAAGCCAAGAGTCCAAGCACATCTTTATGTTCATTCTCCCCCCCGAGTTCTTAGACTAATACCTCAATCTTATCACCCCATTTCTTGGACTATTCCTGAGACCAACTATCACAAGTTGGTTTCTCTAGAAATAGTCACTAAGGGGATGTCTGAGATACACTTACTTATTAGGCTTCAGGCTGTTTGTTGCAGAGAGGGAAGAAATCAGCTTTGGTGAAAGGAAGGCTTGGAAGTCTCAGCCATATGCAAGGGTACCCTGGAAAGTATTTGGTCTCAGTCAGAAACGGCCCATGTTCAGCCCTAATTGTCAAGTCTTTCAATTTTTACCTCTGTCAACCATTGACGTTGTGCCTCCTGGGAAGGGAAGGGCATGGCCTTGAGAAGGGCAGCTCTCTGCAGCTTTCCATGGGTGAGCTAATGGTCTCAATGTCTTGAAAGCTAAGGGCCGTCAGCTCATGTGTGGAGCCACAAATCCTTTCTTGCAGCAGAGGATCGCCAAGTGGGCTGAGATCACTTAATTTAACAGGAATCTGAGATGACTTTGTTCCATTTTTTGTAAGACTTCATGTAACTCCGTCTTGTGTCTGTTCTGAGGTGCATTCCTCCAGGGATCTAAGCTTGAAACTCAGGGAGTGGCTGTGTTCCTTAGGTTCCAGGACAGGTCTGTTTAGTTACTTTTATTCTCAGAATAACATAGTTGCTGTAATTTCTACTTACTTTGAGAATATTTCTGCTTGGCTCTTCAGTCTCTTGCTTTTGTTGTAAGGTCGTGAGGAGCCATCCTCCCAGGTATCAGGACCCCCTTCTGTGTGTCTCTCCTTGCTACCCAGCCACTGGTTACTAGCCATTTCACTCCTGTAAGGTTGAAAAACTCTAATGGCTTCTGGGACTCTTTGAAGGGCACCATGTCCAGACTCTCAGTTGTAGAAGCATGGCAGGAACTGGTATATTCCGTGAGGCTTCTGAATAGAACGTGGTTTTTTTTCTTGTTTATTTTTTAGATTACATTTTAATTGCATTTCTCATTCCTCTTTCTACTCTTCAAATCATCCCATATACCCCTCCCACTCTCCTTCAAATTCCCTGTCCCTTGTCAGAAGGTGGATCTTTGTTCTGTAGTTACCTCTTTCAGGCATTTTGGCTGCTCATGACCTAATTATTTCCTTCTCTCAGTTGCTTTTAAACAGAATTTTCTCATGTTTTATCTGCCTTCTCTGTTTGTTCCTGATGGAGACCCTGATGGCTCACAATTTATTACACTGTGTAGAAATCTATCTCATTTCTTTTGAACACATTGTTTTAATGTGCTGTTAATTCCTCATCCCCACTCCCCCAAGCCCGCAGAGATGTTGCAATACACCATCAGAATGATGAGGGAGTGGATCTGGAAGGTTCCCTCAAGCCTTCCTCATTTCAGCTGCATTTGTTCCTGGCTGGACAAAAACAGTGTGTTTATTCATGTTCATTTTGAAAATATCACAGTTGACATAGGATTTAAGAATCCATCAGAGGTCTGACGGTCAGAACCTGAAGAAGTATTTTGATCAAAAAGTAGCAGTTTTTGAAAGTTAAAATTACACACACACACACACACACACACACACACACACACACACACCCGTATCCACTCTTCAGTAAGTCACCTTGAGATGCCATTGGGAATACCAGTTCTCCATCATCAGGAAATGTTGCACCACTTCTAATCTTGGAAAAGATTATGGTTTGAGGGCAAGATGGTGTAACAATTATAATCAGAGCCATGTGTTCAATAGAGTAGTAATTTCTTAAGTACAGTAATCAGAGTTTTGAGTTCTTAGTTGCAGTTATTTTTAATGTAACTTTTTTCCCTGAAAGTTTTTTTCCATGAAATGTCATCTGTTTGATAAAATATTTTTCTAGAATTTTAAATAATTTTTTGTCTCATACTTGGTGGACCAATAGTCTCGTACCAAATAAAAAGCCATTGATACATATAACCTCTGTGTATGTATAAGAATATGATTTCTACTATACTTATATACCAACTGAAAAGGGTTCATATGCCAATAATATATTGTATATCAAGTAGAAAAGTATTTATCATATAATACAATCAGATAGGAGGTGTTCTATAAGGGCACTTTACAGACAGTCTTTTTCTCATGATTTTTATTTATTGAGTAAACTGAGTGCCTGTTCTATCTTGAATATTACCCCAGGGACTCTGAAAAAAATGCCGTTATCATAGTGAACATAGTATTATCTATTCACACAATGAAGCACTTCTTCACCATAGGAGATGTTTTCAACAGCTCCCATTTTCCCATGGGAATGTTTGTTAATATATATTCACATTTTCAGTTGTTACACCTGAGTGGAAAAGAGGCTGTATGACTAATTGAATCCACCATTGAGACCAGACACCCTGCTAAACATCCCTTAATAAACAAAGTACAGTCCTCCATTTAAAAATGTTTTGTGGTCCAAAATGTCAGCGATGTTGAACTTGAGAAACTCTGACAGAAGTTTATGTTTTGAAAAGTTCTCTCTCAAATCCCACCACTACCTCCACTGCCACCACCACCAGCAGCATCAGCATCACCACCGCTACCAAAGTCTGCATCATGACTTTCAAGGGGAACCAAACAGTCTATGGCATAAAAAGAAACAGAACGCCAGTGAGTCATGCAAACATGTTGACATTCAGACATTGCAGACACGTGGGACAAATGGCAGGAGGGGAGCGCAGAGTCAGTCCTGTGGATGAGTCATGAATATTTAAGTAGAAAAGGTGTCCTTTTGAGCAAAGAGGATGGGAGAAAGTGTTCTCATGTAGGCAACAGACACTGAAATTGTGCCAGTGTTGGGTTCCTGCTTAGTCCCAGACATGAATAAAAACTGACTCCTATCCTGGTCCCCGCCTCCTCACTTGTGAAATATTTGGCCCCATGACAGTGGTACCCCCTTCCCTTTATATTTGGTACCTCACTCTCTTTACTAAAATGCTTTCACAGCTGTTAGCGCCTTTTGCTTCAAGTAAGTCCCTGAGGTATTTTCATCTTCATCTTATAAATTAAGAAATTGGGGGTGAGAGAGGTCATCCAAGCGTTATTTTAAATCCAACCCCTCTACCCCCAACCTCCCACTTTGGCTCCCACCAAACAGCACGCCATCCCGGGAGTCAATTAGTAACCCTTGAGTGCTCCCCTCCACCGCAGGCCCTTTCTCACCAGAACTCTCCAGTGTCTTTCCAGACTGCGTTGAGCCAAAGCCTACAACCTGTAATAACTGCTTTTCCCTAGGCGTGATCCTGTGAATTCATGGTTCCGTGAACTCGGCTCCTCTTGGCTGCCTTTAAATCACTCATAATTCCTGAGACATTTGTTCTCATACAGGCCACACAATTGTCTTATCCTTTCTATCGCTGGGCCCTGCAAAGTAAATAACATACTAAAGTGATAATGCTGTGGGAACCCTGCTCCGGAGGTTTAAAAATAAACATTTGTGCGTGTTTCCATGGCCAAGTTGAGAGAACCCCAGGGGGCTAAAGTTCAAGGCCCATCAATCATTCTAAGTGTTCTGACTAATCCTTTACTTTACCTTGGTTGTAATCATATATGGAAAGTAGTTTTTAAGTGGTCTTTCTGTGAGTCTAAAGAGATCCCCTGCCATGAAAGAGCTTAATCTATTTATTCTTCCATTTTATTCCTCCTTTTCCTAGTATTGTATTTGCTTTGCCTTGCTCTCGTTGCTGATAGCAACCACTTCATGGTATCAGACTCCCTAATTGCAGTTTCTGGATCTTGGTAAAACATACACTCTCAATTTTTATTGAACCACAGGTTCATTTCAGAGAGATTACACCATACTATTTCTTTGAGATTCTTAGACTCAATGTTTGGATAGTGATTATAGGCAGTACCCTGAAACTATTAAAAACTAGCCATGCACTTTTCATTACAATGACCGGCTTTAGATATACTTTTTTTTTCTCAGAACCTCAAATCTTTTTCCATTTATAACTTTAAATTATTTGTGCTTTGAGGTTACTTAAACAACTTTTCTACGCATGGATATTATTAGAGCTTTGACTTAGCTTCAGATGACTTTATAACCGTTGGGACTTGTGAAGGTCGAAGCCCATCTCCTCAGTTTCATGCCACAAGTAACAAGGCTTGACTGTGGAACCATTGTGCCCCCGAGATAATGCGTTTCAGACAACTTTGGAAGACATATGTACTTTGCGTACACAGATGTTTCAGTTCAGAGGCCACACTCTTGGTGTCAGGTACTTCAGTACAGGTAGAAACATGCCCATTTCTCATGATTTCCCAGGCTGCTGAAGAGAGAGAGATTTAAGCATAGACTCCAACCTTAACCAAGGAGTTGGCCTCAAAAGGCATATTTGAGAGAGACATGGGTTAGGGCAGGTTGGGGGTTGGATGGGAATTATTCAGTGAAGAAAAACGGCCAAAGGAGTAGCTTATTGGACTTTGATGTGGCTTGGTGGTAGAGTCCTTGCCTACTGTGCAAGAGACCCTGGACTGCAAAACAGGGCAGAAAAGAAGTAAATTGTTAACCAGTTGCTGTAGAGGGCACTGGTTCTGTATGCAGTGGGAACGGACCAAACAGTACACAGCCCGCTAGTCTGAGAGTGAGCGGGACATTTTCTTCCTACAGTCTTTGAAACTGAGAGGACTAAGTATAGCCCTCAAGTACTACTTCTTAGAGGAGATGTGAGTCTGCAAAAGGAGAAAGGAACCATGACCGCATCCTGTGGGGGAGGCTTCCGTCCCTGTTCTTTCTCCAGCTACAGTGTCGTTTGCCTTTAGTTTCCAGAACACTTCTCTGACACGACCCACTTCCCAGCACCCTGGCTACACTCTAGACTCTGCCCTTTGCCTCTACTGATACTGTAATTATTGATATTCCACAAGCTCTCATTTTCAGCCTTTCTTTTTTTCTCAAGGCTTTTCTTTTTCCCCTGGGAATTCTCATGTGCTTCCAGTCACATAAGTGCAGACAACCGAAGCCTATTTTCTCTCATTTCCCTAAGTTTGGATCCACAGATCCACAGTCTCCATCTTTGCTTCCAAGAAGAGTCTCCCTGTCATGGTCTCCAAGGCTTCTGTTCATGTTGCTTCCACACCCAGTCCATTCCTCCTTTGTCTTTGAATCACTCTTCTCAGTTCTGACCTCTGCTCTTGATTCCCAGAGAGAGCTCCCTCCTCCTCTCGCGGCTTAGGCTCGCTCTCCTTTGTTCTTTTCTCTTTATTTCTCTCACCTCTCAACAGTGGAAAGCAGTCTTCAATCCTTAGGTCCCTATCTGGTGACTGAATTCCGGCTTATGGCTGTAAATGCTGCTGATACCCGAACAAGCTCTGTTGGGGACTGCGGACCACCAGACCCTGAATTTCTTCTAAACAACTTGTTTTCCTCTGCTCGGAGCAGCCTGCAGCTACTCTGAGCACAAGACCCTGATGGCAGGCTGGTGGGGCTGCAGCTGAAAGAGCCTGAGAGCTGGGGCATAGCCAAAGCCCTATATAAGCTGCCCCTGAGCACCATAAAGTGGGCATTCTTGGCATTTTGTATCAAGGATGACCCGTGTTCCCCTGTCTCTGTCTCTCTCTCTGTGTTTGGCTATATGTATTTAAATCTCCAGCCTGGTCCCCAGCTCACTACTGTAGAGTGCAGAGCAGATGCTGTGTTTTACAAAGCTCAAAGGTGGGCCTCTATTACACCTTCCTTCTGAATTCTCGACCTATGTGCACACATGTGTTTTCATATGCATACATGTATACATGAACAATACACACACACACACACACAATCTCTCTCTCATGCACATACTCCGT
This sequence comes from Bramus lutescens, assembly GCA_001685075.1. NCBI lineage: Eukaryota > Metazoa > Chordata > Mammalia > Rodentia > Cricetidae > Bramus > Bramus lutescens. The sequence goes on along the minus strand of LOEQ01001702.1, from coordinate 145,161 downwards.
TCTTTTTCTTCCCATGTGAGTTTCTACAAGCCTTGTTAGAGGTGTACCAGCCAGCCTGATACTGGCTTTGTCTCCCCTCTCATGCCTGATTTTTCCATCTGGGCAAATAATAACTTTGTTTGTCTAGTAATTCTAGCCCCAAACTTGGGTTATTCTTGAATCTCCATTTTGCCCACACTGATGTATGTGACCAGTCAGCAAACTTCATGAGATTTTATGTTAAAATACATGTGCGAACCAACCAGTGACCAGTCACTATCCTCACAACCACGGCATGGGCCAGGTCATCCTGGTTCATGCTGAACAGCCCTTCTTGTCCTGTATCAGCTTCCTTGCTGCCTTCCTATGCTCCTGTAGATTTAGGTGAGAGTCAGAATTTAGATCAGATTGGCCTTTAACTGCTCCATGAGCCCTCCTGAGTGCTTGGGATTGTAAGCGTGCCTCACTACAGTTGGCTTGGAAGTTCTTCACAAGATTCGGCCCATGATTAAAATAACAAGAACCACTGTTACCTGTATGGCTTCTCTTCCTCACCTGTACTGTATCAGCCAGGCTCTTGAGAGGCCTGTGGAAAGAGGTTAAGGCCAGCTTGATATACTCTGACTCTTCACATAGCAGCAAAAATGATCTTTGAAATGTTCATATTCCTCTTCTGAAGAAATTGTAAACACCTGTCTCACTCAGCATTGAGACTACCGGTCCAGACAAACATGGATCCTCCATCAGACTGCTGTATGACGCAGTCTGGGGGAACAACAGTCATGTAGAACTCAGTGTGAACACAGCCTTCTGCAGCCGCACACTGCAGACAGCTTGCTTTTCATTACTTCTCTGTCTTCTTACCCAATACTTTCACACGCTAGGCTCCAGCTGGTCTGTTTCATTTGCCCATACTAGTATTCTGATAAATATGTGTACATAATTCTGATACATATACTACTATCCTGATATATATATATATAAGAATATGTATATAATAATATAATATAGTAATATACTAATAAATATATAATATATAAATATATATATTATGGGAATTTATTGGAATGACTTACAGGTTGCAGTCTGGCAATGACTAGTAATGAATGGAAAGTTAAGAATCTAGTAGCTGTTCAGTCTCACGAGGCTGTGCGTCTCAGCTGATCTGCAGGAATCCTGTAGTAGGAATTGTTATGGTTTTCGTCTCTTTAAGAGACAAGCC
>LOEQ01001702.1:117999-129988 GCA_001685075.1 Bramus lutescens | reverse complement strand
CTCTCTCTCTCTCTCTCTCTCTCTCTCTCTCTCTCTCTCTCGTGTGTGCATATGTACATACATGTGATACATGTGTGTGTGGTTACATGTAGAGGGCAGCAGACAACCTCAAGTGATGTTCATTTTGAAACAGTTTCAAACTAGCCTGGGAACTCTTCAAGTAGGCTGGACTAATGGATACCAGTTAGGCTCAGAGATCCACCAGTTTCTTCTTCCCAATAGGACCACAAGTTTGTGCCACTAAGCATGGCTTACTTACTGTGGGTTCTGGGGATCCAATGTAGGTCTTTGTGTTTTCAAGGCAAGCTAAGCTACTTTCCCACCATCCCTATTTTTTCTTTTATTTTCTTTCTTTTTATTTGAGGGAGAGGGACAGGCTCTAAAGCAGTCCCAGGGTGTCCTTGAACCTGATATTTACCTGAGGATGACTTTGAGCTTCTGTTCCCCTGCTTCCCCCTCCTAAGTCCTGAGATTATGTGTGTGCATTATCACATGCAGATTTTTGTGAGATCTAGTAACTGAGTCTTGTGTCTTTAAATGTGAGGCAAGTATTCTTTCCTGTCTACAGGTCTAGGAGATGAACCAAAAGGTAAAACACACAAATTTGCTGTGTAGGTCTCTTCCTGTTTTGTAGTCTCTTGTCCAGCTCACATGTGCAGACACAAACAGATGGGTCCTGAGCCTAACAAGTTCAGAGGAAACCACTCCAGGGGAGAAGACTGTTGCTAGTAGTCTGAGCCAGTGCTGGGAGTTTCGGAAATAGGATGGCTATGAGACGGGCAGGGAATCAAAGGGATGTATGAAGGGCGTCTTGGCTGGGAGAGCATGGAGTGGTCAGGAATAACGCTGGGAAGGCTGGAGGCGGCCTTTGAAGCTGCGGCCCGGAGTCTGCTCTTGATAAGGAGAGCAATAATGGGACCACTGTGGGGTTGGTGACCCGGTCAAGGCTTTGGATGAGAGAAAACAGTTTCTAACCAACTGGTGAGGTAGAGTATGTACCGGTTGTTGACGCTTGAGCTGTCCATGAGATCCAGTGAAAAGCCCAAAGGACAATGACGATGGAAAGTAAATGACAAAGATCTGGGATTCAGAGAATTCTGAGTTTCCACACAAAAAGTGATTTTTCCTTTAGCTAAACTAAACAAAGCATCTCTTGTCAAGGAGTAGCCATCTTTTTGATTTTGTTAATTTATTTTTAATACCACCCTTTAGTTCTGATTTTTGTAATATTTCTGCTATGGGGATTTTGTATAATATCAGTTACAGCTCATGGATATTTCTCTTGCTATTTTAAGAAAGATAATAGGTCTCATTCCAATATGTCATTCTGGTGGTTAACGTTTCACTTCTAACTCTGTGCAAGTGGTTTCAGTTAGGACGGCTTTTTAAGTACTTTGCAAAACATCAATATTATTGTGTGATAATTGAAACCTTTTTTTAAAAAAGTAGATAGAAACAAAGGACCAATGAAATAAATGAAGCTTTTCTTGAAACTATGTTTATTATAACTGCATTACAGGGTATCCTATGCAAAAATCAAAAGCTGCACACGCTCTTTATAAATTTTACATATGCACACATATTCTGTGTACTTTAGTGGACTAATGAATTGGGATCCTTTAAATAAGAGGTTATAATTTTTCCATGAAAAGAAAAAAGTATAGGAAATGATAACGACCCTGTGATGAGACTGACTCAATGGCACTCTGGCTGTGTCTTTGAAGAGGGCAAAGTCATCAAAATGCTTCATGGTTAGGCCTGTCTTGTTAACTGAAAGCCCACTGAGTGGAAGACAGTGCACACATAAAACTATCATAACTCCATCTGTCCCTCCCTCACCTGGCTCCTTTTATGCATGCATTCTTCTAAATTCCCTCCCCAAAACAAAAGGTCAAGTGTGGAACCAAATATTGGAAAATCTCAGCTGGCTTGCGCTGAATGCTGACTGCTCTGCCATTGTACAAATGGAGCAGATGATGGCAGGAAGCTGATGGGAAGCAATGAGCCCGGTGCTCTCACATCTTGTCCCGCGACTCTTTTGTCTCTCCACTGGTGGATGTGCCTTCTAGACAACCAGTTTACTACGAAGGAGCGGCATAAACATTAGGGGACGTAAAGTGCTACATTTAGTTCAGTCGAGTATGCCAAATGTCAATTTGAATGGCTCCCTGAATGTTTAAGGTCAAGAAGGCTTCCATTTCCCTTTCTCCTCTGGGATACCTCCTGCCAAACAGATGCCAAGTTCAGACTTCTCTCCAAAACTCCCTAGAGGAGGCTTGAATGGTATTCCTTGGCAACCCTACCCCAATCTGTCACACTCTGAAGGAAGCAGAAATTGGTCCAGGCCTCCAATTGCCAAAATGTATTATTTTTTCACATATGTCCTTACTGGAGGGGACACACGAAAATAAGGACTTTCCTCCATGAGCCCTTTCTCTGTGTTTGGAGCCAGCAGCATCAGCAAGATCCGAAGTGGCCAGGTAGACTGGAGAACCTTTCTGTTTTTTGCAGTTTATTGCCACCTTTGATTCTAAACTAAGCATAGTGCCTTGGGAGACGGTGGCTGATGTAAAAAGTATTGCTTGCATGAGTAAGATATTCCCACTTCCTGTAAACCAGCGTAGCTAGGGGGGAGATTTGTATATCTTTTCCGGTTAGCACACTTTCCCTTTCTTTTTAGAGGGTTAGCTTTAGTTCTAACATAAGTTTCATCACTATTTTAGTTCTGCCTTCTGCTTCTGTCACTGTTGCTTAACCGACACAGTTCTGAATTCCACCCTTTGATTAGCACTTTCTGGTTATTACTAAGGTGATTTCGAAAGCTGCAGTGTTATGGCTTGAATATGACCTGTCCCATCACACACCGCTTTAATCTATTAGTCACAAGAACAACATTTAAATCCCGCTCTCCCGAGTGCTCTTATCATCCTGGTTTTCTAGAGGACTGGCAGCAGCAAAAAAAGCTCTACTGATTTGGAGTTATATTTATCATGCTTCCTTTATTAAGAAATTCTGTCGGTGTGTTCTAGTTCAGAGGTCATCAGGCTATAATCTGTGAGCCAAAAGCAGCCTGTTACTTTCTCTCTGTGTGAGTCTTGTTGAAAGATACTCACATCCACTGCATTTTATATGGTGGACAGATGTCCTTGCTCTACAATGAACAGTAAAACAGATGCTTGTGCACCATAAAATCCAGGTACTTTACTATTTTGACACACATAGAAAAGTTTGCCCATGTTCCTTCTAGAATAATCCATACCTGTGTAAGAGCACTAGATTAACTTTAAATTATCTTCACTTCTGTTATAGTTTGCATAGAAAATGTACTCTACAGGTTCATCTTTCGAATGCTTGGTCTCCAGTTGGAGATGCTGTTTTAGAAGGTTCTGGGAACTTCAGGAGTTGGTTGGAGAAAGTAGATCATTGGGAGTGAGTCCTTGGCAACATCTTGTCCCTGGTCCCATCTTCTCTGCTTCCTGTCTTCTAAGGGATGATGGATAGCCTCCACCACACACTCTTGCTGCTGTATGTTCTTGCCAAGTCCATGGGGATGTGTGTGGATTACACCACTATCCTAAATAAATCTTTCATCTTTAAACTGGTCCCTTGCAGTCATGGTGATATGTACATAAGTGACAGAGTGCCATTTCTACTTCCTAAATACCTTCAGGAGCTAGTTAATTAATTAGTCATGACTTTAGTTATGCCATGCTAGCTCTTAGGCCTTGGTTTGCTCATTGAGAAGGCGGGACCATATCATTGATGATATTTTCTAGCTTAAAACTTTCAATCTAGAAAGTTGGATTAATTGTACCTTACCTAAATACTTGAAAAGAAACATGCCACATCTGACAGAGGGCTGATCTCCAAAAACACATAAAAAGCTCAAGAAACTAGATATCAAAATATAAAATAATTCAATTAAAAATGGGGTACAGAGCTAAACAGAGAACTCTCATCAGAAGAATCTCACATTTAAGGAGTTGCTCAACACCTTAGCCATCAGAGAAACACAAATCAAAATGACTCTGAGATACCAACTTACACCTGTCAGAATGGCTAAGATCAAACATACTGAGAATAACTTATGTTGAAGAGGATTTGGAGTCAGGGGAACACTGGTGGGAGTGCAAACATGTACAGTCACTTTAGAAGTCAGTATGGTGGTTTCTTAGAAAATTGGGACTCAATCTACCTTACGACCCAGCGATACCACTCTGGGCAAATACCCAAAGGATACTCAATCATAGTACAAGAACATTTTCTCAACAATGTTCATAGTAGCATTATTCATAATATCCAGAACCTGGAAACAACCTACATGCCCCTTAACTGAAAAATGGATAAAGAAGATATGGTTCATTTACATAATGGAGTATTACTCAGCTGTAAAAAAAATGACATTATGAAATTTGTAGTAAAATGGATGGAACTAGAAAAAAAACATCCTGAGTGATGTAACTCAGACTCAGAAAGGCAAACGCGGTATGTACTCACTCATAAGTGGATATTAGATGTAAAGCAAAGGATAACCAGACTACAGTCCAGAAGGTAGATAACAAGGAAGACCCTAAGAGGGACACATGGATCACCCAAGGAAGGAAAATTAGATGAGATCTCCTGGGTAAACTGGGAGTGATGGGAGGGGAATGGGAGATGAGAACTTGAGGGAACGGGTTGGTCAATGGGGAAAGGAGTGGAGTGGGAGAGCAATGAAGGAGAGATCTTGATAGAGAGAGACACTATGGGGTAAGGGAGAAACCTGAGCTAGGGAAATTTCCAAGAATCCACAAGAATGATCCTAGCTAAGACTCCTAGCAATAATGGAGAGGGAGCCTGCACTGGCCTTCCCCTGTAAGTAGACTGGTAAATACCCTAACTATAGAGCAGCTGATGGAACAAGATGCAGAGATCCACATCCAAGCACTAGGCTGTGCACCGGGAATCCAAGTGAAGAGAGGGAGGAGGGAATATATGAGCAAGGGAAGTCAAGATCATGAAGGAGAAATCTACAGGGACAGCTACCAAGCTCGTGGAAACTCATGAACTCTAGACCCACAGCTGTGGATCCTCCATGGGGTAGAACTAGTCCCTCCATATGTGGAAGACAGTGGTGAAGCTTGGATCCTCTGTGAGGCCCCTGGCAGTAGGAAAAGGATCTATCCCTGGTGCATGAGTTAGCTAATTGGAGCCCATTCCCTATGCTGGAATGACATGCCCAGCCTTAATACAGGGGGTATAGGGGTTGCTTGGTCCTGCCCCAACTTAATGTGTCAGACTTCCTTGACTCCCCATGGAAGTCTTTACCCATTCGGAGGAGTGGATGGCATCTGGACTGGGGAAGGGGAGGTGGTGGGGATGGGAGGACGGGTGGGGGAAAAGAGTTGCGGATGGAATATAAAATGAAATTTAAAAAGTAAATTAAAAAATATGCTTGGGATTAAACTGACAGCTTGCAGGAATCATAGAAATGTCTGCACTGAGGTTGAACAGCAATGATATGTAGCTCACCTAGCCAAGCTTTCTAGATGCCAGGTGTGGAGAGCTTGTCTCGTGTAACCTTCAAAACCACCTCTGTATCATTGGTGTGCATGTTACCATTTGTTTCTTTGTGGTTCCGGGACCTCAATCCAAGGCCGCACACATGCTAAGCATAGCATATACTCTGCCACTGAGCTGGGACCCAGATCCAATAGTTAACGTTTTGTAGAAGGTGCTGAGATTTGAAGACTTCTGCAGCTGGGAAGAAGTGGAGCTGGTGTCTGAACAGAATCCCTACCCCATGTTCTCTCTACTATAGCAACACTGTGTCTTCCCAAGCACCATCTTTATTTTAACTTAGTTATTTGACTATCTGATGGCACCTTGCTTATCTGGAGACTGTACCTCAGTTATGTAGAACACAGCCAATGATTACATAGAAGAGAAAATGATCATCTAATAGATAGTCACTCTGCCATTTGGAAAGAAAAATTCCCTGAAGTCACTTTTTACAGCCAATTTGTATTCTACTTTCAAAACTAATTTTATTTTTTTTTCATTTTCACCAGTCTTCACATTTAATAGCAAAGGAACTGGAAATGGGAACGGGCAGAGATGGGATATTGACACTAGTGACGATGGTGCTTGGGAACCTGTATGCAATGCAGAAGAATGACACACAGGCTCTTGATGGCAAGGAAGCCTCAGGCGGCTTAGGGTGAGGCTAACTTTATGCCAGGGACCTCCAAGCAGAGCCAAGAAACATTATCTGCTCCTAGTAAGGACTCCAGAGCTTCAAGGAAATGTTGAACATTTGCATGCTCAATTAAGACAATGGAGACTGAGTTTTCCATTCAATGGCATTTAAGTGAAATTTACAGAAGAAATTGAGACTCTCACACTGACAAGCTTCCATTATTTCCTTGAGAGAATTATTCCTTCTTTGTTGAAACATCACTGAGCTCCAATTCTTTAAGGAGGTGTTAGACAGATCATCACCTCTTTCTTCTCACTTTCAAGGCTGCAGTTGGATGGCTCATCCACTTCTGATGGCAGTGCTCTGGAGAGGCAGTAATTCAACGTGGGATTTCTTAGTTTCATCTGCTAGGTAGATTTTCACCCCACCTAATTAAATCTTAAGATTTCCCAGTATTTCATTGTAGCCCCATTGTTTTAGACACAGTTTGATTTTATTTCTTTATCCAAAGTAAAAGCATCTCCTTTTTCTGTTCATGAAAATGGTGCACCTCTGTACATTACTGAAGGAAAGTTACTCTCATTACAGGAAAACTCTTTTCTTCACCCTGGGAGAAAGAGTCTCATGGAGAATGCCCATCTCCAACTTGACTGCCTCTCCCTTTCTTCTTTCTCTCCTGTGTCAATTCTTTGTTTCTTCTTTTCAATGCATAGGGATTTCTCTATGCATTGGAGACACTCTGAGGATGGTAGCAAGCTTTCTTGGACTACCTTTGAACCACCAGCCAGCAAATAATGACCTGAAGACTTATTATTAATTATAAAAGCTTGGCCTTAGCTTAGACTTTTTCCCAACCCACTTAACACTTAATTAACCCATATTTTTAAAATCTATATTCTACCACGTAGCTCAATGACCTCTTCTTATAACAGCACATCTGACTTGCTCTGAGTCTGCTGGCAAAATCTGCATGCCTAGAATCCTCTTCCTAGTTTTTGTTTCTCTCTCTCTCTCTCTCTCTCTCTCTCTCTCTCTCTNNNNCTCTCCCAGGAAGTCCCGCCTATTCTTTCCTGCCTAGCTATTGGCCATTTAGCTTTTTATTAAACCAATCATAAGACACTGTAGGCAGAGACACGTCTTTTTAGTGTAAACAATTATTCCACAACAGGGCACTGTTTTGCCACCTCATTTATCTTTGTCTAGTATTTTATTTAGTATATTTTGGAAAGGTCTGCTAAAACTTCTTGCAGAAACCAAAAGTTCAAAAAATAGTTGGCACCTTGTGGCTCTGGATCTGCAGGTCAAGAAGTACTGTTGCCTGCGTCATTCATAGGACATGTCCTCCTTAAATATCTTTGTTTTGCTGTTTTTATGATGACACAAGTTTAATACTGTCAGTCATGCTTAGAGAATCTTGAGTTATTGAAAACTCATCTACTGCCAATCATGTTTAATGATTTATAGTCTCATTCAAATAATAAGTCAGTTATATTTGGAAGATGTGCTTCCAAATTCGTGATTTCAAATATGGAAGACAAAATAACCACACAGAAACTGTGTTCATTAAAATACTGCTTGGCCATTAGCTCTGACTTCTTGTTGGCTAACTCTTACATATTAGTTTAACCCATCTCCATTAACCTGTGTATTGCCATGTGGCAGTGGCTTACCAGAGATGCTAACCAGTGTCAATCTCAGGCAGAGGATCCATGGCGTCTCTCACTCTGCCCTTCTTACCAGCATTCAGTTTGGTCTTCTCCACCTACCTAAGTTCTGCCCTATCAGGCCCAAAGCAGTTTCTTTATTCATTAACCAATGAAAGCAACACATGAACAGAAGAACCTCCTACACCAATCAGATGCAGAGGGCCTGCATCAATATCATGCTGGTTCCCCAGCAGTTAGTTGGTCCAGAGTCAGTGAGCTCCCACTAGCTCAGCTCTGCTGTCTCTGCAGGTTTCCCCATCATCATCTTGACCCCCCTGGCTTATATAACCCCTCATCCATCTCTTCAGCTGAATCCCAGAGCTTGGCCCAGTACTTGGTTATGGATCTCTACATCTGCTTCCACCAGTTACTAGATGAAGGTTCTATGATGACAACTTAGGGTAGTCACCAATCTGATTACAGGGGGAAGGCCAGTTCAGGTCCCTCCACTCTTAATGCTTGAGTACTTTTGTAATTTCCTGCCTTTCCTTCTTCAGCTTCTATTGAGCTTTGGTTTTTGTCCTAGTTAGATTTACTCTTGCTGTGATGAAGTACCATGACCAATTTGAGGAGGGACATTTTTATTTGGCTTACAGTTCCACATTACTATTCATCATCAAAGGAAGTCAGTATAGTAATTCAAACAAGGCAGGAACCTGGAGGCAGGAGCTAACACAGAAACCATGGAGGAATACTGATTATTGGCTTATTCATCCTGGCTTGCTCAGCCTGCTTTCATATAGGACCCAGGACCACCAGCCCAGGGATAGTCCCACCTGCAATGGGCTGGGCCTTCCCCCATCAATCTCTAATTAAGAAAATGTCATACAGCTAAATCTTATGAAGGCATTTTTCTCAACTGAGGTTTTATTCTTTCAGATAACTCTAGCTTGTGTCAAGTTGACAAAACTAGCCAGCATAGTTATCTAGGCCTTTCGACCTATTAGGTTCATGTCTTGTCACTATTCCTTAGGTGCCACTTTTTCTTATGTCCTCATATTAGTTTTCTAATGTCTTTTTTAAAAATAAGTAAAAAGAACTATTTAGTGGTCCCTCAGTGTTTGTGGGTGATTGGCTTTGGAACGCCCCATCCACATACCTAAATCTATGGATGCTCATGCCTTACAGAATAGACTGTAATATTTTTATATACCCAAGGTGTAGTCTTTCTGTGTGCTTCAGATCATCTCTAGGCCATGTGTAATAGCCAATACCGTGTAAAATGTTGTACAATTCATCATTCTAGCACATGGTTCAGTGAGTAATGTTGAGAGATTATATGTGTTGTGTGTTCATCATGTATGTGTGTTTGCATCTGTCTGTCTGTGTCTCTCATTCTAATGCAGCCATCACAGACCTAACTACATGTCTGATCCATAGATAGGCAAATCCACAGACATGGAACCCATGAACACAGCCAATCATATGTATGACGGTCTTTGGTTTCCAAGGCAGGTTTTGCTATATTCTAGGCTACACCATTTGCAAAATCCTTAGAAACCCTGAATAAGCAACTGACTAGAGAATCCTCAGGAACTGTCTTTTAATTGAGGACCTTGGGCTTCTCTGAAATAAATAGAATCCAATGTGAGAATTTTCCACTGGGAAATGTTTTAGAAGGGAAACCTCCCAGGAGTCCTTGGAATCAAGCCAAATTTTCTGAGGCGTTTAGTCCCCTGTCTTGTCTTGTCTGCTTGCAAACTGTGTTGGCTGTCAATTTTCCCTTTTGGAGTGAAGCTGCTAAGAGAAGTTGACACATTTCTTTAAAGTACTTAGAGTACAGCAGTTTCGAGTTTATGACACCAGTGATTCCAGAACTTTCCTACAGCTGAGAAGAGTTTCATTCCTATCGGGATGACATGGTGAGAAAGTCTAACAGGGATCCATAATGAAATTATCTTCTAATGAGAGCCCCCCACGGAAAACTCCATTTACAGTCCACCAAAATCACATTGTATATGAGTTACAATGGCAAAAAATATATAAAAAGCTACTTGAAACAAAATTGTCTGAGAAAAAAACCCTTGGTTCCTGAGGTTATTTCTTATTATGACAAATGTTAGCTCTGAAATATAAGCACACAAAACATACATTAACATTTTGCAGTCGTGGAGTCTCCACGGCTCATATTTCTGCATTGTTATATAAAATGCAAAGTGCCCTTTTAAAGAAATGCAATTTTGTTAAAAATAAACATTGAAAACACAATGCAATTATTTTGGAATTCCATCACAGCCTGGGGTACCTTCTGGGTGTGTCTTCCACAGCTAAGGGCGTGCTCGCCCTCTGGTGGCTCTTCCCGAGTTATGAGGTGGCTCCTGCTAATCAATCACCTTTGACCTTTTCCTGAAACCTAAATATGAACAGTGTTCTGCATCAGAGATCTTGGCTTCTATTCCATGAAATCCAGGTTGGTCCACATAGTTTGTGTTTGGGCTATGTTAGTGGTATGGGAAGGTTAACTACTCTAAGAAAAATCAATTAGCCAGTCATTCTGTGGATTTCTCCCATAGCCTTGTTAAATTCAGTTTTGACAGTTAGGGAATGTGTTTATTTATACATGTGGACTATTTTTTGTGTACTTTGGCCAGAATACGGCCCTGAATTTTAGCCATGGTATTTTCTATTTGCTCTAAAAGGCTCCGTGTTGGATGCCAAATTTCTGTAGTTCATGAGGTGCATCCAGCTCTCTCCCAGTTCCTGTAGCTACAGCTGGGACACGAAGAGACAAAAGGCACTACCCTCATTGTGCTGTGATTTATGGAGACATAACTCATGAAGGTGGCATATTTTACTTCACGTGTTGTCCATTAAACATTTTTATACTTAAAGAGTCCATAAATTTAAAAGGTAAACAAATGTTTGACAGTAGCAAATTATGGCAATATGAAAAGTCCTGATAAATCAGTAAAGAAAAGCCCACAGAAAAATGCACAAAAGGCATGGGTATGCTCATGAGTTGTGCGGGACACCCCTCTAAAATCAGTCCTGGCCGAGGCAGAGTTTTAGGGTTTCAGACACACAGCTACAAAACAAGCTGTAGGCACCCTTTGGAAAAGCTGTATCCCAGTGGAGATTCATTGAGACTCCAGATCCTCTTTCTCAAGATGAGGCTTTCAGATAACTTCTTCCCCATGTGACCCCTGTCCCGGGGCCCATCCAGCCCGTCTTGTACTATGGCTTGATTTTCCTTTAGGAAAATCGTTTGGTTTAACCTTAAGAAAAGCCGCTCTGCCAACACAAATAACTCCAATTAGACCAGATTAGACCAAATTAAAATGCCCGTTAAATTTTATAATTAAATATTATAAAATTTAATAAACACATAGCATGGCGGGGAGACCATGTGTTGTGCCCCCCCACAGTGAGCCTAACTACCTGTCTCCCTGGGGGAGGGTCGGCGCTTGGCATGCTGGGAGTTTCAGTCCTGGCCAAGGCAACTGGGGGAGGGGGCTGAGATGGAGCTTTTTTCTCCATTGATGCTCCATGGATGACTGCCAGGGTCTGGGGTGACACCCCCAACTTAATATTACAAAAATGGGCAAAATTACCCTTTCCAAGCAAAGTGATTCCCACTGTTGCACTCAATACCCCTATGTCACCTGACTTTGACCAGGACCCTTGTTCTAAAGGTCTTGGAACTAAGCAAGTTACTTGGGACTGGCAGTGCTGGCAGAGGAGATGCTTAACCAAATGCAGTCAGCAGCCAGGGAAGCAGCCTTTGGCTGTCCAGAGTCTTTCCTCCTCTCAGGGATGATTGGCAGATGATTTCCAATCCCATGTGTCTTTCTTGAGACTGCTTCCTTTCCTAAACTTCCACCTCTTATTCCCTCTGCTTATCCCATTCCTCTGACTGGTTCAGTGCGTACTACCCACCACGGACTGGACTGGATATAATATTTCTTCTCTTTTTTTGGATACAATATTTCTTTACTGATACAAAAGAACATAGGAGTCTGGAGAAGATGTGGGAAGAGTAGATTTACTCCACCCCTGTGTCATTGGGTGCTGAGTCCTTAGTCTTCCAAGATATTCGAATTAGTAGCAGTGACTCCTTAATGCAAGTTAATTGAATTGTACTTGAGTTTCCCTCAAGGAAGGTTCA
>LOEQ01001702.1:96737-108226 GCA_001685075.1 Bramus lutescens | reverse complement strand
GTGTTTTATTAAAATACATGATTGACAGAATACAGACAATTCTCCCGCACCAGGAACTCTCAGCCAATCTGGACTCTATACTGAGATCCAATCTCAAAACAAATCTTGAAACAAAACAAAACAAAATTTAATCAAAAAGAAAAATGTGATGTATAAGAAGAAAATGAGAAGGATTCTTAGCTTAGTAGATAGTCATATATGAGGAATCCTCATTTTTGTAATGAGTTAGAGGGATAGAAAGATGTAGTCTCCATGTTAGATTATATACGCATTCCTCATGTCTATTTCAGTGAGTGGTCATTATTTACTTGGCCCGTGGGCAATACTTAGTGTCTTTCCTGCTTCTCCTACAGAACACACCCATTCAAAGGCGTAACAGTCTCCATCTTAAAACCCTGCTTTTGTGCACATTGACCATAACATTTACTTTCTTTCTTCTGCAGCAAAGTTGTTCTTTCTCAGATGCTCACCACCTGCTCCTTCTCCTGTTGACACATCCCTTTTTGGCTTTTGCCCCATTACTTCATTGAAACTTTCCTCAGGGTCTCCACTAACCTCTGCATTGCAGATCTGGAGTTAGTCTGCATCCAAAGACGGGCACTCTCTCAGCTGTGCAGGGTCTCTCTTTCTCAGCAGTGTCCAGACTGTTGTGTCCTCCTTTCCTTTTGGGGACTCTCACTCCTTCCATACCCAGAGCCTTCTGACTCCCATTTCTATCCATAACATTTTAAGCTTCACCAAATGGAAGGCTCCCTTATTAGGACTCACCCTCCTCCTTGACAGGCAGAGGCCAAGTAGTTTGGTAATTTGATCAGACCCTTGAACTTTCTCCTCCTTTCTTTTTTCTTCCCAAAGCTGAGGTCTGTCTCTTATTCATAAAGACACTGCACTCTCCCTGGCAGTGCCTGGAGATTGTACTCGCTCTACTTCAAGGACTCAAGTAGCCTCTGGAAGGAGAGAGTGGGAGAGGGTTACAGCCAGAGCTTCCAGCCCTGTGTGGACTGCAGCCCTGACAGGCTCTGCCTCTGGGTAGAGCCACTGGAAGGCGCTGTTCCAGGTTAGCTTTCCCTCTAGAGGTGGAATTGAAGCTGAGCTTCAGGCTTTGAGGAAACTCAAAGAGAGGGCTGCTGGGGCTCCCACCATCAAGAGCTGGTGGGGTATTTCCGAGACTCTACGTTGACCACTGAAGTGAGAGGGCATTGCCAAGATGTGTTCTGCCCTGGAACAGAGAAAGAAGCAAGGAAAGCTGGATGCAGCTGAAGAAACTTTGAAGGCAATTTCGGGTTGTGAACTGTTATTTCAGAAATTTGTTATCACACACTAGAATATTGAGAAGGGTCATCCGTTCACATGGGGGCTCACTCTCCAGAGGCCTTGGCAGCCAAAAGCAAAGGTGGTTCAAAATCCACCTCACCCTACATTGGGCATCTCAGGGAACATAGCTGAACACTGCTGCTCTTGTTGTAGTATTAATTGCCCCAAGTTTAGAAGGAATTCAGCATTAGTAGAACAGTTTCAATAGATGATCAGTTGCTTGCATACTTGACTAAGGTGGGGCCTTTGCTTTCTTCACTGTAGGATCTATAGGGAATAGATTGGAGAGGCATTCTGTAAATACCTTCTCAGTTAATTAAGGAATCTTCCATTTATCTATCTGCTCTTGATTTTAAGGCCAGCACATTCCTTGTAGAATTGCAGAGGAAGCTGTATGTGGTGTCAAGATGGCCCAGCATGGCTTCCTCTTGGGGCTCTGTCTTTATCATCCAAGTGATAACTCAAAAGCTGTGGGAGGACAATTGGTAGAAGATGATGAAATGTATGGCAAAAACTCCGCAGAAACTTGATAAGTTCTCCCTTCGATTGTCTTCCAACGAAATAGTGCTGATGTGGATTGTCATCTCATCTGGATCCGATTCACCTGGCCATCAGACATCTGTCTTTTGTTTACAGAGAAAAATAAAGGCAATTTGAACTTTGGCTCAGGTCCAGTGCCCTGGAATCGGAGAGAGCTGAATGGGGCAATGGAGGATTGGACAGCAGTCTGTGCATCAAGATTCCAGGCTGATTGTCACTTCCTACTAGCAATGTGTCTTTGGGCCATGGCTGTCTTAACCTCTCAGTGCTCTGGTTATTCTGTCTGTAAAGTACCATAGATGTCAGAGCGAGAATGGCTGCCTTGAATTTCAAGATTTCAATGTTTATAGCCTTTGGTAAACTGAAAAGCTTACATAAGAAAATTGTAAATTCTGCATACAAGAATCAAACAGAAAAGATTAATTTATACTTTAAATTTTAAAAAGTGGTACTGATGGCAGGACTTTGAATTTCTTTATTATCGCTGTGTGTCCACTGTCCACGATATTGTATTTCATAAGGACATACTGATACAGGTACACAATGTGCTTTGTGCAAATTCCCTCCTGCTTTCTTCTGCCATCTTCTCCACCCTTCCCATCCAGTTAGTCACCTTTGCTCCCTAGACAATTTTACCTTTACTCTCCTATCAGATAGATACACATTACTTTATATATTAATATATATGGTATAGAACACAAATGAGAGAAAATGTGTACTCTTTGTCTTTTTGAGATTGACTTAAGTACAATTTCTCAAAGAAGGAATAAGGATACAGTTTTCAACATCTTAAAACCAGAGAGATTTCCCCACCCCCTCTTAATGTGGCATCACGTAGAAGACATCTTCTGCTGAATCAGCCCAGACCAGAGAGGCCAAGAACGGGGCAGCCCACTCAGTGCAGGGGTTTAAATTTGATCTGGATTTGAGATGACCACATACAAGAAATGGCTTCAGTAAAGTCATATTTACATGAAGTCTTGAGGTGCACTTTAGATGTTAGAACTAATTCATGTTGACCTTTCACCTGCATCTCCTGAGGACTCGTGGGAACCATGGGTGGGGAATGCCACTGAGGCAGCCCCTGAAAAGCAGACATGGCCTCTTCTACCTCACGGTCTGTGCGGTCTTTGCGGTAGAGAACCACGCTCACAGTGGGATGCACATGCCATTACAACTTTCTCTTAGTTCCAGGGGAGGGCACTGCATAGCCCAGCTAGTGAGCTCCTAGTGTAGTGTTTCATCATCTGTCTGGTTGCCTGTGTGCATTAGGAGTCTGTATTGTGGTTATAGGTATTCAGGAATGTGCTAAATTCTCCAACACTGCACACATTAGATATGTTGAGTATTTCGGCAGTTGAGATCCATAGAGGTGATTAATTTGATTGATTCTGAAATGATAAGATCCAATGAAAATCATATTATTGATACTGCAAGATTATCAAATCAGCTAGGACATTGATGTTCCTGAGAGCTTTTGGGGAAAAATCCATGGATATGGCATTATTTAATTCTTTTAGGCTTTGTGATGATATATGGTCCCATTGGAGATTTATGTGGCTTTTCCCATCAAATACTAATTTAGAACCTTCTGAGTGCCAGCCCTGAGCAAGTGAGACCTGTGATAGATGGGACTCCCCACCTGCAGCTCTTGCTCTGTGCTTTTCTGCATTTCCATGTCTAAATCAAAGAGTTCTCAGGTTCGTGATTCCCCTTATTATGTGCACAAGGGTCACACAATCAAGGAATACACCATTCAGAAGGCCATGGCCAGGCACCCGTGCCTGTGACTAAGATGCATCAGAGCTTTAGCAAGGGAGGCAGTGTTGATTTTATTTTCTATTGTTCTGACCGTTGCTTTCCCTCCCCCCAAATCTAGCACTTTACCTCACTAGAGAAATACACTCAATCGCTATATTTGTAAAATTCAGAATAAAATGAGACAACACAAAATTTCCCCTAGCCTTCTTGCTAGAGTTAATTACAGTAGTTGACCTTGCTCTGTGACAAATTATAATGTTTTTTAACCAATAGGTTTTTTTTTTCCATTTGAAGTATCTTGAGTCCCCCCCTCCCCAGGATACTGAGTGTTTTCCATCCTGTATATTTTCAGTGATAATCAAAATATTCTTTACTGTGCAGCTAGCAGGTTTATTTGGGCAGTCCCTTCCAATTACAGAGTTCTGTTTTATGGTTTCCTAGTCATAAGCAAGGATGGGATGAAGAGCCTTAAAGTAAAACTTGTCTGTGTTAACAATGACTTCCTTTGCACTCAGTCCAAGAAATAAGATTGTTAGTCTACAGTTCTGCAGTTTAAAGGGTACCCTGTGTACATAAGCACACATAGAAGTTTGTATCCTCGTTGTTGAACTGACTTACCTATTTATTAATGACCTTCCTTGATAGTACTTCCGCCTTTCTATCTGAAATTTGTTGTATATTGTAATTTTCAAGTAATCAAATAGTTTTCAACTTGAAAGAAGAAAAAAACAAATATCATATTAATAAGAGCAAAAAAAAGAAAAAAGAAAAGAAATGACTGAATGTAATTGTTCACTGTCAGGGAGAAAAAGAAGGAAAATAGTGTATTGAACGTCATGTCACAATCCTTGTGCCCAGACAAACGCTCATGTTTTAACTGGTCTTCTTATTAAGACAAATATATTTCAAATACAGGGCATGGAGTCTCTGTGCCATATCCCAGGGCACATCAATTGTATCTATTTTTATTGGCACCGTCTCTGTTCTGCACACAGCAGCATTTTAAGAGGGAATTGTTTGTTTGGTTAATAACACTCCACTTTCACATTGTTCGCAATTGTTAGGAAAAAATATTCCCATTCGGCATTTTCGCCACATAAATCGTGCAGTTTTTGGGGGCTGCACACTCTATTGTTCCCCGAACACACAAAGTTCTTCTGCAAGCCCGCTGGTAAATTGTACCCTGGCTGTCTCCAGCAAGCACTGTTTGGGTTACTTCCAGGTAATTCTACCATAAGTGCTTCAAAATCCAAAGGAAAATTGATGACAAATGACAGCGAAGGGACCTGGACGCAAATCTATCAAATCACAAAAGAAGGTTTTCTTTTTCTTCTACTTTTTTTTTTATTTCTCTCTCCTAAGTTTAAAAGCAGAAAGGAATACAGTCTGATCTCCCTGCCCCGCTTTCTCTTCCAGCGCTGTGTGGAGGGGGCGAGAGCTTCCAGTGCACCAGCGGGTTCTGCATCCCGGAGAAGCTGCGATGTAACGGCTACAACGACTGTGATGACTGGAGTGACGAGGCCCTCTGCAGTATGTGACAGGCTGCGTGGGTTTGTCCGGGTGGGAAGGGATTCTTCTTTTCGGGTGCCTGGGTGCTTAAACCACCGCACAGTCAAATGCTAGCACCCAGGTGGGTCGCGAGCAGCTGCTATTGTTTGCCAATCTTAAGTGAAGCCAGTAGATTTGTCGCCCCCCACCCCCCGAGCCACCATTCTGGGTTTGTACCCGGCTCACAGGACCCCTGAGCTAGATGCCCAGAATAACAAACAGCTCAGAGATTAAAATGGTTTTACAAAAATTGGTCCTACGATTGGGAGGAAGGTTTGGGTTTATTTTGTTTGGGCGAGGAATTTTGTTTTTGTTTTTAAATTTTCAAGAGTATAATGGTCAACTGTTTAAAGGAGATTTTTTTTTTAAGAAAACCCTTTTATATTAGTGATTCTAACCTTGAGAATTACACTATACCTCCATACCCTGAGCGGAGCTGAGCAGTTGTGCGCCAGTTGTCTTAATAGATCGATGATTAATTGCAGTCAGCATGAGCAGAATTGTGTTTCCATCCCAGGGAGACTTCCCCACCTTTTTGGAAGAAGCTGAGAGGACTGCTTTGGCTGAGAGTCCTCTGCTGTTTGCTGGGTGCCAGCTCCTCTCCCTGTGGCGAGGCCTAGGGATGCTTATCTGCTGGAATTTTGGGCAGGTGGCATACTGTGGTATCAGAGCGCTGCTCACCAACATGTGGTTTCACAGTACTTGAGTTCTCAAAGATTGAGTGAAAAATCGAATGATTAGGGCTGGGCCTGTGTCAGCCTCTTAGAAGGTTTCAACACATCTTGATATATTAAAGCGCTGAGAAATGTTGCAGCCTAAGTCAGTTTTGCTTGATTCAACGTATATTCAAACTTTTTCTTCTGTGAACTTTCACCCATATTTATTTGTACACATATTTATTTTCTATATTACCTAGCACTTGGTGGAAATTAAGTTATGCTATGTATATTTTGAAAGCTTACTTTTAGTAAACCATTGATTTGTTTTTACAACATGGAATTTTCAGGAACGCCTATGCACACAAATTAACATGTAAGACATTTTTGTAGGTTATATAGTTACATTGAGGACTATTGAAATGTTAGCAGAAGATACTGTGCACAACGACCATGATAGGGAATTCTGAAAGGCTCAATTGAATTATGTCCATTTTATGGGAATGCAGCAGAATCGTTTTTATCTCCTGCTGTGGCCAGAATTGGGGCCTAACCCAAGGTCCGCCTGTGCCTTTACCCCTGTGGTGGGCCAGAGCTGCTTGCATCATTTTGTTCTCTGTGGTGCTGAGCTTTGATTATACTGTCAACACAGTCAGGCTCTCCCGCCAAAGCTTTTAAAATGGAATTTGAGGGAGTCAGTTCTCCTAGTTACCAACTGAATGAGACGGTATTGCTGTTCTGGAAGGTACCTAACAATGTTTGGGAAACAGGTTTTTAAATAAACTGGTCACTGTCTTTCATCTTGTTAATACTTCAGAGTGGCATGATCTGGCCCATTGAGAAAATGCAACCCTTTAGCAAATGTCCCTATGAAAACTCACAGTGAGACATAGATAAATGTTGGTGCACTATCATTCCGGACCATCCAAGGGCACCTCCTTCTGCACTTGAGCATTCAACGTCTGGAGCACTGCATCATGAGCCTTTTGTGACTGGCCCTACTCTCCTGGGGTTACATGGGGAGAACCATGTGTGTCTGAAGGAGGGGGTGTGTGCAAATCAGAGTGTCACCACAGCCCCAGGTACTGAGGAGGAGAGAGGCTTGGCTAAACATCCCTGTGAGAAACAGAAGAAAATACCTAGCTCCATATCCTAGGACCCAGAGACCACCATGGCCAGACAAGAAAGCAAGTTAAGATGCCCCCTTGTGCCAAACTTGTTTTCTTTTAAAAAGCAGGTTAGGTCATTTGTGTAGGTTATTGAGTTGTTAGGTTGCTATTAAATTCAACAGAAGCAAGGGAAAGGACCTATCTGTGCTAAATTATCCACGGAGCACCCTTCGCCCCACCAAAGAATACTGATATACTAGGTCCAGAGGTGAATGTTTTGCACAGTTGCCCAGGTAATCCAATATGTAGCCTTTATACCAGAGGTAGCTCATCTCTTTTGTTGCCCGTGTTCTGTAGACTTTTGACTGAGGGACCATCTCTGAGAACAGTTGAAGTAGGGACTGTTTATATTTGGCACACAGCAAGTGATTATAGGCAGGAATTGCTTAAAAGCCCCAAAGAGCTGGAGGGATGGTTTAGCAGTAAAGAGTACTCATTGCTCTTGAAGAGGACCCAGATTTGATCACCAGCACCTACATGGTGGCTGATAGCCATTCATTCCTCCAGGTCCAGAGGATGTGGTGGCTTTTTCCAAATTCCAAGGGAACCAAGTACGCATGTGCCGCAAGACACATATGCAAGCAAACCACTCATACACAAGAAATAAAATAATCAATTCTAAATCCAAAAACAAGTTCCAAAGAAAACAGTTCCCATCCTTTGGTTGAAAAAGTTCTACCATCCAACAATGAACCAGACCTGATCCTGCTGGCTTCCAAGATCAGCTGAGGTTGGGCTTGTTCCCAGAGGTGTGACTGTATACTCTCTGGCACATGGAATCAACCAAACACGTTTGGAACCATTTACTCTGATCTTGGGGTAAAACTGGTGAACTTATTAGTTTCTTTTTTGAAGACAATGGCTACCTAATTGTGAGGAGTGACATATAATATGGTGATCAATAGCGTGCGTGCTAAGCTGGCTGCCCGTTTTCCTGTACTTACTACTCCTGTTTCTGTGGCCTTGGGCACAGCAGCCCTAGCTCTCTTTGCCTTCATTTCTTCATGAGCAAAGTGGAAGCAAGACTATCTCTAGAATTGAATCGTTGGATAGAAACCTATGGAGCCACGTCACAACTCCCCAGGAATGCTGAGATTCAAGTCGAGGTTATGGTGGTGCTTGTCACTATAGTTAGGGTAGTCTCTGCCCTCCATCGTGTTGCTAGTGACTGAGGCAAGTACTCTAGAGAAACAATTTAAACGGAGAAAGAATTTTATTTCTAAGGATGGGGGAGGTTTTGTTTGCGTGTGTTTTGCTCATAGTCTCGTGTGGTTGGCTGGAGTATTCCTGGGTCAGAGAAGAAGCAGAATGCCATGGGGCGCAGTGGCTCCCCTTGTGGTGGCCAAGGAGATAATAAGGAAGCACGCGCCCATCATCATCACGTCTCTGGTAACCTGTTTTCTAGAAACCTTTTTCCTGAGATAAGGATGCATCTAAATACTAGAAAGCATTCTATCAGGATAATAAAAGCGCCTCATTTGATATCTAAGGAAAGAATTTCAAATGTGTGCAAAATTCATTTAGTGTAGTGACTCTGTGAAAAATACTGACTCAGCTAAACAATTGTGGTTTCTTGAATTTCAGCCATCCATGAACCACGGTGTAGAAACCCAGTGAGCAGATATGTTACAGGACTTTTAGTCTACTCAGGGGAATAATACACAAACACAGAAAATGCTGAATCTTTTCTTTTTTGTTAATTGCCATTGACGGTTTTCTACATGTAGAAGACGCATTCTAATGACCATCACCTTCTACCTATCAACTTCTGTTATCCTACAAGTCCCCCTTGCACACTATTGACTTTTTGCTTCGTTTTGTTACCTACTGAGTTTACCTGGTACCATCCGCGTGACCATTGTTATTTACCGCGTGTGAGAACGAACAGCAAGACATACAACGAAATCCACTTAAAGAGTTTTTATTAATAGAGAGTGGAGAAGGAAAAGGAGAGACTGCACAGGTCTGAAAGAAAGAAACATGGAGAGAGAGAGAGAGAGAGAGAGAGAGAGAGACAGAGAGAGACAGAGACAGAGAAAGAGAGAGGGTGAGAGAGAGAGAGGGAGAAAGAGAGGGAGAGAGGTGGGAATGCTTGCTTTTAAAGGTAGTTCAGCACATGCGTACAGGGGCTTAGGTAGCCACGCCACGAAGTGCCTATAAATTAGTAGATTACGAGGCCACACTGCCACATGCGCATATATTATGTAGGGAATGCTGAAGGCGCATGCACAGTTGTGGTTTACCCCTCCATGCTAACGCCTGGACCTGGGGTGACTAAGCATTTTGCCTGAATGCTGGTAGGTGCAGGCTGTGATGGAAATGATAACAGCCATGGCTTTGGAACCATCAATCAGAGTTTGGTGAGGTCACCATTTCGGGAACACAATTGAAGACAGTGACTTCCACTCTTCAGAACCTTTTCAGTCGTCAATCTTCTGTTAGGGAGAGGTGGAACCCTATGATCCCCTCCTCATTCAGAGCTGATTGGCGATAGGCCTCACATAGGTAGTTGCTGCCGAGTTCAAGACATCAGTTGTTGCATCATGCCCAGATGCAAGATTGACTTCTCAGGTACCATTAAACCTTAGTGATTAAATGAGATGCGAAATATGACATTTCAAACACGTTTCTGAAAACACAAATACAAGAAATGTCATAAAACCAAACAAGATGGTAGACAGGCAGCAACACGAGATCCTATTATGGGGAAACAGGCCCACTGTGAACTGGGCTGGGCAGAGAGGCCAGTGGGAAAGAGAGGCTTTAAGCTAGGCCTGTACCCCATGTTCATGTGCTAGGACAATGATTCTCAACCCTGAAGATGTCATTTTACAATGTGCGGGGATATTTCTCACTGCTACAACTGTGAGCGCTAGCCTCTGGTGGTTTTCAATCAAGAACGCTCCTAAACATCCGTTCCCATGCATCAATGAATTACTCCATCTAAGATGCTAGTAGTACAGCAGGGGAGAGCCCTCCTCTGGAGGTAGAGACCAGTAGAAACAAAAATCCAGGTATTCACAGGGCCAGCCTCTTACTAGTCTGTTGAGAGAGGAGGCAGTGCCAGCCAAGTCTTTTGACCTCTCTGGTCATCTCACAGTGAGAAGGTTGCACGAAATGACCTTTGCTTACTAATTCTGTAGAAGGAAACTAAGCTGTCCTGCTTGCTTCTTGAATAGAGGCAAAGCAGCTTGTGTTTATGGAGTGGGAGACTGGGCAGACTGAAGGAAGTCCTGGATAAAAGGACTTTCTGTGTCTTAGCATTTGGCTTTAATGTAATAGTAATTTTGAGGGACAAAGGTTAATAGTATACTTATCAGATGCCAAACTGAAGTAAATATTTACATGGGAAAACTTCAGAAGAAACATTTTTCCATCAAGTTCTCTGGAAGAGAGGGAGAGAGAGAGAGAGAGAGAGAGAGAGAGAGAGAGAGCTGGAAGGAAAAAAAAGCAAAAACAAACCAAACAAAAACAAAAATCTAACTTAGGTCCAGGCAAAAATTATGCTTGAACTGAGCAAGAAAATCACAGCAAGCACTTTCTGAAAATTATGATTTGTTGGCCCCAAATTGAGCTGACTACATCTCTTTTCAGCGCAAATAAACATTTACTCCAATAAAAGGAGCCACTGTGATCTTTGCTGCTTGGTGTGGACTCCTGGCTGCATGATACCCTTGGTTAGGGTTTCAAGTGTTTACCGATCTGAAGGGCGGTGCGGAAGTCACAGGCTGTTTTCTAAGTGCAGAGAGTTTGGTATCTAACTTCTGAGAGGATCTTCTCACTGAGGAGGCGCCCATGGAAGTTGCATTGATTCTTTAAAACAAATACCATTTATGTGGTAGTTTAGCAAATGACAGTGCTAATCTTAAAAATATCTCTGCTGAGGTGTTTTGGTATAGGTTACCAAAGATCCAGAACAGGCTTCCCAGAAGACACAGAAACTCCTGGTAAGTTTTGGTGTGTTCTTAGGTTAATCAAATGCTAAATGGAGTATTTAATTCCCTAGAGCTCCTACCATCAGAAAAAGTAAAGCACACTGCTTGAGAAGAATGCTATTTTATTCATGGTTTCCAACCTTCCCCCCTCCTCTCTGGGAGATGCATGGACTCTTACGCTCATGGCTAAGTTGAGCAGACTATTTCCCGGGTTAATGCTTGTTCTACCAAATTAATTCAAGACTTCCTAAAAATAATTAGATTTAAGCAAAATGAAAATGAATAGACCTTTTAAGCACTCTCAAAAAACTACACATTTCTCAATGCCCACTCCCTTCTCTGCCCTGTGGCTATCAAAAGTAAGCAAGGTCATGACCTTCCTGGGCTCAGTTGTCAATCACACGCAGCAGAAGGGTGCAGCATGGGAAGTCAGTTCCCTCTGTCGCATAGGAGGAAGCAGGACTGTCAATATGAAGAGTAAAACTTTTAAAAATGTTTAAAGATCCCTGACAGAGCAGCCGCGAGACCGGGCAGGAAAATGTTTAAAGATCCCAGGCAGCAGTAGG
>LOEQ01001702.1:68291-83855 GCA_001685075.1 Bramus lutescens | reverse complement strand
TGCGGGGAGATGGGGGAGCAGCCTGCCAGGGTCCAGCCAGCTAGAGGCCAGCCAGACAGACACGGAAGAAGAAGGGAAGCAGGGTTGATAGTATGTAGACGAGGTAAATGAGCCTCGGGACAGCATATAGATTAGTAGAAATGGGTTAACTTGAGTTTTTTAAAAAGTTGGCTAGAAACAAACCTAAGATAATTAATAATCAGTCTCCGTGTCATAATTTGGGGGTTGGTGGTCCAAGAAAGCCTGTCACACCCATCAAATTATTTTTATTGCTACTTCATAACTATAATGTTGCTACTGTTATGAATAATACTGTAAATATCTATGTTTTCCAATGGTTTCATTTGACCCCCCAGAGGGGTCGCAACCCACCTTGGGAACCACTGGACTAGAGAAAGCCTGTGGCTTACTTTCCATTACCACAAATGCCTATCGTTACAAACAAAATCCTCAGGTTTACATCTCTGCGCTAAGACAATGTACCAAAAGGCTCAAAGCATCAGGAATAGCTTTGAACAGCCTGGGCTGTTCTTTCCATGCCTGCCTGGGCATCCTGACATCTATCTCCATGCCTTGCACAGAGCAAACTGAAGATGTAACCTTGCATTGGGGGTAGGAGTAGACATGATGTTTTTATGGCACAGAGGAATCAATTTATCACTTTTCCCGCATAGGATATAACCCAGGCAGAGGGAGGCCCCAGCTGGAAAGAATCATTCCCATGGTTGTCTTGTCCTCTTTGTACCCACATTCATCAAGACCCCATGAAACCTGGTGTAGCTGTCATGTCCCCGGGTATTTACCCGTGTTCCTGGTGTTCTAATTCCCATTACCTCAATATGGCCATTCACCTATTCACTTCCTCCTCTTTCTAGTGCTCTTATTGCAGACTGAGGAAGAGGAAGGGGTGAATAACTTTGCTCTAGATAACTTCCTCCTCATCTACAATTTGTTGCCCGATCTTTGCAAACTCCAATCGAAAGAAACGAATAGCATGGGACTGTGATCAAGAGCAAGACATCAAAATGGTTAAAGACCAGTTCTTGGTAGCAAACTAACAGGAGGAAAGATGTCTTTCTACAAGGGTCTCCGCCTGCTGAGTGAGAAGTAGATGATTAATTGACACATTATTCCTGGGTGACACAGCGAGTTAATGAATCGAGGCATGGAACATCTACAGCTGTTGACATCACAATAAGGGGGGAACAGAAACCATGTGGCTGCTGAGGCGAAAACACAGCAGCTGTTTACCATCCTGGCAAACACACAAAACCCAGGCAACTCCTGGATCTCACCGAAGTTCAGGAAGTCGGGTAGGCGGCTCTTTAGCTGCAGAAGGAGTGTGCGAGTCGCAAACCCAAACTGTGTGTACTCTGCAGGGCAAATGTCGGGGTTCTTCAGTGGTGAACTGTAAAGAGAAACAAATGATGGAGAGGTAAACCAAAAAAAAAATCAGATACTAAAAAGACAGCCTCTTCAAAAACAGGGAAGCTTGAACTGGAATGTGACGGTAAAGAAAAGCCAGACAGTGACAGCTGTGAGGTGTGTTTTTTCCTTTGGGGAGAAAGGAGAAGGCTGAAATAAGACAGGATCTAAAGGGCGTGTGTGTGTGTGTGTGTGTGTGTGTGTGAGTTTTTGCCAAGTTTCCCTTGTGGTCACAAGGGTCTTTACTTTCTAATGGTCCGCAGACTGTTATAAACAAAAGTGATGAATACGGGTTTAGAGTTTGCAGCAGAGGATGCTGACCAGGTGACCAGATGTTGGACGTACCATCTTTTCCTGTAAATGCTCATCACTTAGGACCCAGTTTCCAGTAACCTCACAGCTCTGCAGTCGTGTAGTTCACAACCCCTTCTTTATGTGGGATTTGACAGCTCTTGTTGTAGATTCTGAAATACTACAGACAGCACACCAGGCTTTTTAAAATGGGTATTTATTAAACCTTATCTACAGTCAGGACCCGGTGAGCAGACTGTTTAAGAGAGAACCTAGGCGCTGGACGCTGGACAGGCCCAGTGCTAATCAGCCCACATTTGTGGCGTGATCGCCCTCTAGTGACTGTTTCAAGTTAGGAGCGATGCTCATGCTTAAACTATAAAAGTTTTCTGATCAAAGCTAATGAGTATTTAAGAGTCTAATTTGCTCAGCAATCTGTAAAGAATGCCTTTTAAGGGAGCAAAACATAAGATCCAATCCTTACCTCACTCAATAAAGATCTCCAGCATAGTGCCTGCTCTCACGTAATCTTTTCGTCACCCTTGGCTGCGAAATGCTGAAAGTTATGTTTTGACAAAACAGAAGGGACACACTCTCCAAATGCCAAAACAGAGAGAAATTATCTGTGAGATATGATATTATCTATACACCACCTAATTGAAGTACACCGATAAAAGGTTAAACCTTGGTGGGGGTGGTCAAGAGAGAAGAAGGGAAGAAAGGATGCCTCAGACATCTGTGTGAATAATGCCATTCTGTAAAATCGTAAGTATATTAAGGGAAAGAAGAAAAGAGGCCCACATTACTGGAATTGAAGATGTTTGTGATAAACAATGAAGCCTGTGATACAAGCAACAGGGAGAGTTACAGGATGGGTATGATTCTTCATTGGCAAAAACAAACACAAACCTCTGTCTGTAAACACCTGAGCCTAAGGATGTGAGCAGGAAAGGGGATGGGAGGGGCTTTAAGGTCCACTAAAAACTCTGAGAGAGGCAGGGAGACAGAGGAATGGGGGAGAATGAGATGCTCATGCATTTTGTTATTGCTAAAAAAGAAAATATTTTAAAAGTCTGAACACAGTATTTGGGAGTTCTGTTTGTTTTACTCTGAGCAGATAGAATGAGTGACTGTAGATTAAATGACTTAAACAGCAGACATTTCTGTCTCACAGACCTGGAGTCTGGAAGCTTGAGGTCAGGGTGCCAGCACAGCTCAGACATGGAACCTTCTCAACCACAGAAGGCCAATTTCCCCTTGTATCTCCTATTGCTAGAATGAATGGGAGATTTCTCTGAGATCCTAGGTGTTGGGCATTGATCTAATTTCCAAAGACACCGTGCCACGACCTCGTCACCTCACAAGGGCCGTGCCTCCCAATATCATCACACTGGGGCGAGGATTTAAGCTTAAGGCTCTGAGAGAATATAAACATTGGGTCCTTGACACCCTTCCTTCATAAATAGAGGAGACACTAAGGACCAGACCTTTACTTCCCCTGCCTTTTCTTGTCTTGTTTCCCCAGGAAACAGAGAGTCCTAGCACATCTTATCCATGATACTTTTAATCTTGTCATCCCCTTATGAATATTATATCCACAAAGCTCCCAGTCTCTGGATTAATAAGTACTCTTGAGACTTATTTTACCCTTATTACTTATTCTTACTACTCATTTATTTCTATCATACCCCTTTCCAGACAAGGAAGTGTGGCTGGGATGATTCCTCAGAATAAGGCATAGAATTTGATTTTATAACAATTTTATAACACATGTCTAGTTAACTCTATTACCTCAGGGTCAATGGTATAAACTGTTGGACTCACCAAGCAGACAGAGAGCCTCTACTGCCTTCCCTCAAACCTGTCCAAACCCGTCTAGACTCAGAGGCTTGAGTCACTCTTGATTATCTTGTGCTGTCCCGTTGGACTCCTAACATTTGGATCAGTGTCACGATGCTAATTAATTCAGGCTGCTGTCACAGTGTACCGTAGGCTGGGAGTCATAAATGACAAACAAGTGTGCCTCCGAGTTAAAAAAGCTGGAAGTCCCCAATCAAAATCCTGGCAGATCTGATCCCCAGGGAAAGCTTGCTCACTTCGTGGCTTGCCAAGTCCTGCTGTCTTGCTGTGCCTTTACGTGGTGGTAGAGACAAGACCACCAGCTTTAAGAATGCTGAGTCCACAAGGAACTTTTCTCCTGCTATTTATACTGAATCTTAGTCCAATTGCCTTCCAAAGCCCCACCTCTGAATGCTATTAGGGGTTATGCCTATGAATTTGGGGGTGAGGGAGACATAGTCCATGATGAACTTTATCCTAGCCTGTTCACGTGTTCTGCAGCCAGTACATGTGTGTTCTTTTCTGCCAAGACTGTGAAGTACAAAAATGGCAGGGGCATTGCTTTTTCTTTTTCAGTGCCTAAAACAGCCCCTGATACATTTCCCCACTTCTCCTTCCTCTGTTCTCTGATGTCAGGGGCTAAATGTCATTTCTTTAAACTCTGAGACTGATGTGGGGGAGGCAAGAAAGCCAAGGAGGAATACAGCAGGGTGCAACAAACATGAGCCCAACATGTCAAGAATATCAGGGCCCTCACGCTCTTCAGGAGTAGGTAGAGCCCGGAGTCAAGAAGGTCTCCCAGAAGCGGTTATTACGTGGGCTGAAAAGGGATGAGTTACTGAGGAAGACAGAGAAGGACTATGCCTAGCAGCAAGTTCTAGAAGGGCATAACATCTGGGAGCATGGCCCATTTGGGTGAATGATATCAGGACAAGATGTAGGAACATACAGGCTATATGAGGACATATCCTTCTGGAAATATTGGGGTTGCAGGGGCCATAGAACCAACCACAGCAAAGATCTGCTGAAGCCATAGTTATGGCAGGAAAGTTAGGCTGTAATTGAAGAAAGTTCGGCTGAAGCCAAAGTAGCCTTAGATGCCAAGCTAACATGTTTGCATTTTATCCTCCTTAGCAAGAAGCATCCAACAGATCGCAACATCATCTTAGGCTAACATATTGTAGCCTTATCCTTAACTCCACTGATCAGTAAGAAAGTATAAACTCAGAAATTTGTCTAATTGCCCATTTAATTAAACTCATTGATTTTTTAAAAAATTTCTGTGAAGATAATGGGGCCTATGCTATTTTAGAAGCAATGTCTAAATCAGCAGGAAATATAAAGGAACTGAACAAAATAACAATGAAAGAGTCATTATCAGATAGAGCTGAGTCAACTTGAAGAACGGCAAAGGGCTTTCTAATCCGTGTGTGCTGGACGTGTGCTGGCCGTGTCTTGCGCAGGCAAGAATACAGCTTGGCATGCCTCTTCTGGAGCAGGGTCCCTGGTTTTGATGTCCATGGACAAATGCTATGTATTACTTGTATCTAGTTTTTGCTTCTCCATCTCTGGGCTTCCTAAACTCTTCCCCTCACAACCGCTTTCTGTTTTAATTCCGACTTCAGGTATAGAGGTAGAGAAAATAGGAATGCAAACTGAACATTTAGAAGTAACAATTCATAAAGAGATTTGCTTTAAAACAAATGTTTGCATAGGTATAGTTTTACCATTTATTGGAGATTAAAAAACCAAATTTGCATACTAATGAGATAGATGGGCCTATATTACATAAAAATAGTTGCTGTTGAATATTTGATTTCAAACTGGGCATTTGGCTCACACTTGCAATTCTAGAACTTAGAAGGCTGAGTGAAACACAAAGATGGCCTTGGCTTTGGGGCCAATCTGAGCTATATGAGTTCCAGAGCAACCTAAGCTAGAACATAAACAAAATAAAAGAGAGGCAAAACAACCAACCAACACCCAAAATAACAACAAAAACCAATCGATACTATAAGACACAGGGCATTATTAATGCTCTTCAAAATTGGTCCTTGCTTTTTTTTTATAATTCTCTACACTGAGAAAGCTGCCTTCATTTGCATAGATATATAGTACAAACCAGGAAAAGTGTATTTAGGACTTTCAGAAACAGTGGGAAATGCTATCCTGATCTCAAGATGAGACAAGTTTTCATGAAATGTAAGTCAGCATTAAGTAAAAGTAGCACAGTACAATCTGAATTTATGCTAACTTGATACATGCTGAAGAAAGATGGAAAATATTGTCTTTATTTTCTATAATTAAACCATTTGTTTCTATAAGGGATAGAAAACTTGGTATATACAGTGAAAGCATGGTAACTCACAGCAGATGGTGTTCTGGGACCTGAGACGAGCTGTTTCATGCAGTGTTTGCTGTTGTCACACAGAGTGTGATGCTATGCGCCCTGAGGAATGCATGTGCTCAGAACCAAGACTGCAGTGAAGTCACAATGCAACATTTGCAAGTGTCTGAAACACCTTGTCTTCACTATGGGCTTCATTTTAAACTAAGTTTTGGTTGTTGTATGTTCAGAAACCTTCGAGTGTTGCTGATATTTTACAGCTCTGGTTATGTAACCAGAACTCAGAGTTTTAGAACCTGAGATTTAAATCAAGTAAAGTAGACTTTGAGAGTGGAAAGCTTAAAGAGGTTGTTTATAATATTCAGATATGTGGTTTTTTTTTTCTGTTAGGTCAATGTGAGCCAATCACTCTGGAACTCTGCATGAATTTGCCCTACAACCATACACACTATCCAAACTACCTTGGCCATAGGACTCAAAAGGAAGCATCTATCAGCTGGGAGTCATCTCTCTTCCCTGCACTTGTTCAAACCAACTGTTACAAATACCTCATGTTTTTCGCTTGCACCATTTTGGTTCCCAAGTGCGATGTGAATACAGGCCAACGCATCCCCCCTTGCAGGTAAAATAATGGACTAGCCACACGCTAACTCAGAGAGAACCAAAAGAACACCAAGCTGGGTTTAGACAAAATAAGCATTGCTAAGGCATGGGCTTTTATCTGTGTTCCGTGGATCATAAAGTATCCTTTTGAATGGCTGTTAGGTTGGGGTGCTGCTCAGCGGTAGAGCATCCTGTAGAATGTATAAAGCCTTGGGTTGGATCACTAGCACCCCAAAGCAAAGCAAAGCAGAGTGTGAGGGAGCAGAGGAAGGGGCTGTGTCTGCTGCTTTGTCTGGATATCATGGATTCATTTTTTAGATTAATTAAATATGTTCTTTAAAACACCAGTGTGTTTAAGATGCTGTCCTCTGATAGTGCTTACAGGCCAGTGTGACTCCACAGGGAAAAGGACAGCAGATGGGACTGTGTGGTATATTACTGACAATTTTCTGCTTGTCTGAATAAAAGAAGACACCTGAAGAACAGAGCTGGAACCTTGGGCTTGAACGATATAGTCCTATTGCTGTGGGATCCATCGTCAGTTTTGAGTCTTCCCTAGCTACTCCGTGCTCTTAAGACAAACTACTCCGTCTCTTTGGCCCTCATGTCCTTTCACTGGTGAAATGAGTATTTTGTTTGTTGAGTTTCAGTGAAGAGTTCAAGAAAGGGCCGTGAAGACAAATGCCAAGGCCAGCGAATTGGATGAAAGCTCTCTGGTGACTCGCATAACTCTTAAGAGAGCACATGGGCAATTGCTTGGTGGCAGCTGTGTCCTATTCGGGGTCACGTGTGAGAGGTTGTAGTCAGAGAATTATGCATATCTGAGATGACTATCCCAGAAGTCACTGTGGCTGCATTCTGCAATGTTGTCTTGCAGTCAAGAGTGCCTGTGCAGATGTACTTGCCCGAATGTGAGAAGTAGCTTCAGAAACCATATGTTGGGATCAGAAGTCACACAGAGCGTTAAGAGAAAGAAATAATACCAATATAGTGGGCAGATGGGAAAACAATAAATTTAAGGCTGTCTATCAAGTGGATGATGAAGTAGGGCATCTCTAGAGTCAGGGCAGGGAACAGTAAGATTTCAGAATGACTAGGGCAGCTGAACAAATCAAACAAGATGAAGAGAGAAAAATTTAGTGTTTTCTTGGACAAAACTAATTCTGAAAATTTTATTGCGTGCCCATTACTCATGAGAGGAACACTCAGCTGGAGGTTCCTTTGTAGGCTCAGGGTCCTTTGTGACAGACTATATAGGAAGTGATGTTGGACATTCTTCTGTTTAGAACCAAAGACTGAGGAGTGTTTGCTTGAAACACAGTAAAGTAGAAAGCCAATGAAGTATTTTTAGAATATCTACTGATTTCATATTCAAAAGTTATTTGAACTTATTCTGTTTTTGCTAAGCAAGGCCAATGATGATAGTGAATTGCTGCTTTGAATAGGACTTCCCAAGCTGTGTTTGATTTTCTTTTTATATCTATGTTAAATTCTCCTGATTATTAAATTCTCCTAATACATCCACCTTTACCATAGTTATAAGTGCATATCCATATTGAATTTCATGGTTTAAGTTTATTACCTAAAATGACTGGTTGTAAATGGTTCTGAGATATTATTGAGTGAACATGTTGATAAACTCCTTTTGGCGATTTTAATTCTTCCTTTTTCTTAGCTTTAATGCTATGTCTTTCAATTTCAGTGCCTGCATTTTGATATTTATGTATAAACTTATTTTATTATAGCAAACTAATATGCTCCTACGCTTATAAATTAACACACGGCTGTTTCTGCTGAGTCTGTTTACTAATCTTAACATTCCATTTTTAAGTTGCATAGCTGAGATAACCAACCTTACTGAGCCTCCCAGTGTGGCAAAAGCTTAAGGATTATTACCTCTCATGTTCACAATCCCCTTTGACTGAGGTTACACCGTGATGGTGAGTGTCTATCACTAAGGGCCACGCAGATTTTGACAAGAACTTCCTTGACCTTTTGGTGTTACTGTTCGTATTATTTCCATTTGTATAGTAAAACCCAGAAGCGGTAGAGACAGCTGCAGCCGAATTGTCACATTTATTATACGTCTAACAGAACTCTAATCCAACAGATAGGGCAAAAATAATACTGAACCTACCATTTTCCAAAACAAATATGAGAATGTCTCATATTCATAATCGTTGAAAATTCCAAACCTAAACTAGAAAGTGAGTTTTATCTTTAGAACAAGCAAGCAAGCAGTATTGATGGAAGCTGAAGAAGGGGAAAGAGAGGCAAAGCCCCTGGTAAACCAGCCTAGCACAGGGACCCTCCACCTCCACACTCATTAGAGGAACACACAGCTGGAGGTTCCTGTGCAGGCTCAGGGTCCATTGTGGCAGACTATATATAGGAAGTGATGTTGGACATTCCTCCGTTTAGAACCAAAAGCTAGGGAGTGTTTGCCTAAAACACACTAAAGTAGAAAGCCAAAGGGAAGGCGGTCATAGCCTTGGAGAGAATTTCATTGTTCTATCTGAAGTTCAACCTCTCTTGGTGAAAGCAGGTGTGTCCTCTTTGTAGAGATATTGCTTGTTTGGGTTCTCTAAGTGCCGATTACTTATCTATGCATGCTGGTATGTTTCTACATACTTCTTTTACATACAGTCCCACATAGGATTAAAACGTACACACACTCTAATCATACATTTCCAGTGGAGTCATACGACTTTTGACACGTTGTCTTTCTGCTTGTAGATCCCTATGTGAGCACTCCAAAGAGCGCTGTGAGTCTGTTCTTGGGATCGTAGGCCTCCAGTGGCCTGAAGACACTGATTGCAATCAATTTCCAGAGGAAAATTCAGACAAGCAAACTTGCCTCCTGCCCAATGAAGACGTGGAAGGTTAATATTCCAGTTTATTTCATTAGGGCATCTAACATGGATGAACATGTCAGCCAGTTTTTGCTGACTCTGAATTATGGAGAGTTGGTTGTTTGCTTTCTATTTAGTTTTCAATTAGGCTTCAAGGGTCAGGAATGCTAAAACCTGCTTAATTACCCTAGAAGGCTCTGCCACCTATCTGCTAGCTGGTATCATTGCTAGCATATGTAAAATAATTTTAGGAAATAAAAATGAACTCAGAGATGAGCTTAGTCATCCAGCTATTTCCCACTTCGCGCATACTCCTCTTACAGGGCCAGTTATTTGTGGATGTTGTTTGTTTTAGGAGCCATGAAGCTAATGATACCCTTGGCTCTTCCAAGTGAGAAGGCGGTGTAGGATTTTATTAGTGAACAAGTAGTCGTGGGGACCGGTCCATCAAATGAAAGATTAGAACCTCTGGGAAGCTGGGATCATGGATTGCACAAGGGATTTCAGGCTCAGGCCACTTTTAGGTGTCCATTTAGAAAGGTAATTAGTTTTTGCCAAGCATGGGCACCAAGTGCTTTGTGAGATGGTACCAAGGATGAAGGAGAGGCATGGAGATGAACAGAGAGAAGAAAGCCAAGCGAACTCCGGGAGCTTCAGCTGTGCAGTGACCTGTTCTACCTTTAGTACTTGTCCACTCCCAATGGAAACCCAGATATTAGTTGATGTCTTTGCAATGCACTGCTTTTTTGACAGAATGTTCACCAAGTCACTTCAAGTGTCGCTCAGGACGGTGCGTCCTAGGTTCCAGAAGATGTGATGGCCAGGTTGACTGTGATGACGACAGCGATGAAGAGAACTGTGGTATGTGTGTGAGACATGACTGTTTTTTTTTTTCATGCACAATGGTAACTGCCAAGGATAAGGAACTGTGTTGGAATATGTAAACAGTTTGCTTGTTCTAGGAAGTAGCCTCTGATCTAATGCTACTGCATTTACTTCTGACATCCACAGACCATAAGCTATGAATTGATATGATTTTTCTACTAACTTACATTTTAATTTATATTAAAATTGCAATTTATATCATATATAAGTATATAATATAAATTCATATATATATGAGAAAAAGAACAGCTCACAAATGTGAGGAAATATTTTTGTTATTAAATTGCAAAGCAGTCCAGTTATTTGGTTTCTGGGAAGAATAATGATGTCTTGGCATAGCCTTCCTGAGCTGCTAATTGGGCATCTGCATCCACAAAGACAGTTCAGGCCGCAGTGTTCACATTTAATTGAGATTTATTTTCATGCCCCTCTCGCTTTGTCTCTGCTGAAAAGGAGAAAACTCTCCTTGACACCTTTTCTATTGAGCCCCAATGTCGCCATGGGGAGACTGAAGGTGCCAATGGCAATTTGAACACCCCCGTTCTTGGTTTCTTGTCCTGAAAACTGTAGCTCTTGTCCGCTGAAAATGTGCCAGGGATCAGAACACAGACAGTGTTTTCCAGCAAACAATGCCTGGCATTGAGCAGAATGATTGAAGTGCTATCTAAAGGCTTGCTTGCTTATGATTATTTAGTCTGTCATACCCTAAAATAAAACTGACATTTTATTCATTGGAAGCACATAAGGTAATATATCTTTTGAGATTATTTCATTCAGTTGGCCTTTGAAGTATGAAATATTGCCTTCCCCCTCAAAATGAATTTTCATAGTAAATATTGTCCTCCTGGCCAAGACAAAATGCCAAAAGCAATCAACTGAACCACTATCAGCAACTATAAATATGGATACACGCATCCTCTGGAAGATTACAGTTGTCAGGATGATGGTACAGAGGTCAGTGTAATTTTTCTATGGAGCAATATTTAATAATTTGAGAACTTACTATAGTTTGCCTGTTTGTGAGCTTTCTATAAAAAATAAAAATAAAAATTCACTGACTGTCACATCAGTAGCATATCCAGAATGTATTAGATTTTTCACTTAAGAACTTTGCAGGGGTACAGTATTGAAAGGTATGATATAAGATCAATTATCCTGGATTATTCAGAGTAGTTATATGATTCTATTGAAGTGACTAAATTTCCAGTGGGTGACTAAATATTTGGCAAATAGTTAGTTTAAAAAATAATGGGCCTTCAATCTCAGCACTCGGGAAGCTAGTTCCAGGACAGGCTCTAAAACTTCAGAGTAAACCCTGTCTCGAGAAAAAAAAATGGGTTATGTCACTTGGGGTTGCACACCTGAAATCCCAGCACTTGGGAGGTGAAAGCAAGAGGTTGAGAGCTGACGGTCATCTTCAATGATAAAATGAGTATGAAGCTAGCCTGGGCTGCTACATGAGGTAGCAAAATCTTGCCAAGAATAAATGGCCTTCATTCTATGATGTGGGACTCCCCTTCCTATGCTGTGAATATGTTTTATTACCTTTGATTAACCAAGAAGCTGCTTCAGCCAATGGCTTAGCAGAACAAAGCATGGCAAGAAATCCAAACAGAGATATATAGAGAGAGTGGAGTCGGGGAGATGACATGTAGCTGCTGATGGAGGAAGACACTGGAATTTGTACTGGTAGGCCACTGTTTGTCGTGATACACAGAATGATAGAAATGGGTTAATTTAAGATGTAAGAGCTAGCTAGGAATACGTCTAAGCTATTGGCCAAGCAGTGTTGTAATAAATGTAGTTTCTGAGTGATTATTTGGGTCTGAGCAGCCAGGAAACAAACAAGCAGTCTCCAGCTACAATTCTAAAATGCATTATGAAAGATAAATTCACCGTACTATAATACAGTACTTAAATGACCCTAAAATATCAATATTCTAGTTAAATAATAAGTTTTCATAAAAGTTTTAATCTTATAATTAACAGAATGCCACAATGATAAACTATACTTTATTTCATTTTCAAAATAGCATAGCTGCAATTGATAGTTCTGATGTAAAAAATTAGAAATTGATAAGAAATTAATTCATTTGGAGCTAAATTGATTGTTTTAATAGTAATAATTTATATGAGAAAATTTGCACTGAGTTTTTCAAAGTGACTCAATGATGGACAAGTTTCCCTTTGACATGCATGTATGCACTCAGATGGGCTGTCCAGTGTGTTGGGAAGACACATCACTGATGATGTCAGGTCCCAAAGAACTCTGGGTACTCTCTCCAGTTTATACTCTGCTGTTAACCTCTGTTTTCATGTGCACATAGACCCATGAGGAAATAGGAACATGGAAGTTGGGCTGCATTCTATCTCATTGCTCTGACTTACTCTATGCTTCTTGCATTTAAGGCACTCAGTGCTTGGAACTGCATACTGTGAATTCACAGCTCACATGGAAGTTTTAGCAACACTACTGGGCGTTCCCTTCAAAACAACACTTACTCCAGTTATGAAATGTTTGATGTGTCAGAAATTAAATTGGTTGTATATTTCTTTAACAATTTTCTGTCTGGAAATGTAATTACCAAAGCACATAAATTACAGATGTACTTTAAAAAATCAGTGTGGGAGAACTTAGCAGAGAATTTTGCTCAGAGTGGGCTTCTGCTCTCATGATTAAATTTTTCGTTGTTGCAATTGCTACTGTAAACAAGCATTGCAAGGTTTGTTAATACGAGTGTTTTCAACAAATGCTTGGAAGGACTCTGCAAGCCTGATTGCATCACCAGAGAACTGACTCACAGGAGGGAAGCTTTGGAGATGCGGAAGGGATTAGCAGAGTTAGCAGTGTTAGGGCAGAAGAGCTTCCTCATCTTACAGGTTGACAGCTTGCCAGTGGTAAACTATAAAACGTATCCATATACAGTTAAACTAGTAACTTAATAAGATCAGTTTTAGCATAACACTTTCCATGAACCAGTGGAGAACAAACAGGCCTGAACAGAGAAGCAAGCATGAAAGGCAAAGAAAACAGCAATGTACAGAGGACCATGTCTGGGCCCATGGCCCTACTGTAGCCAGGGTCTGTGTTGAAGTATGTGGTTCCTGTTATTATTGAAGGCCATAGGATTGCCCAGGGTCTGGATGAGCACCTAAGGCTATGCTGGAGTTCAGGAACCATGCTACTGCTGGGTTCATGATGATCTGACAGGCCTCCCCTGGCCCCTGAGGCCATGGTGACCCCTGCTGCAGCTGGGGTCTGTGTTGATATCCATTGCCCGTGTTATCATATGGGTACATGTGAACCATGTATTGAACCATGTGTTGAAGTACAAGGGCCGTGTTGATCTGTTCCTACCCCTCATTGGTCTAGGGAGGGCCCTTACTCCACTGGAGAGCTGACCTCGCCTTTTGTTTGCCCTCGAATAATGGACCCCAATGATCTCAGCATGGAGAGCTGGTCCCACCCCTCATAGGAGAACTGCCTTCCCACTCCCCCACACACATTTGGGAAAGATGGCCCCACCCATCACCCGAGTGGTGTGGTCCCAGCAGTTGGACTGACCAACTTAGCTACCACCCAGGCACACATCCAGGTGTTTGAGTTGGCGCTCCCCAACATCTACCCTGGCTATGACCTGCTGGAGCATGTAAAGGGACTGGGCCCGTGGAACCATAGCTACAGGATCTCCATGACTCAGGGCAAAGGCAGGATATTTGAGAGAAGTTTCAGTGAGGGTCCAGTATTGATGGTGTACCAGAAGCCAGAGGTCCTTGAATCAGGCCAATAACTCATTACACAGTGAACAGTTGCAAGTTAAGCTGTTTGGACAGATGAGTCTACTGCATAATACACGGCGGCACCCAGTGAATTAAGAAGAATGAAGAGGCCTTGGAGAGGAGGGAAAGACAGAAGAGAGAAGTGGTTTTTTCTTGTTTACTTGCTTTTTTTAAAAAAATATTCTAATTTTTTTAATTTTTAATTTTAATTATTTCTTTATAAGTTTTCCTTTGGGAGGGGGATACAACAAGGGTGAAGGGTGGATACAGAGGGACTGGGAAATGAGTGGGATTGGGGTGCATGAGTTGAAATTCCTAAAGAATCAATTCAAAAATTATACTTCAAAAACAGGACAACAGAAATGGGATTCCGTATTTGATTTTTGCTGTCAGGCTTTGACACTGACTGTGTAAGGCTGAGGTTTGCTTTCCTTAGGGTTGGGACCAGTCTGGCTAAGCTAATATATAAATGCAGTAGTACCTGATGTCTGATGTAGTCAGGGAGTCTTTTCAGGGGGCCGTTAGATGAGAATATGGCATAAGCGAGTTCTTTATATCTAATGTAAAAAAATTTTAATTACCCAAATATAGCATCGTAACCCCTAACTGATCACTGTCCCGATTAGTAAATAATGATAAACCCCTATGCAGAGATATTTTGGGAGCAGTACAAATTTATCTTCAAATTAAGAAAAAACATGTTTACCGATTATCTTTGGTCTTTTATTAAGCTCAGATACAACAAGAACTTTAGATGTAACCAGAACTGCTCCTCAGAGTCTGATTCTCTGGGGTCCTCAGAGGATCATTCATGCGATACTTTGGAAGTTTTATGGAAGGGCTTTGTATACTTTTGTACTCTTTAAGAGAACTGAGGTAATTTTTCACACAGAAGGGCAATGTTTGTAGATGAGACCACTCTGCAGTCATCAGAAGAGTGAGTGTGTCTGTATAGGGGCATACCCTAAGTGTGCTTTTAGGATGCATCTGTGTGTTTGGTCTTTGATCTCTGAACAGGCCTAATTCCTACCTGCTAAAGAAGAGCAATGACCTTTCCCTTTGGTATTTTGCTGCTTGGTTCAATGTGTCACTGTCTTATGTTGTGTAATGGATGGGCAGCTTAGAATTGCAGAGTGCTCACTGGAGATGTATGCTTGACGTCCAGACTCAGCATTTTGAGTTTCTGGCAATTTCAGCTTTCCATTACCCTTCTCTAGAATTCACTTGCAGGTTGTGATACACCCTTCTTTATCTTTTATAACTTAAAGACTTATAATGTTCCCATTCTAATCCTCAGAAGACAGGGGCCAGGAAGCCAGTTGCCACGGTAGTAAGGGATCTAAGAGGCAATTCCCTTCTAAATTCACCCTCTTCATCTTTCTTGAAGAAGGAGTTCTGTTTGGCTTGGGCCTATTTCAGTAAGCTAATTTTGGCAGTGTGGAGTGGACTGACATAGCATGGCATGGCAAAAACAGAGCTGGACAAAGTTCCCAGCTTTTATCATATATATGTATCTCTGTCTGTCTGTCTGTCTGTCTGTCT
>LOEQ01001702.1:53484-68188 GCA_001685075.1 Bramus lutescens | reverse complement strand
TATCTATCTATCTATCTATCTATCTATCTATCTATCTATCTATCTTTCTATTTACCTATCTGAGGAAAGTATA
Organism: Bramus lutescens; assembly: GCA_001685075.1. NCBI lineage: Eukaryota > Metazoa > Chordata > Mammalia > Rodentia > Cricetidae > Bramus > Bramus lutescens. Next base: position 68,115 of record LOEQ01001702.1, on the reverse strand, counting down.
TTATCCTATTTGGGATGGATGATCCTGTTGATCATGTTTCCAGAATTTCAGCTACTGAGAGGGATCCTCAGCCTGTGATTAAATCCTTACTATTCCCTCCTTCTGCCTCTTCATGGGACATTAAGCCATTACGTATTAAAGAAGACATGAAGTGTGCACCCCTAGAAAAGAAAAGAATTGAGAAACCTCTTAAAACTAAAGCTGTAGGTCATAGCTATAGGACCTGTGCTGTTGCTTGCAGTGGTCAGTGCTCAGGGCCACGTGGGGATATAGGCTATCTATGTGGACTGCTAGAATGGGCACTGGGGAGGAGTCGGGATCATGTATACTCTTGCTAGACCTGAGCCACGCCTGTCCTACCTCATGTGATTCACCCTGAGGGACATCCACAGTCCTTTCCTGGGGCAGAGTCTCTGGATCTGAACTGTTTCACCCTTCATCAACTCAAAGGCCCAGCATCACAGTTTCTCTTTCCCCCTTCTTCACAGCTCTGGCCTGAAGAGTGAAATAGGTTTTATTTTTTTGCAGTTAAGAAGATGAGTGCACCTCATATTTGCATAATAAGACTTTTATACAACAATAATATCTACTTTAGGGTCATGCTTTGGATATGGAGTGTTATGGAAGTATCTGTTTTAAGGTTATGATTTGGATATGGGGTGGTCTTGAACCCTTGGCTTGTCTAACCTGTTCACTAAAAGGTCATTTGGTTCTGAGGATCCTAAACCAATCTTCAGATTAACCCCATGGATAGATCCATAATTCAGTGACATTAATAGCAGGTGATAGAAACTTTGAGATATGGGTCTCATTGAGGAAGTGAGTCATTGGGTGTATATTCCTGGGGACTGTATTATATTATTTTGTTATCTTGCCCTGGGTTTCTGTGTCTTTTTCTGCTTCTTGTACACCTCAAGAAGAGCAGGCTTTCCCTCTAACAGCTGAATGCTTACTTGGTGCAGGCCTGATATCAATAGAGCCAATCTTAGTATATTGTCTCAGTGATGAAAAGGCTGTAACACACACGCACACACACACACACACACACACACACACACACACACCATAGTGATTTACTGTCTTACTTATAACAACATTTTTTTTTAATTTTTTGGTGGGGGAGAAACCAGGAGTCCAGTTCAGGCAGGGCCTGTCTCTGTCATGGAAGCCTGTTCCACAGGGTGTCTGCAAAAATGAGCAGGTTGTTCAGTGAATAGAATTTAAGTTAACAAGTCATTCCAGTTTTCCTGGGACCAGTGGGGTTCTTGGAACAAGGAACATCTGGTGCCTGACCTAGGAAAGTCCTGGGAACATCAGGACTCAGTAACTTACCTGTCACCATCTTCCTTTGGTGTGCCTTGCTAGTCCTTCTGTGCTGCATGCCTGCTGTTCTGACAACCACCGCCATTTGGTCTCATAACCTAAAGCTGCATGATGCGTCCTAGCTCATCCGTATCTGTTCTTAAGGAGTCTTCACTTTGCTTTTAGAATGTACATTGAACACATACTTACATCAAAAGTGTCACTTCGCAGACAAAGTGGCTTCTTCCCCATGACCAACGCCACCACCTCCTTTCTTTTCATTTCATCTATTCTCACCATCTGTCCCCCTAAAAGGTGTTTGGTCCCACAAACTTTTCTAGCAGAAGAAGATGTACAAAAGGAAACACTCACAGAACACTCACTTAGGGTTGGAGTATGCAGATAAACAGTAGATGAGGAATGCCTCCGCCTCTTGTTACTGTTCGTGAGCGTACACTATAGAAGGCCTTATGCCAAGGGATCTGCTCCTGCGCTAGTTTAGTCCCTCCCAAGGGTACAAATTCTTCACTAATTCCAAAGGTTTTCTTGCATCAGGCTCCTTTCTCTCATCCCCCACTAACATGCTGTTTTCTCCAGCAACAACACACTCAGACCTTCTGTGTTTGATCTGCTCTCTGGTGGAATGAGAGGTTTAGGCTGTGGGAAAGGAACGGGGGCCTGTGACAGATTTCAGGGTACATTTTGAGTCTCTAGGGGACACCATCTTCAGAACATTGCAGTTAGACATGGCTTCCTCTGCTAGCTGAAAACTCCAAATATCTTGACCATGAGTTCTCTGAATCGTTGTCTGGACCTAGAACATTCCAGAAGAGTGGCCAGTGAAGGACTCTCACCACTTACCTCTCATATCTTTGGATGATGAAACACTCTAAATCTAATTTGAGTTTAGCGAAATTTCTACTCTGGTAGAAATTTGATCCTTGTTTGGAATGACCATTTTTAACAGTGAGATTATTCTTGTAATGAATTTCAAGAATCCTAAATTAATCATTCATGATATTTCTCTGAGTTTTTTTTGTCATAGATCTAATGAGAAATAACATTTTTAAAGAGTATATTTATTTGGCCATTGCTTTGCATTTTAGATATCTTAAATTATATTTTCCTAGGAACTAGAGTCTTTTGTTCTTTAGATGAAGTGAAGTTGAATTTGAATTAACCATGCTTCAAGGGTCTACCATGTGCTAACCACTGTTCTAGGAAGAAATGACCGGCATCAGCAAAGTCAAGAGAGCCCTTGAATTTGAGAACAGCCTTGACTACAGAGTAAAATCATCACAAAACCCACAAATATATAACAGTTTAAAGCTATGAAATAATTTCTTTCATACCCTCACAGCATGGTGAGGATCATGGGTCTTCTGGGGGCATCTAGTACAATAGAATCTTGGCATATCTTAGCTGATATTCAAACACACTGCACTTAAACCAAATGATATGTCATAAGTGTAGTTGGACTACTTGCTCCTTGGGGGGATGGATATTGAAGTTCAAGTTGTAAACTCACAGTCTTGATCTTTTCCAAATAATTTCTGTTTTCCATACTAGCTGATGAGGTAGATATCTGACTTTAGGTATATGGCCACCAAAATACAATGGTTTGCACCTGGCTCTTAAATAAATTTTGTAGGCACTTAGCATATGAGGAGCCTCTTTTACGAAAGATACAGATGGCCCCTCAGTTTGTAAACTGAAATTACATTTTAAGATTGCATACATTTACATCTCTAGGTTTTGGCATATTTGCTTAGAGTCATAGCTTGCTTTATAGATGCCTTGCATGCTGGCAAGTTGACTCAGAAAGCAAAAGGAACAACTCAGGAAGGATGCTAATGCATAGCTGCTTTTTCCCTTTTTTCTGTTTCCCATATGTTGATTTGAATCTTCTGTTGGAAGAGCTGTTCTGTTCGTCATGCAGAATGGGAACACTACTGGATGCTCTACTCTCAAAACCACATTGTTCACAGCAACCACCGATGTCCAACCTCTTCAAGAAGGAATCATGCCTTCATGCTGAAGTTTCCCTTTTTACCTTGCTTGATTAAATGCCACTGCCATTTTCAACTGTGCATCTATCATGAATGGCTTTTTCTTCTGTTTCCAGGCTGCAAAGAGAGAGATCTTTGGGAATGTCCATCCAATAAGCAGTGTCTGAAGCACATATTGATCTGTGATGGATTTCCAGACTGCCCTGATAGCATGGATGAAAAAAACTGCTGTAAGTACCTTGAAGAATTTGTTAACAGAGTTTTTCATCCTAAATACTCCTTGCCTCTCTTTAATATAAACTAAAATATTTAGAAATACATATCAAATTTTTCAGTGTGTTTAGTTCTTCTGACAAGATTTTGTCTATGAAGGTATTCCTTTATATTCCAAGAAGGCAAATGTCTATAAAATACATACACATATTATTCTAACAATATGGAAAGATGAAAATACCACCCAGCATCCAAAAAATGGAAGAAGCACAGTTTGACTTAGATTCATTACATATCTTTAGTTGATGGGGTAGTTGGTTTCCTGTTAGTTAAACGGATACCTGAGGGAATCAATTTAAGAGGTTAAGTTTATTTTGGCTCAGAATTTGGGATGTTTTAGGCCATTTTGTAGACTCATTCCATTTGAGCCTGTGGCAGGAAAGCATATCATGGAGGAGAGGAAGCAGCAAAGACACATATTAACCTCAAGACTGTGTACTAGAAGAGAACGAGATGATGCAGTGGTCCCTCTGGCTCCCTCAAGGACACACTTTCACTGACGGCAAGATGTCCCTCACACCTTCAGACTGCTTAAGTAGTTCTTCAGCTTTCCAATAGCACCACAGGCTGGAGACCAAACTTCAAGAGTGGGCTTCAGAGAACACTTATCCCAAACACAGCAGTCGGATAATAGAAAATATTCAGTAATATATGCATTGTTGTCCTGCGTTTTCGAAGTAAATATGCATATATAAAAAATCAGAGGATCATAAAAAGTTTACGCTTATCTTACGATGGTAGGATTGTTTTGTGCTTTTGAAATATTTTATGTCTGAATGATATGTAGCCATTATCTTTAGAACTAGTTAAAAATTTCTTAAAGTTACAAGTAACAGAAAGTTCAACTCATACTAACAAAAAATGAAGACATTTATTGTTATGTGAATCATACATTGTTAAATTATTATAGTAAAAGTCATGCAAAGTGAATTCATGAGGCTATAGTGGAAATGCATCACCTTGTCTGTGACTCCTTTGTTTTAACCTCAGGCTGGATGATCGAAAGCCAAGGGCATCTGGGTGGATGAGCTGTCTTGGTCACATTCCATAGGTGGAAGTGGGGGTTATGCTCCTTGCTCTGGAATATCACTGAGGGATTCCCTGTGGGTCCACACTGGGCAGAGTCACGGCCTGTAGCCAGGGGCTTTTGTGTGGATTAGGAAAGGCATTCACCACAGACACTCACAGCATAGTCTCAGTCAGGGATTAGAAGCTGTCTGCTCCAGTCTGGCCTAGTTCCAAGGCTAAGTAAGGCACACGGCCTGGCAGGCAGAGTTTGGGTGGATGCTATTTTGTAATGCATAAATCATAAAACCATAGACCAAGGGTCTCTCATGGAATCATGTTTAATCCTGGACTGATAATTACTCTCAGATAAGAATAGTCGGAAAAATGCCATGACGATGTTAAACTAATCAAGATCTTCCTCTGGGACTTGGGATGGGTGGTATGAACCTGGACAAAATCAGGTTTCCTTTTCACGGAAGGAAGAGGGGAAATGGATGCTAAGTAGGCAATCAAGGAGATTTACTATAATTTTTAAAAATCCGAAAGAGATTTATATGTGACTCAGAGAGTAATTTGATAGTGGGACCCCTAAAAAGCTATCTGTCTACGCGAACAGAGTTTGCTTTCTTCCCACAAATGTTTCCCTCTTCTTCCTTCTTGGTTCCCCTGCCAGCATTTTGCCAGGATGAGGAGCTGGAATGTGCCAACCATGAGTGTGTGCCACGTGACCTGTGGTGTGACGGAGGGGTCGACTGCTCAGACAGTTCAGATGAATGGGACTGTGGTAAGCTCCTGGTCACTGCCATCTGCCCTGTATTCACATGCCTGTCAGCCATTTAAGCTAAATGAACCCTAAATTACTTCACGGGTTTTACCAACCAAGTTCATCTATTTTGTTTGCCTGTTTAAAAGTTGACAGTGGTGATTCATGGGTGCTATTTCTAAGTGACAAAAACATTCCCCCCTCAAGTTACTTCCCTGTTTGAAATGTCTATATTATATGTATAACATTCTGCATTCAAATGTTTGGAAAGCATGTCGTTTTTAGACTTAGATTTTATTTCATCCCTCAAATTCAATAGTGGTGATTAATCAGTCATTTTTGGATCATTTACATCCCTCGGAAGAGGATCTGAAAGTGGTCTCTTCTTCAGCTCCGTGTCTTGCCCCTCATCCAGATGCAATTTCCAGCCATGGGCAAGACTTGAAGGCATCTCAGCTATTGTGGCAGCTGTGATCTTGATTTTTCTGGTTAATCCCCTCATTCCGCACTCATTACTCCTCTCATTCACGCGGTTTCTACCTTCGTCTTTTGCATCCTCTGGCCAAGTCGCGAATTTCATATGTGCTGTGTTCAGGTACACGGTGTTCCTCAGATGAACTGCAGCTGACCCAGTGCAGAGGCGAGGCTCTGTGCATGTGCCACGTGAACCCTAGATTAGCACCAACCTCACGTGCTGCCATTTTCCAATGCCAAAGGAAAAAATGCACGGAGTTTCAAATAGCTCCTTGCAATTAGTTCTGCTAATCCCTGGGTAAGTTCAAGGCACCTGGGACTCTGCCTCTGGCCACCTTCTAATTCATAAAGGAAGGCCGGGAACTGCCTGTCTCTTTCATTAGAGTCTGCAGTGCTTTGAAAGCAGAGAACAGCACGAATTCCCTTTTTTTCGTCTCCTGTCACATTGAGAGAGCAGTGGTTTGCACAAAATGGGTCAACCCCAAATGGTTCTCAACTAAAATAAACATGAACGAGTGCATGCTATCACAGCAAAGGCATACGAACTTCTGCTCCTCAGGAGAAGGAGTGTTTTTAATTGGGCTTTCTCGCATTTTTCTCCCTCAGTGACCCTCTCTCAAAATGGGAGCTCCTCTTCATTCCTGGCTGTTCACAGATCTGCAACCGAACACCATGTGTGTGCCGACGGCTGGCAGGAGGCGTTGAGTCAGCTGGCTTGCAGGCAGATGGGTTTAGGGTAAGGTCAGTAGTTTGTAGCACTGATGAGTTTCTCAGAGGGCTTCGTAAACTTAAGCAGTAATATCTTCCGTATGATGGATGGAGAACCGGGAAATAAGAATCCTCCAAAGCCCTGGACATGAATCTGGCGTGAGGAACTTATTTAATTCCAGTCACCTGCTCTGTAGAGTGTGGGCTGCAGATCTGTTATGTTGAAGCCTTGAAAGTAAATGAAGTAACTGTATTTTAAGCACTTCTGAAATGGAATACGTTCACATTTATAAAGCATTCAGATGGTCTCCTCTCTGGAACCTGGATGGAGAACTCTTAACACCCCTCCTCGAGGTTACTGAAAATTTCTTTTTAAGCAGCACACTTTTTTTTTTTAAAGGAAGAGTTGAGAAATAGAAGTCAAAGCTGCTGGTATTTCTATTTATCCTAAGTAATACAGGAAATATGAGTCAAGGAAAAGATCCACTCTGGCTTTTACGTTCCCAGGCTGAAATGGACGCTCTGAAAGGTGGAAGCGCACTGTTTTGTTAGGCACCCTGTTTCAGTTCCTTCAGCAAAGAAAGCCTTCATCTGCACCGTCACCGAACACCTATAGAATGTATAGGCACATGTATCTGCTATAGGACTATATGACTTTGATTTGTTATGGAAATGATATATATATATGAGATTTTAGTGTAAGCATAGGAATGAGAGAACTAAAAGATAAATGAGCCTTGTAATTCTAGTCTTAAAAGCCAGAGCTGATTTCCCGGGAGCCACAGAGCAAATGAAAATTGTTTACAATAACGAGCCATTCAACTCAGAAACTAGTTGCATGATTTTGCTACCCCAGCTTGAAGATCATATCACTGCTAACATCTTGAGCCCTTTTCTTCCAAGTAAAGACCCACATCTTTGGAAATCTAAGAAACTGGTGCTATTTATAATAATAAGAGAATTTTAATCTTTTCCAGCATTAGAAAAAATTATAGCTGTCGTGATCCATTAAAATCCATTAAATTATTGTGTTCAAATAAAATGGGATATGATTTTGATTAGATAAATGGAAGCCCCCTTGAAATTGCTTAATTTGGGTCTCTCACCGAGACCTAGGAATATTTCTTAATATGAAAATTCAATTACATAATGAGACCAGCTCTACTGGGAGTTCCGAGGGTAAGTCAGACCTGCAAAGACTTACTTGCAACCAGAGCAACAGTTTCAAAAAGCCGCCTTAAGCGTAACTGTTGAACTGCAAGCGGAAGGGATCTTGTTTGAAATTTCTCACTATCTTCTTTCATATTTCTTGCATATTAGATTTTTACTGAGCTAAAATATGCACACCAAGTTTGAGTATTTCAATTGCAGTTGGCATACTCTCGGTGTGGCATGGCTGTCTCTGTTGCCTCGGTCTAGCACGTTTTTATTACCGCAAAGCAAACTGTGTGCCCATATGTGTAGTCACTCTCAACTGTCCTCCAGAACCAGTAAATCACTCATGTATTTTTCATCTCTATGCATTTCACTACCATTCTGGATGTTTTCATAAGGAAGCATACAGCTTGTGATCTTTTTGTCTGGATAATATTCTCAAGCATCTGTGTTACAGTGTGCACCAACTCTTCATTTTTGTTCATAGCTAACATTTTCAGTGTTATACCAGGTTCAATTATCCCTTCAAATATTTGGGTTGCTTCTATTTTCTTTCTTTTTTTAGTGCATATGAGATTTCTAAAATAATTTCTTTTACCAGGTATGATATTAAATATCTTCAATTCCAACAGTCAGGAAGTAGAGACAAGAGGATTACTTCAAGTTTGAAGTCATCCTGGTGTGAGCTTCACGGGCAGCTAGATCTATAGAGGGACTCTGAAAAAAATTTCACTTATTCCATCTTCCATGTTTTATCAACTTGGTCTTTTTTGTTTTCATTTTTGTTTTTTGAGACAGAGTTTCTCTATGGACAGCCATGGCCGTCCTGGAACTCGCTCTGTAGTCCAGGCTAGCCTTGAACTCACAGAGATCCATGTAACTCTGCCTCCTGAGTGTTGAAATTAAAGGCATGCCCCTCCACAGCCCAGCCATTTTTTTAACTCTGAAAGTGAAATGGTAATATTTTAGATAATAGATGGAGGGATTTTTTCATTTTTGATAACTTTATTTCACTGAGAGGCAGGGGGAATCTAAGGTTGAAATATAGCTGAAAAGCCATAATTATTGACTGAATTCATGTGTAAATGAGTAAATAGCATCAGTTTGTCTAAGACTGGCTTTAGGTACACTTGTAAATTTACTTTAGTGGCTCATAGAAATACAGAGAAACATAAGAGGGAAAGAATGGAGATAATGGGCAGGTGAGGTCATGTTCCCTGGTGTAAGGATGGGCTTCTTGGAAATCTGCTGTTTCCTAGGTCTCTGGAGACTACCAGCGTTGTACAAATTTCATACATCTGCTACTGGTGCTTCAAACAAGCTCTAGATAACCTTCATCTTTGAGTCACAGTCGTCAATTGCAATGCCTTTCCAAGCACAATTGGAAAGACGCCAGGCGGGAAGGGAAGGAGGATGGCTTTCCATCTTTGTTTTTAGAATGGAGTGCTGCTGCCTTCAGTGGCTGGCCCATAACTTTTATACATACCCTGCATCAAAAGGTTGAACCTTAGAAACCCACCCTTAATTAGTTCTGCTCATCTTCCACCTCCTATTTTCATTTTGTGGAGTATGTGCTTATGAGCACTAATGTAATCTAGACATTGTGTAGAGGATGCAAAGGGGAGCATCATCATTGGGTAGGAGGAAAGATGGCGTAGTAGGAAAGACACTTGGGAGAACAACACAGGGCATAAGATAGGCTTCATTTTCATATTTGACAGTGGTACAAACTTAGAGCAGAGCTCATGAAATTCTTATTAAAAGTATAGAAGAAGAAATATCATTTCTAATCTTTGCAAGGATTCATTCCACAAGCACAGATTGAAAGTAGCACTGTAATTTAGCATCTAGGACCAACTCATCCTTCTCTTAAGAAAGGTGTTCATTGACTTCAGAAGGTCCATTTTTAGACCTAGTTCATAAACTCATTTCTGTGCCAAATTATGTATTTTCAGGAATGGCACAGCAATATTTCTTGTAGAGGTAGTTGATTAAAAAGTTGTACATGGGCATTCTTTTTTTCAGACTCAGATTCTGCTATCCATTTCTTAAAAATGGCAGATCATAACTGTCCAAGGGAAAAGATTTGGTGTTTTGTGTTGAACCTGAAAACTTACTGTCATCTGTAGATTCTTCCAGAGTTCTCCCCGGGCTGGAAGCACAATGTTTTGCTGGTTAGACAAAGGTATAAATCAAGCTCCTGGGGTAATTTGTCAGCGTATCGACTTCTGCTTACAGGATCAAAAACATATGCGCATGCACTTTATGAACAATACAAATCAGAACTTATTCTGACCTCTAATCTTTGGCAAATGCAGCTTTGAGACATCTGGCATTTGAGGATACGTGTAGGGGATGTGACCTCCCATGTCTCCTGGCTCCATAAGCTCTATCTCTACAGAACTGAGTTCATCTAGAAACTGTGTCTTGGATCTATTTAACTGGCAGAATTTCTTTATGGAGTTAGCTGTAATTTGAATTTTTTGGCCTTAATCTTTTAAAGTTAATCAAATGAAAAAAGTCATCCTTTTGCAGAATGTTTCTTTATTTTGGGCAAAACCAGAGTCAAAGACACCATCTATTGTGTTACCCAGTAGTCTCTAGTGTTCTCTGCTGGGATTACTGCTGTCGTTGCCTCCTGGAGTTTACTCCCTGAGAAAGAACTGTTTACTTCAGGATGGTTGCCTTACTCACATGAAACTTCAGAGCTCTGTGTTCACTGCGATTGAGAGTCCAACCCAGGATGCTGCTCTCGTGCATATTAACCCTGGATAAGTAGCTCATGGTAGTTCCAAGGTTTCAAAGAATGACATATAATTTGCTTATTCTAAAATTCACCCTTTCCATTTGTAATTGCAATGCTTTTGCAATATTCACAACGTTATATAGTCTATACTGTCTGATTCCAAATGCTTTTAGAGACCAGTTTTCATTTATTCTTCCAGACCCTGATGACTACTAATCCATTTTCTGCATCTGTGAATTTTTCTACAGAGCACATTTCCATAAGCAGAATCATATAATATCTGCTATTGTTTTTACTTTTTCCATGTAGCAGAGTGCTTTCCAGGTTCATCCATATTGTTGATTTATGATGCTGCAATGAAGCTGTAAGCTTTTACATGAGCAGACATTTTTAAGTTTCTTGGGTAGTAATACTTAGAAGAGTTACTATAGCAAATGATAACATATTTAATTTTTAAAGAGCTGCCAAACTCTTTCCCACAGGGGCTATATCATTTCAGACAACTACCATGAAGGTATGAATTATAATTCCTTCATATCCTTGTCAACTCTGATTGTTAAGAAATTTTTTTGCTAGCCAGCCTAGTGGTAATGTGAAAATATTTTCACTGTGATATTGATTTGTATTTCCATAATTGCTAATGATGTTCCACACATTTAAAAAAAATTAGTCTTTTACTTCTGCCCTAGATTTCCAGAAAAGATAGAATTCTTTATCCCTAAGGATTCATTCTTTTCATTTTGTGTGTATTAATGTTTGCTTACATATATGTCTGCATAACATGTATATACTTGGCGCCCATGAAAGCCAGAAGAAGGCATGGGAACCCCTAGAATTGGAGTTAACAGATGGTTGTGAGCCGCCATATGAATGCTAGGACTGACCTAGAGTCTTCTGCAAAAGTAGCAAGTGCTCATAACCATCGAGTCAACCCTCCAGCTCTAGATTTCTTTTTATTATTAATTATTTTAAAAAGTCATGTATGTGTATAATATATTTTGATCACATTCATTCATCATTGCCTTCTTTTGTGTTTATTGACTGGAGAAAATCTACCCTATGTAACAATCCAAGGGTTTTTTACTTCTTGAAAAAATGCCTGCAGCACTGAGTATATGTTTTTTTGTCTAAGCAGAAACCACATGAAACAAGGCCATGGAGTGCCATGACCTTCACATGGCAGCTTTGGAACCTTTCTGATAGCCTTGTGGTGTATGCTTGGGGAGTTAAGTTCTTGTACATCCTAAAATGTTGGTGGCTAAATGTCTAGATGCAAAGTAAATCTAGACGTCAATGGGTGTGTTTATAGTGCTCCCTAGACATTATATTTTGGGTAAAAGAGAATACTTTCCAAAAAGGTACCCATGGGAAGAAGTTTTGTTGGTTTTTTTAATTCTTCCATTAGACTACTTGGTATCATCTTTGAAAAAAACAAAACTAAACAAAGTATTCTCGCCATAAGAACATATGTTTATGGTCACTCATGGTAAGCTCTGTCAGGAATTTGGATCTCTATTAGCAAACTGGATTTCAGAGTGTGTCAGTTGAGCCTGTGAATAATTTATGAAATTAAGTGGCAACTTCTCAGCGAGGTAGAGAAAATCTCCGTTATTAACAGCAATGAACAAGGCAGGAGCTCAAGTTAATGAGATTTGTTTTCTCCATGTTATGTTTGGTTGAAAGCAACTCATCATTAAAAATAGATCCCCACCAGTGCTTATCAAATAAAAACCAGCTTCCCTGAGTTCTCCAGAAGCAAATACTGTCCAGAGCCAGCCCTTCCCCATCTAGTCTCGACCCCAGCTGTGAACCATGGAATTCAGGAGCAGGAATTTATCTTGGTTCATACAAATCTCCTAGGATATCAGCTTCCCAGGCCTTCCCAAAGGTTAGAGCATTGATTTGGACATGAATGAGAACGGGGCAAATACGAACATGGTACAGCTTGAGTGGCCTTCAACACTTGGCCCAAGAGGACTTGAGTTGTTTCTACTGGAAATTGTTACAGAGCAGCGTCTTTTCGAAATGTCACCACACAGCTTCTGGTGATGGCTTAATTTCTGACCTTAGGTTTTCGTCACGTTGTCTTTAAAAGTTACCTCCAAGTCAGCAGCAACATGCTACCTTCATCTCAAAACTATTTATCTTTTCTTATTATATTACAATCTAGATAGAAAGTTCAGTTCTTTTATTCTAGCATTTTATAAAATATTAATCCCTGTTATACTTTACCAGTCTTCAAGCATCCCCTACTTCTTCACTAGCTATTAGACACTGATCTGATTACTGATGTTCCAGCACTCTGAATTGCTTCCAGCTAGGGCAGCTTTCTTCCTGGAATTCTGATCACTAGACCTTCGCCTAAACCCCCAATCCTGCCATCATCATCCACGACTCATCTCCTACTTGGATGACTCAGACGAGCTTTCTGACTGAAGCGGCCTTCACTCTACCACATTTGATGTCGTCTTTTTGACGTCCTTGCCAAGGGCCCCAAATAACTTTCAAAAACAAGCTGTAATCTGTTTCTCTCAGTGAAATTATAGCCTCTAATTTCTTGTTTCAATTTCTGTTTATCCTTGCTAACTCATAGTTGTCCTTTTTAATGTCCACTTGACTGCATCAGCGATTTAAACTCTCTTAAAGTAACATTCGTTTTTAACCATCTGGTATCCAGCAGTGCCTGAGCTTGAACATGACTGGCTAGCCCATTTAAGAAACATAAGTCAAGTTTAATTTTAGCACCCTCCCTTAATTTTTTTACATTACCCCAAAGGCAGCATGCAAAGGACTGTGTAGATTCCTAATGGCAGGGTGCAGTAATCCTTTGAATTAAAATATTCCAATTAATGACCCTGGTAGATAAATGGCAGGCAAGCCATTTATCTGCATTTCCCTCTCCTTCAGAACACATTTCCCTTGCTTCTCGTGTTCTTGTTTCACTATCCATTTATCCCTGGGACACAAACGAGTGCTAACGTCTATGAACGGGACCTTGACTTATTGGCTGAGGTAAAGGTACATCCATCAAAACCAGATGAAAGCCCCTCACTCCCAGGCTCTTGTGAGCAGCATGGAGATGCTTAACATTCTTCAGCAAGATTTGTTTCTGTCAGACCTGGGGGAATCTTCTTTTCTTTTCGGTCACACTATTGATTGAGTGTTTGGTTTATAGCTGTGAGGAAGCCAGTCACCGACTTGCAGGAAAGTCAGCTGAGGATGAGCAAACCACGACTTCATCTTCTTTCCTCCCTTGCTGCAAAAAGAAATGGAGATGAGAAATCTAGAGCCTTGAGGCTACTTAGTTCCACAGCACCAGGTTTTGAAAGATGGGCACATCTCCTTAGAGGTTAGAGCAACTCAAGTATTGCAGTGCTTATATAGCAACTATTTTTTTTGTTTCTTGATGTAGCACCATTAATCCACAATTTACATTTTCTGAATTTTGGATTCTTTATCTAGAGAACCCTATGTTGGTTACATTTCTTGCTTGAATCAAGTTGCCTTTGTGTTTAAAAGCATTTTCTCAGATTCCAAAAGCCACAAAAGAAGGAAGGGGCATCTGATGGGACAACGCACTTCTGTCAGGAAGTTAAGTTCTACTCTTGCTTACAGCTTCCTGAAGAAAGAAAATGACACCCTGAAATAGAAACTGGTCACTTCTAGTCTTAAACAATGATAAAAATAAACCGAAAAGTGAGCAGCATTTTCTTTAAAACCAAAACAGGGTGCCTTCAATAAAATGCTTGAGTCTCATGTCAAAGAGGCAAAGGGATGCCCCAAAATGTTTTCTCTGAGTTATCAACAAAGAGGTTGGAGTTTCTGAAAAAATGTATAGAAAGATAAAGGATATATGTACATAAAAATATACTTATCACTTGACACAACTTACTCAGTTTTGTAAGACTGAATTTTATTTTCAAATGATATTTTAATTTATAATGTTTATGATTGGTTGCTGTTTACAACTTAAATGTTTTAAATAATGTTATTAACATTCTATTAATGTTAAATATTATTTGATGTTTATGATTAACAAACATTTTACTTCAGTTAGAGTTCCATAATTTTTCATACTGAAATTGATTGCTCAGTGTTTTTATTTATTTTTTTAAGGTAGAGACTATGTACATTTTTTTAATATGTATTTATTTATTATGTATACAATATTCTGTCTACATGTATGCCTGCAG
>LOEQ01001702.1:42465-53405 GCA_001685075.1 Bramus lutescens | reverse complement strand
ACCTCTGGAAGAGCAGGCAATGCTCTTAACCTCTGAGCCATCTCTCCAGCCCTACTCAGTGTTTTTAATATTGTGAAATTGAATTCATATTAATTAAGTTAATAATTACTTAATAAAATAGAGTTTAATGCTATAAGGTAATACTTTTCTTTTTTTCCTTAAAGGTGGTTTTGTCATTAGTACCTATATATTGTTCCCAATATAACTATGACAGTCTACCTCTTAAGTAGACAAATATATTGTAAGATAAGTATACATTTTCAATTAGAATTTCAATAAAATTATATTTTATATTACAAGTTTACTAGGAAGTTAGACTCAGACTTTATGCCCCTCTCCAAACTTTTGTATTAAAGGGAGTTGTGCTGTGACAAATGTAAGCGGAGCTGTCTAAACAGACAGATGATTCAGTAGTAGTGTTCAGTCATGTTTGTCTGAAACCCATTAATGCCATACTGTCAAAAATCTCTAACTCAGTCTTCAGTTTAATACGTAATATCAACAGGATACTTGGAAGGACAAAAAAAAAAAACTGAACCTGTCTCCTATACAAGTATTTGTATTTCAATACCAGCTCTCAAGCACTAAGAGTAATCAATGGGGTTTTTCTTCCCTAGCACCAGATACATTAGAACAGAGTCTGTCATCCTATGGACGTGTGCGAGCTCTTGCTGTTCTCCAGGGTCTATTGTGCTATGGGTGTGTGTAAGTTCTTTCTGTTCTCCAGAGTCTATTGTCCTATGGACATGTGTAAGTTCTTACTGTTCTCCAGAGTCTATTGTCCTATGGACATGTGTAAGTTCTTACTGTTCTCCAGAGTCTATTGTCCTATGGATATGTTTAAGTTCTTTCTGTTCTCCAGAGTCTATTGTGCTATGGACATGTGTAAGTTCTTACTGTTCTCCAGAGTCTATTGTCCTATGGACATGTGAAATCTGTTGCTGTTCTCTGGGTGTCTAGATACAGGGTCCCTGAGTTGTGCTCATTTGGATTCTTAAAGTAAGCAAGGCCAGTTATAACAGGATCATGGGGTACTTGTTATTGCACCCCAAGCCCACAGATGAAGATGGAACAAGAATGGTCCGAATTTTCTAGTGATTTGATGACACTTCCTTTCATAGTATCAGGATGGAACTGGGGAACTTAGCTCAGCTGTCAAATGCTTAAATGGTGTATACATGGCCTGGGATTGATGCCTGCACAAAAATAAAACGAAGTGTCATCTGTCAGGACGTTTCAGAACTCTGAATAAGTCCTGTCTTCTCATTTCATCAAGGGGGAAATCACACATTTGTGAACATCTTTTGCAACTGCACAAATCCTAAAAAGCAAATTCTTTTGCTTCTGTGTGGAGCAAAGTTGCCTTGCTTTCTACAGAAGGACCTTTCTATGACCTCAGCTCTATGGATACTTAAATTCCTTTATAAAAATGACATATTACTTGCACACTATTTAGGTGTGTCCTTCTACATATTTAATCATCTCTAGATTACCAATAATGCCTTATTTGCCAGTGTAAATTCTGTATAAATACTTATGGCTTAAGGAATAATGTCCGAATTTTTCGCCATCTTTTCTTCACTTCTTAGGTATTTCTCTTTCTCCAGTGGTTGTGTTTCCAAGGTAGAGGGCCAGCCATAATATTTTTAGGCTCAGAGCAGAGAGGTTTGTTTGGTCCTTTCCCCTATTCATGTCTTTTGGTTTGGTTTTTTGACTTGCTGATTTTTACCAGCTTCATCTGTGTGACCACGGCTCTGATAATGCCCACTGCAGCCTGGTAGACTCACCCTAGTGTGCACAACTGAAAACAGTGACTGCCTCTCCCTGAGAATGCAGAAGGGATCATGATTGCAACGGCCATGACAGAAGTTAACATTTCAGAGCCCTTCTTCCTTTCTACTATCTCTTACATTTTTTTCTGCTCCCATACTGTAATGCTCCCAGAATCTTAAATGTCCAGTTTAGAGCTGAGCATTCAACTGTCATTTAGTCTCAGAACCCAGAACTACCATGAGTCTCTGTGTTTCCTGCTGTTCATTGCAGAAAGACACTTGTCTGAGTAACGTTTCAGACATACATATTCTGGATATGTAGACATATCCAGAATGTAGACATGTTTGAAAGGAAACTCATAATATTAACCATATATATTTAAAATGTTGCTCAGTGATACTATTTTTCTGAATTTATATTCAAATGGTTCTTGTGCCTAAAGGCAAAGACAAAATATTTGGGATGGTAACTGATGCTATTCTATTAAAATGCAAAAAATTCAAACCAACGTTGATATATATTTCTGTGTAGTTTCAAAAAACGGCTGCATGCCCTGTGAATGAAGAGGGCCATGTGGTTTGTCACTGTGTAAGAAGCGGAACTCAGGTATTGACCCTGGCAATTCAGTTGCCAGTTCTGCCATCTGCTCACTGGTGACTGTGCTACAGCTACTTACTATTTTTTCTTTCAATTTTTCATCTCAAAAATGAAAAGTAATAATAAAGCCACAGCATTCTTGAGAGGGATAAGATAAAACAAGTTTGTCTTTTAATATTTGCCATATAAAATAGTTCTCACAAATCAGCAAATCAGCAACACAGAAAATACATGGAGACTGAAAGGAGAGGGTGATGTACATATTCTGGAAAGTCTTGACATAGATGCTCAAAGGCCATTTACACTTTGTCTTTATGTACCTAAACTGGCAGGGAAATAATTTTTTAATTTTATTTTTGTGCTATTTTCCATGTACATTTAAGTATTAATTTCATAAATTTTTATTTTCAAATAAAAATGCAATTCCATTATTATCCCCTTTCCTTCTTTCAACCCTTCCCATGTCCCTCCTTGCTTTCTCAACACTATGACTTCTTTTTTCCTTTATTTTCTCTACACATACGCCTATGTATGTATGTGTGTGTGTCTAAATATATAAACACAACCTGCTAAGTTCCTTTAGTGTTACTTGTATGCATATGAGTTGAGGGATGACCTCTTGGGATTGGATCACTGATTGTGGGACTCATCCCCAGGGAGGACTATTTCTCCTGTTCTCTGCATTCCTTGTTGGCTGTAATTTTCTGTCTGGAGGTGGGTCCTGTGAGATTTCCCTCTTCTGTGCTTGATTTCTATTGGTGGTATGCTTCTTCAGGTCTGGTTTAGGCAGCAATGTTGGTGAAAGGTCATAGGTGAAACCTCTCTGTTGTTTCTAAGAGACATGATCTCACAGCAGCTTTCCTGGTCCTCTGGCTCTTACACTCTTTTTGTTTCTTTTTCTGTCATCTTCTCTAAGCTCTAGAGGCAGGAATTGCATTAATAGATTCATCACTTGTGGCTGGGCACCTCATGGATTACTTGTTCTATGTATTTTGATCAGTCCTGTCTTTCTGTAATGACCTCCACCTGCTGCAAAAGAATTTAATGAGAGATGAGAGTCACACTTGTCTGTGGGCACAAGGACAGATATTTAGAATGCAGTTAGGGACTCTGTTAGTTTAGTAAAGGGGTAGTAGTACATTCTAAGATCCCTGGCATCACTAGCCCCAGGTGATTGATTAGGGCCCCCCCAGGCACGATTGCCCTCCTGCTGAGTGGATCGTAAGTTCAACCAGAAAGCTGTTGGTTTCCACCAGGATATGAGTGACAACTATTGTACCATCAAAGTTAAGGTGCCATTCTGGTCATCATCTATCTGGTTTGGAGGTGTTGCAGCTGGGTAGGACTTAGCTGCTTCCCTCCTTTAGAACTTGAAGAACTAGTCCTCAAAGAGGAGGCTTTTGGGGCAGAACCACTCAGATCCTCCATGTCCTGTGTTTGAAGTTCATGGTGTCTTCAGCAATAGGGACTTATTTTCAACCTCAGGGGGGCAACCAAGGGCAACAACAATAGCCTAGGTTGCTTTGGGAATGTCTTGAACATCCCTGACCAACAATTTTAAAGGTAGTTCCTCATGTTTGGTATTGAGGTTTTTATTGGACACTCTGGGGTTTTGGTGGGGGAGTATTATCGGCGCAAGTGGGATAATTTCATTTGAACTATTTATGTGTGTGCATATATATATGTACATGTATATATGTATGCTGTATGTAATTTGAGTAAACAAATAATAGTAGGTTCTTTATGGTTTTTTCAGCCCTCCTTGGTGTTATCCTACCCTCCCCCTCTATAGTAAGGTGGCCTTGTTCGTTTCCCGGCCGCCCAAACTCCAGAAATAACCACACAGAAACTGTATTATTTAAATCACTGCTTGGCCTATTAGCTCTAACTTCTTATTGGCTTACTCTTATATCTTAATTTAACCCATCTCCATTAATCTATGCGTCACCACGAGGTCGTAGCCTACCAGTAAAGTTTCAGCGTGTCTGTCTCTGGTGGCAGCTCCATGGCTTCTTCCTAACTCTTCCTTCTTTCTCCCAGCATTCATCTTAGTTTTCTCAACCTACCTCTATTCCCTGAGCAGGCCCAAGGCAGTTTCTTTATTTATTAACCAATTATATTCACAGCATACAGAGGGAATCTCACATCACCCACTTCCTTTCCTTCTGTGTTGACCTCTCTCTTTCCCTATCCCAATTAGCTCCCCATCTTACCCTCTTCAAAATCACTTATATCTTTCTATTCCCCTGCTTATTGACCCCCCTCTGGTCCCCTTTTTACTTTCCTGGATCTTCAGTCACCCAGGTTATTTACTCATGTCTGAAGATTTGCAGCTAGGAACTGCAGATGAGCGAGAACGTGTAATGTTTGTTTTTCTGGAGCTGGGCTATTTCAACTCAATATATTATTTTCTAGTTCCATCCATTTGCCTGCCAATCTAAAAGAGTCACCTCCTACATTGGACAGTTGATGCTCAAATGCTATCTGCTAGATCCTCAATAGCATTGATTCACTGACTCTGTTTAGTGATGAAGCCCTGTGGACTCACTGTGTTTAGTAGTGAGCCCCGTGGATTCACTGACTCTGGTTAGTGATGAAGCCCTGTGGACTCACTGTGTTTAGTAGTGAGCCCCGTGGATTCACTGACTCTGGTTAGTAACGAGCCATAGGCAGCATTGCCAGTGTTGAAAGATTTAGTTCTGTGCATGTGGAACATCTCAGTGTTTCAGAAGCATGAAAAGTAATTTTATGATAAAACTCTCTTCTCCCTAGGGATGGGATTCTCAAACTTTCCATTTGATGTGACTGAGGTGAAAGTTAATTACTTTTTTTTGGTTGGGAGCTCATGAGTGAATGATAAGGCATACAGCATATAATATTTTGTGGGGCCTCTTCTGAAAGCAACTAAGAGGCCCAGTTCTTTACATATGAATTGGCTAAGGGAAAACCTATTAACATTTTGTATAAAAACCTAAATTCTTCAATACCTAAGGTTTTAAATATTAGAAAACAGTGGAATCATCTTAATCAGTGTGACTGAATAAGACAACCACTGGAAAGTGTCAGTGAGAGCTGAGTGAGGACATAAAGAACATGACAACATTGCACTAAACATTTCCCAAGTGCTGAATTTTCAATGCATTAAGCTTTTGTGATATATTGTGTGTGGGGGGGACCGACTTACAGTT
This sequence comes from Bramus lutescens, assembly GCA_001685075.1. NCBI lineage: Eukaryota > Metazoa > Chordata > Mammalia > Rodentia > Cricetidae > Bramus > Bramus lutescens. Next base: position 47,847 of record LOEQ01001702.1, on the reverse strand, counting down.
GTTTATAATTTTTGGAAACAGAGTTTCTCTGTGTAGCCCTGGTTGTTCTGGAGCTCATTCTGTAGATCAGGCTGGCCTCAGACTCAAAGATCTGCTTGCCTCTGCCCCACAAGTGCACTACCACTGCCCAGCACACTTATAATTTCAAAGTGTTTAAGTCGTAATTAGCCTTTGATTCTCTGTATTATGGGGCCTAGTTATGTTTCAGGATCACAATGAAGAAGAGAAGAGACAGAAAGATAAACTTCATTGCTTCTGTTTGATTTCTGATGTTAGGTTTTGGAAGTTTTTCAGATGTTAGAATTCTAACACCTCATCATGTTCAAATGTCAACAGAGAGACTGACTGAAGTAGCTTGGTTTTAGTTTACTTTTACTAACTCCCTCCCCATTTGCTAATCACGCTCCATTCCAAATTCTACCAATGAATTTCTTTTCTTGAAATATTGATTTACAATGTGAAAGATAGATATTTAAAACAAATGAGTCCTAAATGATAATACTGTCTGTACAAAGATCATTATGCTTTGAATATTTACCCAGCATTTGCCTTGTATCAGAGAACAACCTGTGACTGAGCTGATCCAAGGAGAGGAAAGCCAGCCCTGGCTGAGGTTGCACTCGAACTGGGAGAATCTCAATGGAACCACCTTGCAGGAGTTGCTGGTACACAGGTAAGAACAGATCCACAGTAGCCATATGTGTGTGCATATGGAACAAGGGCTGATCAAGACTATTTTCTCTGTTTTTAACATGAAAACACTCAAATTTGCCACACCAGTAACTAACTTTCACAGAGCATCTGTTAATCTTTAAATGTCAACATTAATTTCCTCTTCACAGATAGTATTAACTTGGACAAATATCGTATTTAATTGGAACTACTGGAACTATTAATATATTAAGGGGGAAATTTGGCATCTACTCTCAAGTCTCTTAATGTCTTGCTTTGAAATGAAATCTCAAAACTGGGTTCCCTATAGTTACTTTGTTGGTCTAGTTAGCAGGAGGAATTAAGTGAAAATACTAAAAAGTCAGAATTTGAGAAAATAATAAACACAAAATAAGACTAAAGTCATGTAGCCTTGAAAGTCTTCCCCTCGTAAGTGATGACATATTGAATAAGTTTGTCTCCTTTGATTATTGAGGCTGTAGGGGGAAAGTAAATGGAAGGAATTGATTCTTTTTTAAAGATTTGTTTTTCCTCTGTGTACCTGGGTGTGTGTGAGGATATGCACATAAGTGTAGGTGCTCACTCATGATGCCAGAGGTGTCAGGTTCCCAGAACTCTTGGGTGACAGGCCTCCTGATGTGAATTCTTAGTACAGAACTCAGGTCCTTAACAAGAGTACTACATGTTCTTAACTGCCGAGCCACCTCTCTAGCCTCCTCTTTTTTACAAGATCTATTTTGATTTTTAATAAGAACATTTTGTGGTCCTGGGGCTTGAGGCTAAAGTTTCACACATGCTAGGCAAGTACTCTGCCACTGAGCTGTATACCCAGCCCAAGGAATGAATTCTTATTAGACACTTATTGCATTACAGGTACTATCTAGGTTTTGTTATCTAGTTGACTCATTAATTCTTTACAATAAACTCCTGAATTATAATTACCTTATTTTAACAGCTGAGGAAGCTAAGGGTTAGATTTAAGAATCTTTAAGCAACTCTATCAAAGGCCACAGCCTATACTGAGTAAGTGATGATAAACTCAAGTTAATTTGTCTGACTTCAAAGCCTAAATGCTAGGTAGATCACCTCTAAGAACCCCAAGGAAGAAAACTAAAGATGGCCCTTCATCCCCCAGAAAAATCTTAAGGTTTCTTTATTGGACAAACTTACCTTCAAATTTCTTAATATTTTGTTAAATGAAGTATTTTCTCCAAATCAATGACCTAAATCTTTCAACACAATGATGCTCCTCTAAGCTGAGTGTGGGAAAAGCCCTTCAGACAAAATAAATGAATGAATAACCATTCGCTTTGGGGGTTTGTAGACCTGGGTCACTAACTAAATGAGATATTATATAACAAGTTTGGTACAAGGAGTGGGGTAGGTAATCTTTATGAGTATCTAACCCAAAAGACATAATTTTAAAAAATATAATAATTCACAACTAATTTTTGAATGTTACTTTTACACTATGTTCAGAGCTAGTCTCAGAAAGGGTAGAGATATAAATGAAATGAAAGAAATTTATATATCAGTTGAGTATACTCAGGGGTTTGAAGGCAGTGTATACCATCATTTCAGATGTCAAGGGTACAAGGCTTAGAGAGATAGCTCAGTTGATGAAGTGTCTGCTGTCTAAACACAAAGACCTGAGTTTAGACCCCTGGTATTAATGCTAAAAAGATCTGGGAGTACACATAATCTCAGTCCCAGGGAGAAAGAGACAGGAGAATCACTGGGGCTTGCTGGGTAGATGCTCTAGTCAAGTTAGTGAACTCCAAGTTCAGAGATCCTGTCTAAAAAATGTAGTGAATGCCTAAGGAAGATACCAACCAAAAATGGTCACTAGTCTCCATATTCATAAGCACACATGTGCACATGTACACATACAAATACATACATATGCATACTATGCTACTTGGGATTATATAGAATAAATACAAGCTCATCTTTTCCTGTCACCTCTTCCTAGATCCACGGTTTAACCTTGACAGTCTGGGCAAGATGTTTTTCTCATCTAAGAGTCCTATTCCTTTATCTTCTATTTAAAAATGTAAAGTAATATTTTATTCCTGTCAATCTAAATCTCAGGATTTTTTGGGGTGGATGTGTGTGGGGGCTTATTTGACATGCTCATCCTTCATAGATAGATTCTAACTATCAAATAAGATGATGTAAGAAGCTTCCTGATAAGAATTTCTCTTTCCACAAATGTGATGCCTTGTTGGAATAGAAGTGTGCATTCTCCCCTGGAAGGCTCTGGCCATACCTGTGCCCTGAGAAATCTTGCAGCAAGACAGCTGTGCTCAGAGTCTGAACGCCCCTGACAGTGGACCCTGTGTTGCCTGACTTTGATAACATGCTTTAGGTAAACACTAAGCATGCAATTTAATATTATAACATTTTATGTTTCCAAACCTAGGCAGTCCTGTCCAAGCAGAAGTAAGATTTCCCTTCTGTGTACTAAGCAAGGTGAGACTGGTGGTGTGTTGTGGGACATGGCATTAATTGAACCGTGCTGGCTCCTGGGAAACAGGACCATTTATGCATGACAACCAGAGCTCAGAATCTACTAGGTTTGGTGATGAATGAATCACGGACTGTGATTTCTGCTCCTTGTTAGACTGTGGCCGCCGCCCTGCTGCGCGTATGAACAAGAGGATCCTTGGGGGTCGGACTAGTCGTCCTGGGAGGTGGCCCTGGCAATGCTCTCTGCAGAGTGAACCCAGTGGACACATCTGTGGCTGTGTCCTCATTGCCAAGAAGTGGGTGCTCACGGTCGCCCACTGCTTTGAAGGGTAAGCTGCGCTCTTTCATTTTTCTCTGGATCTTATCATTTGTCGCTTGGACATTCTCAGTGGCGTTTATAACTCCTTGAAGTCATTTTAGTGCAAATACCATAGCTGTTCTCCTTCCCAGGTCTCTATATGTGGAGATCTTCCTTCCCTTTTCACATTCTGCTCACTAGTGGCCAATTCTAAATGATGCTTAGAATGTATGTGCTAAGGAGGGAGGAGGAAAATGAAGAAGTTCAGAAAACTGACTCCCAAGCCCAGTTCAGCCTCTATTCTGGACATCTTAAGTGTGTTATACATATGTGAGTATACATGGAAATGGTTTGTTTGGAAACTGCGTAAGTTGAGATGAACAACTAGCAGGTAGTTTGGGAAGCAGAATTAAAGGTACAATATTTGCATTAGGTTTCTCAGAGACAGAGAACCAAGACTTTGTCCCAACAATTTCTTTCCTACAAGCTTTGTGTGGGCGGGAAGTGAGGAAATCTATTTGAAGCCTTAGGAACCATGCCTGGCAGCAACTACTAAGACTGAAGAAGTGTATGTATCTTTAAAAACTATTGCTGCAAACATCCATTGTGCATTTCTCCCTGCCATTGTGCTCTGAGTATGCATGTATTTCCTGGCATTCTTCGGTACCTTCCACACTTCCTTTCTGTTACTTTCTCATCATCCTGAAAGTAACCGCATAGAGCCTGATGAGCCTTTCTCCGTGGCTCTAAACGCATGCAGTTGTTCACATGGTGACATTGCGGATTTTCACAATTTGAAATGACGCTTTGTACATTGTTAAAACTTTTCTGGCAGTGTACCATGGGCATCCCCCTAGGTCAGTTCTGGTGGCACTGTTATATTTCTTTTTGAAGCTAAGTACTATTCCGTATGGGCTTATCATGCATTTTCTATTAGTCTTCAGTTGATGAATATTTGAGATACTTTTACTTTGCTGTTATCATAATCATGCTGGGGGAACCCCTTCTTAGACAAAACTAGTCTCCTATGACTGCTTTTGCTTCTAGAGGAGCATGTGAACACACTTAGCTCCATATTAGGGTTACAGACATGTACACTTGCTTTGCTCCTTGAGGAAATTAGCAGGGAGATATTCTTTTAATGAGATTATAATATAGTTCCATCACTCCCTTTTCTCTCTCTAGATTCATTTATATACCCACCCTAACTCTATTTCAAATACATGGCTTCTTTTCTTTTACTTTTTCTTATACACACACACACACATGCACACATACACACATGCACACACTTGCACACATACACATACTCCTCAATACATAAATAAAACTTGTTTAGTCTACAATATTACCTGTATTTATATGTTTTGGGACTGACAGTTTAATATCGCATAGTTAATTGGTGTGCTCTTCCCTGGGAAACACTATTTCTCCCATCCTCAGCATTTCTTAGTTGCCTATAATTTCCCTGTCTAGATGTGGTGGTTTGAATAGATATGGTCCTCATAGACTCATGTGTTTGAATTCTTGGCCATAGGAAGTGGCACTATTAGGAGGTATGACCTTGTTGGAGTAGTGTTTCACTGTGGAGGCAGGCTTTGGGGTCTGTTCAAGCCATTCCCAGTGGGACAGACTCCTTCTATTGCCTGAAGATCAAGATGTAGAACTTTCAACTCCTTCTCTAGCACCATGTCTGCCTGCACACAGCCATGTTGTGCCATGTTATAATGGATGAAACCTCTAAAACTGTAAGCCAGTCCCAGGTAAATGTTTTCCTTTAGAAGAATTGTTGTGGCCATGGTGTCTCTTCCCAGCAAGACACTAAGACACTAGGGTTGAGGTCCCCTGAACTCCTCCACCTCCCATCTACGTTAGCATGTCTATTAATGTTGCCACACTGACATCCAAAGGTGTTGTACCAGCTTGCATTCCCACCAGCAATG
>LOEQ01001702.1:25640-38491 GCA_001685075.1 Bramus lutescens | reverse complement strand
CGCACACACATTTGCTGAAGCCCTTCTGTTAATTTTTCTGGGCCCTTGTCCTACAGAGCACTCTACTTTTTCTAATTTTATCCCTGGTGGCTGACTCCCATCACACCTGGAGGTATCTGCCTCTATAATCTCCTATCACATTACTTCTAAAGTTTCCATCCACCTGATAGGCTTTTCTTCCCTAGTTCCTCAGTTGATGTCGATGGATGTGACTCATTGCTTCAAAGCTCAGTGAAAAATGTGTGGTGTAGGTGTTCCAAGGGCCAGCATTCTGACCCCATTAGTTATGGTCACTCTCTGTGACTTATGCAACTTTCCACTAAGTATTTCTATATACCTCTCATTTCTCTTTGGCTTGAAATGGTCTCTCAGTGGACTGGAACTTGCCGAGTAGAGTAGGCTGGCTTGCCAGCAAACCCCAGGGATCCTCTGTCTTCCCCTTCCCAGCTGAGTTTACAAATACTCATGACCACTCTTCTTCCAAGTGTGAGTTCTGGGGATCTAATTCAGATCCTTGTGCTTATAAAGCAAGCACTTTGCCATCCGAGCAATTCTCTCAGCTCCTGGATCCAGAGAACTTTGGCATGACTATCACTAAAGATGGGGCAGGACTCTTTGATGCTGTTTTGAGATTTGGGAAGTACTCTTCTTTATGCTGTGGAGTTTAAGGTCATATACTTGGATCTTTGTATCCCGATTTCCCCCACTAACTTTATAACCATGTCCTGTTTGTCACTGGGTATCCATGTAACCTAGAACTCTTCCCCGTCTTCTTCCTCCTAGAGACAGGTCTGTCTCTACCTTCATTCCTGACTCCCTTTTCTAGCATGTGCTCAGTATGTTCATACCATGGCAAACATAGTGTGAAAAATGATTGGTCTACATAATGAAATCAGTCTGCCATTTATACACTTCTCCTTGACCTCAGAATTCCCTTATCTGCTTTATTAGTCCTCTTTTTCCATGGCTGTGGAGGAAAAATATTGAGAAGCACTTTAAATTCCATATCATGTGCTTAACAAAACAGAAAGGGATAATTCTGTCTACCATTTCCTTTTCTTGCTCTTGGATATTAATACTTTGAGAATACTAGGCTGTGTAGCAAGATCACTCAATGGAAGTTAATAACAGTTTTTAGTTTTATTGACTCCCACATTTTACTGTTAGGTTTAAATTACCCCCAACATAATTAAGTACTGAATTTGATGTTATTTTATTTTATTGCAAATAATTAAGAATACTTAATTACTTTAAATATTGCTTATGACAAAAGCAGAAGGTAAATTGTTGTAATAGAACTAAGTCATTGTGGTTCTGGGGTAAGAAGCTTCTAATGAGGCAATTAATAAATCAATCTGAAAAAATATTATTGATTTCAGATGTCTTAAACAGCTAAATTCCATGAGAATGTGGTAATTCCTCATTACAATGGTCATGTAGACTTACTCCTGTAGACTAGGAAACAATGCAACAAAAGGATGGATAAAAGGAAGAAAGCAGAAAGGAGGAAAAGTGTGCACTTTAAGTGACAGAAATATGTAATGAAACATAATTTTGTAGCGTTATCTTGTCATGCCCAAGACATAACACTTCCTCCAACTTATTATAGTCATTTCATGAACTAACTATCTTCACTCAATCCTATAATTTATATAGACAGAGCCTCGCCTTTTTGCTCGTTGTAATCTCTAATATAATGCTTGGCCTAGAAAAAATGCAAATTTATCTGTATTTATTGAATCCATAGCATCATTTTATAGGTTTGGCATCATTTTCTTTATAACAAATTTTGAAAGCACAGAATGTGTGACTGTAGAGAGCTGTTTAGTGGAGTTTGGGTCAAGGATCTAATGGTACTGAAATAAGCTTGAATGTCGAAACTGACTACTTACCAAAGCCAAGAGAGCCCGTCCCATGCTGATTTCCAGCTTTGATTTCCTCTCAGGTGATATGGTGGAGATGCCTAAGGAAATGATACTTCAATATCTCTCCAAATGATTTCGTATTTATCCTGGCATGACAGATGAAATCGATCTGCTCTAACTGATTTGACCAGAAGTTTGTGAGTGAGGAAGAGTGGTGGAATGGTTAGTTCTTTGTACCGGAGTATAGGGGAGTGTGCACATAGAGGACAATCCCTTAGCACTATTAGCCAACAAATAGCCGCAACTTTGACTGTTGTCTACTTAGGACAGCTAGGGTCTGTAGAAATAGGAGAGAGTGAGTGCCTAAAAATGACTTTGACTTTGTTTACGTATTTGGAGTCTACTAATAATGCTTCAGAATAATTCAGAATAAGTACTTGTTAACAAGTGCCTTTTAGAACCCATTTTTTGCCAGGCCCTAGAAGGCCAAATAGATAAATCAATGAGTAAGACCAATAAAGTCCCTGTTAGAGTTGGAATCTAAAATGTGCCCCCTTTTCTGGTTATTTATTTATTTATTTATTTATTTATTTATTTATTTTTGTCAACTTGACACAAGCTAGAGTTATCTTGGAAGAGGGACCTCAGTTGAGAAAATTCCACCATCAGATTGTTGTAGAGCATTTTTTCAGTTAATGATTGATGTGAGAAGGCCCAGCCCACTGTAGGTAGGGCCACCCCTAGGCAGGCTGCCCTGAGTAGTAGAAGAAAACAAGCTGAGCAAGTCATGGAGAGCAAACCAGTAAGCAGTGTTCCTCTGTGGCCTCTGTTTCAGTTCCTGCCTCCAGGTTCCTACCTTGAGTTCCTGCTTCGGCTTCCTTTCTTCAATGGACTGTGATCAGAGTTTAGGGCAAATGAACTCTTTCTTTGACAGGATGATTTTGGTTATGGTCTCTATTATAGCAATTAAGCTAACCAAGACACCCTAACATTTGTGCTCCAGCTGGTGGTACTATATTGGAGGGCTGTGGACTGATTAGGAGGTAGGGTCTAGAAGTGCATGGGCCTTTGACGTTTATAACCTGGCCACTGGTTGCTTCCTCGCCCTCTGCTTTCTGAGCTGCCAAAATGTGAGGAGCCTCTACACACACACACACACACACACACACACACACACACACTTTTGTGACCATGCCTTCCCTACCATGGTGGACTGAAGTCCTCTGAAACTGTGAACTAAAACAAATCTTTCTTTGGTTAAACTGTGTGTGTGGCATGGTCACACCTATGTGAAAGTACTAACACAGTTCTTGTTTTCACTGATATAAAACTCTGTGGGGTGGGAGAGGGCAAGATAGGGATTAGACAGACAGATATATTATCATAAAATGTCATTGATATCTATGAGGACCACGAGAAGGAAATTAGAGCAGGTTCATGAGCAGAGAACAATAGAGAAGGTATAGTAGCAAGGTGTGGGGCTTACTCTGAAAGCAGGAGTGAGGAGAACTTTCTGACGCCTGAAGTATTGGGTTCACAAGGGAAATGATTCAGTTAGTCACTGGTGCTTGGAAGCATTTGATTCCTGAAAATAACTTCTGAAAGCTTAAACTTCATCAATCATGTGGATGACTCTTGACCATATCTTGGCCGTTATCAAACATCCAGGTGAGTGCGTTTACTAGACAATTGGATCAAGTTTGTGAATCAGGTCAGAGAATTTAGCTCATGGTCTACATTTAGAAGTCATCAGAGTAAGGTATGTTTAAAAGCATGGAGTTACAGGAAATCATCAAGGGAGTGTGGCATGCATCGAGAATGCAGAGGAAGGGTCCCCGAGCATGTCAGCATTGTCACCAAGAGTGTGGGAGAAGGACCCAGAAGAAAAGACAGGCAAGGGAGCAGGGAACAACATATGAAGTTGGGGAAAATTCTGCAAAGTGGTAAGACCTGTAAACTTGGGGGAGAAAGTTAATTTTAAGGTAAAACTGTCTAAACTATTGATGACAAATGCTCCCCTAAAATGGAACCTGAGATTAACCATTGAGATCTGTGAGTGGTCGTTTAAAACACTGGCTTTGAAATTTGCAAAAAGCTGCCCTGAAAGCTTGACACTTCCCTGAGGTGTTTCTTCTTCCTTGGAAGCGCCTCTTAGTCTTGCCTTTCCCCTTCCTTTCTCTTTTTTCAACTCCACCCTTGTTCCTCTCTCTTTCTCTCAACTTTATCATTCTTATGCCATGAAGCAGGCAACTGGCCTTAAGACCAAACTTGTTCTATTTTCAAGAACACCCTATCCAGGAAGGCTGAGTGCTTGCTGTCAAAATTGCAATGATACATGGGAGATTAGCATGGCCTTGTGCGAAGATGACTAGCAAATCTGTGTAGCATTCTGTATTTTAAAAATAATTTTAATAATTATAGTAATAGTGAAGTCTAAGCTTTGCTTCTCATATATTAACACTCAACTATTCATTCCTCGGGCCATTGTGTGTCCATTTCTTATGCAATAGTATTGGGAGACAGGCTTGGGAATAGGCATTGTTTATATACAAAAATTACTTTAAAAAACTCATGCAATCAAAGCAGATAGAATTGAAGGTACTCTTGAATTGTTTTAGGAGAGAGGATGCTGATATTTGGAAAGTGGTATTGGGCATAAACAACCTGGACCATCCATCAGCCTTCATGCAGACCCGCTTTGTGAAGACCATCCTGCTACATCCCCGTTACAGTCGAGCGGTGGTGGACTACGACATCAGCATAGTGGAGCTGAGCGATGATATCAACGAGACAAGCTACGTCAGACCTGTCTGCTTACCCAGCCCAGAGGAGTATCTGGAACCAGATACATACTGCTACATCACAGGCTGGGGCCACATGGGCAACAAAAGTAAGCCAGGGTCATCAGCGATGTTTCTCCTTTCAGCTCATAAGGGAAAAGCACTAGGCTTCCATCTAAGCATTGGCTACTGTTTCCCATTGTATGTGTAAATCACAGCCACACAGGGTAGAGGCTTTGACTGTGTTATGTTCTCCCTCCTAAGCCAATTGTAAACATGAACAACCCATCGTAACACATAAATCTGCCCACCTGAGATGAAAACCTAAACCCTCTTTCCCATAGCTCTTTCTCCAGGGAGTTCCTACCAATGTTCTGGATCTTTCATGCAAGGTGAGATTTAGCAGACATCCCTGTGAGAGAGGGCAATGGTTAGGCTACCTCTTAGTGGAATTTCTCAGCGGCTATGTGGAATAATTAGGTAATTCTATTTCTGCAGGCAAGCTACATATCACTTTTCAGTTCTGTAATTGATTTGTTCTTATCTGCATATACAGTGCAGATATAAAGTGCATCATTCTATAAAGAAATGTGATTCATATCTTATTATTTAAATTGCTTAAATTTGGTTTTATAAAAATGATTTGAAAACAAAGCACGTAGGAATTTTTTTTTAACCATCCAATCTCAACTTCCCTAAAGGACACTTGCATGTAGTTTGACCTATTTAAAGTTTAGAATAAGAACTGAGTCAACAAAATCATTGCATCAGCTGCAGAAGTAGGCCAGGCTTCTCAGAATGGTGGTGTACACTGGCCTTCTAGCACCTTGATATTAACCAAAGGAACACCAATTTAAAGGAACTTGTTTTCTCCTTGAAGCTTAGTCAGATAGTTTGTGAGCTGTTTCTTTTCTGTTTGATTAAAAAAAATGATGGAAAGGAAGTGTTTATAGACGTCAATGACTCTTTCAAGAAGATCTTCCTATAAGAATTTTGAAGGTAGTATTGGTTTATAATGCCACCATTCCTATTCATGTTGCTTTATTAAAGCCCTGATTAGTATTATAATGAAATGAGCAGAATATCCTTCACAGTGTCTCTATTTGTGTTCTTTACAATATGTATCTATATGAACTTACAGTAATAGGGTACCACAGAGCTTACACAGCAGTTAAGGGATAGCGTGAAGAGCAGGCAATGGAATTTAATCAGGAGGATCCCATTGACCTTGGCCATTCCAGTCTCTTCCCGTCCACAGAGGGAATGAGATAATCCTGGAACACACAGGAGTGTTACACAGAAGAAACACACTGTGGTCCAGATGATGCTGATGGCATGAGCCTCAGCTACCCTAGTGTGCAGTACGTGTTGCTGCTATCTCATTATCATTATCATCCTGATGACTTGTTAAACTTGTACTACATCACATTTATTTTTCCTCAGATGATGAGTATTACTAGTACTGCCTGCCTATCACTTCCTCAAGGAACAATCTGTATGATTTTTAGGATGTCCACATAGGATTTATGAGGTTTTGCTTGAAGACAGCAACTGTTATTCTTGAACATTTTTAAGCAAGACAGAAATCATATATTATGTCTATTGTAAGCAAGAAATGATATCATCCTTTTCAAGTCTTTCTGCCACAGCCTCTAGGATTAAAGGTTCGACATCAGAACAATGGCCACAGGAGCACATGTGGGGAGGGCCCTTCCCTGTCAGGGTCGGCAGATTTTCTCTGCACCTAGAGAGCACGACAGATGTGCTGAGCTAGAAACTCTGCCTTGTTTCCCCCTTTCCATTGTAAAAGCTGATCTTTCTCCAGAGCAGATGACAAGGGGGAAACACAATCATTTCAACCCTTCTGCCATGCTGGAAAAAATAAGGACTTTCATCAGATGATTGCTATTCAAAGTTCCGAATAAAAAATTTGGGTTGCGAACAAGTCTTCACCTTGAGATTATTGTTTTTCCCCAAGACAAGGTTTCTCTGTGTAGCCCTGGCTGTATTGGATCTCATTCTGTAGGCTGAGGCTGGTCCCAAGCTCACAGAGATCTGCCTGCCTCTGGCCCCAAGTGCTGGGATTAAAGTTGTGTACCACCACCACTTGGCAAGTTTTGAGATGTTATTAAAGGGAAAGAAAGCATTCTCTAGGTATATGAAAATATTCCTTTGTGCTGGCCTTACCTTTGAGTCACTTCTACACCCCTGTGCATCTTTTGTTTCTTCTTTTCGAATGCAGTGCCCTTTAAGCTGCAGGAGGGAGAGGTCCGCATTATCCCTCTGGAGCGGTGTCAGTCCTATTTTGACATGAAGACCATCACCAGTCGGATGATATGTGCTGGCTATGAGGCTGGCACCGTGGACTCGTGCATGGTAAGCCGCCTTCTCACTGTGCCAGCAATCAGAATCCTCCATGACTTTGGTGAGCTTGTCCAGCTCCACTACAAGTCATGTGTGGTCCCTCAGGAACATCTGTAGAAATCGTTTACTGCCAGGAGGAGGACAGTGGAGCCAGTCCATCTCCTTTGATCGTGTTGGTGGCTAGGTCAAGACTAATTAGGAGGGGCAAATGAAAACCAAAGCTTTAAATCCAGTGTCTTAAGCAACAAGGGGACATCAGAGGATATTGCCAGGTATAAAAATGAAGACATTAGGATATACATTGGCACCCGAGCTCCCACAGTGTGTGAAACGACTTGTCCCTAATGTGACCACTCTGGCATTGCTTGAGATCTCATGGTCCTCATTTGATTACCAGCCTGTCAAATGCCACTGCCTTCAAGCCCAGGCAGGATGTGTGGCCACAGCAGTCTGCAAAGCATGCCTCTTAGCAGTGTGGGGAAGTGTTTTTACTTTAACTTAACATTTAGCAGTTATTGTGACAAACTGTCTCTGGGGTGTCAAATGGGCAAGTAAACAAAGAAGCTGGCAAGGGAGGAACAGGTAGTGATTTTTACACTGCTGTTCTGTTGCTTTGAAGTGATTAGACGGCTCCTCAGAGTTTAGAATTAAAGAGAGATAAACCATGCTTGTCTAATGACATTAATCAAATAATTACATAATTAAAGGGCATTTGTGATGGTTCATTTTAGAACATTTTGTGCGACTGATTTATGGGGTGTATGTGTGTGTGTGAGTTGATTTTCCATTTTGGGTAATTTCTACTTTTATAAGATCAATCCAATTTAAAGAATAAAATTGAGATGATTAGTTTTGATACATCAAGGCTTTTATGACATTTTGTTATATGCAGGAAGTAACTAAGGGTCTTCAGATCTTGTGACAAGAACAAAAATCTCTTTACAAACTACATCTATTCATTTAAAGCTCAGAATCCATCACGCTTATTGGAAAGTTCTGTTATACAGTGGAAAGCAAATACCCTCCCAGGCTTATGGTGAAAACCTCAGTTGAAATTTTCCAACTCAGTTAAGCTGGTTTGGGTTTTATTGTACCCTTAAGATGACCCTGCCATTAGACCTCTGAAATTCCATGACTAACATCAATTGCTCTCTCTTGCAGGGAGACAGTGGTGGGCCTCTGGTTTGTGAGCGACCCAGAGGACAGTGGACATTATTTGGCTTAACTTCATGGGGCTCCGTCTGCGTTTCCAAAGTCCTGGGGCCTGGAGTGTACAGCAATGTATCTTACTTTGTTGAATGGATTGAAAGACAAATATATATCAAGACCTTTCTCCAGAAGGAATTCCAAGGGTGAGCAGAGACTCTGCCAGCAACCCACACAAGCACGGCCCTCTTGACCATGAAGAGTGCCCTGCCAAGAGCTACACGGATGGGCTTTCGTGGACAGGGTGCTCAATGTGCCCTGCAAGACCTCTTGTTTGCACCAGACCCATTTTTCTCAGCCTTTTATTTTTTTTCCAGCTTTATCATTCATTAATTTCATGAATTCTTTTCAAAGCACAGAGCACAGTAGGTTTTGTTCTTTCCCTAGGCTAACTTTGAATGTAGTGTGGAAGTATCAACTCTGTAGAGACGACATCTGGGGCTCTATGGTAACAAGTGATAGGAAGTTCCTTTTCGTACTATCATAGCAAACGTTCAAGCACAGCAGTTTAGGGGGCACCTTTCAGAACTGACCTTGGAGACTGGCTTTTAATTCATAAAAAGCCAAGATAATGTATATGGTTATGTTATTTACCAGGCTCCTCTAAATAATTTGGAGAAATTATGAAAGAGACTCGCAGTATTGTTGATCTAGACAGTTGAAGTTGCAAGACAAACAGAATGTAAAATTCTCTAGCCATTAAAAAAAAAGTAACACTCGGAAGTATATTTCTATCCTTTCTGCACTCAAATTAAGATTGTAATTTCATAGACAATCTCCAAAGGACTTTCCCCATTACTGGGGATGTTCAGTATATATCAGTTAGATGACTGAGATTTCAACAACTAGGTCAATTCTTGTGGAAACATTTTTTTTTTTGCCTATATGAAAATGAATGAGAAGCTTCTCCACTTTGGAGACAAGAAACAAACAAACAAACAAACCCCCCCAAAAAAAAGAAACCCGAAAAAAAGAAAAGAGGAAAATTAAATGGTATCATACCCCCAATTAAATCTGAAAATTATTCTTCCCATGTTCACCCGAACCAGAAATGTCACAGAAATATATTTCAAAGTGTAGCAAAATGTTGCATGGAAAAAAACATTTTGCAATTTCCCCCTAATGATGTCTAACATCTGGTGTTGCCATTTTGCCTCATTGATAATTAAAACAAAACAAAAAAAATTAAAGTTGCTTTTAAGCACTGGGCCACTTTACACAAATTAATTTCTGAAACAATTAGTGGGTAAAAGTATTTTTTTTCCACTAAAAAGCTTCAAAACACAAACCTTCATACATACCTAATTTAATTAGCCAGACATCAACTATGTAACATCCAAATGCCTTTTTGAACAAGTAGGATGTTCTACGAAACTTCACCACCAACCAGACTGCCTCAGCATTCCAAACAGGGACTACCTGCAATTTTATATGTGTATTTTGTACTCTTTTTCTGTGTGTCAATATAGTTCAAATCCAAAAAGTTGTTTCAACTCTTATTTTCCATGTTGTCCTCTCTAGTCCTGGAACTTGTTACAAAGGGTGTGTAGCACCTGCATTGTGTTCTCAACTGGATGAAGGTTTAAGACCATTGGTCAGTTTTGTTATAATTGTTGGTACATAATTAACAAAACAATTTTTTAGCCTTGATGAACTCATATTCAGTAAAATATACATGTTGGAATTATTTTACATAACTCTGACTACAATTAAAATGATTTTTTTTTCTGGAGGCATATAGACACCAAGTTCCAGGAAAGGGGTTTTTTCTCTTCTCACACGGGGCGCCCAGTTTCCTGTCAGCTAAAATGTGCCTGTTGTCTGCTCGCTCTCACAGGAGCCTGCTCTTTTAGACTATTAGCAGCTTCACCTTTAAGCTTATGAGCCGCTAATAGTATTCATCGCTCCTGGAGTACCCGGAAAACATCAACCCTGCTAAGAGAACAATGTCCGCAGTGCATTTTTGCAAGTGTTCCTACTCTTTAGAAACCTTTTATAATAAAATTATATCCCAAACCATTTATTATTCATTTTCTTGGATTCCTCAAAATCTGGTAAAATATTCAGAATATGAAAATACACTAAACCACACATGCTTTGCTAATCTGGCATAAAATTGTCATTCTCTTGTAAATTCAACCTTTTAAAAGCTTTACAAAGATCTCAATCTCCTTAGTCTAGGAGTCAGGTGTTTTTCAAAAGTTTTTAAATTAAAAAAAAGATTAAGTAATTAAACGCAGCAATATTTTCTTAGCAGGATACACAAATGACTGCATCAAGTATATAAGTAGTGTCAGATTTTTCTAACACACTGAGTTTGCACCTAATTTATAAACAAAGTTGGGAGAATTTGTGAGTTATAAGATGTAAGATTATAGCCCCATGACATAAACATTCAATACTTTCCTATATTGCTATGAGTAGATAGATACACATCTTGGAAATGACATTTTGCTTACTCCTTTTTAGCATATTCTTTACTCTTTAGTTTAAAACCTTTTATATGTATATGAGCATCTCTTTAACATTTATTTGGGAAGTGGTGAGCTCAAGGAATGATTTCCAGCTGCTCTGGGGATGATGAATGATCTGATATCAAGTGATTTTTTTTTTCTCCCATAGACAAAGAGGTTCAAAAAGCATTCTGGTAAAGGCATGCCTTAGAATTTTCCTTCTCAGCTCTGGCACCAATTACAGCTGGATTCAGGGAGGAGTTATGGGAATGATGACAGCTTTCAATGAATATTATTCATTAAATAATTTATTTAAAAAAATCGTGGGGAAGCAGAAGGCAACGTCCTTTAGTCACGTGATATTTTCATGGTTGCAAAAATCAGTCTATTTAAAAAGACCATTTAACAATAACAGGAAGGTACAGAGAGTCACTCGGACAGTACAAGCAGGCAATGGCTAGGCCCTGAGAATAACAGTTTATAAGTTTATAAGACTTTGCTGTAGACATTGACTTTTAGCATAGTGATTCATGAAGGGAACTCCACATGACTGGTAGGCGACAGTTTTCAGACGAATACAGAGGTTTTGAAAGTCTTCAACAACAAGAGCACAGGACCTCACAGTGGCAAATTGGCTCTGATGTAAACTAGCCTCGAGGCACTAAGTGAAGCCAGTGTTCATGATCTGTCTCGGCAGAAAACGTGCTACAGACATTTCTACCCTTAAATATGTTAATCTCTCTGAGATCCTTGGGATGCCCACTGAGCGTGGCCTGTATCAGTCTTGACCCACATCACCTTCTGTAGAGGTTACCATGCAGACAGTTGTTGGGTACAGTAACAGCTATGAACTCTCAAATGGTTTCTGGGATACTGTTTGGAAGCTGAAGCTGATTGTCTCATGTTGGTGTGGGTATCATCCGTTTTGGAACGCGGGAAGTTGCTCACGGTCTGTAGGCTCAGCTGATTGTGTTTCATGACCTATTTGTCTGTGTCCAGATTGACAGCACCTGCATATGGGGTGCTCATATGTCTTAACAGCAAACAGAGCAGAAGGCAGTTGGTGCTGCTGGAAACACTGGCCCTTTTCTTTTCCTTCCCTATGAAGGTTCTGCTTCAGCACAATGCTGAAATGAGTAGATATGCTGTGTGTGTATGTGTGTGTGTGTGTGTGTGTGTGTGTGTGCTAAAACCTTTAGTCAGGGACCAAAGGCTTCTCACGGGACACAAAAGGCTCTTGGGGATTTGTCTTTAAATTAATGAGTTTTCTTAATAAAGCAGGTTTTTTGCTTGTTTGGTTTTGATTTTTTGAGACACGGTTTCTCTGTGTAACAGCTTTGGCCATCCTACAACTCACTTTGTAGACCAGGCTAGCCTTGAACTCAGAGATTCACCTGCCTCTACCTCTCAAGGGCTGGTTAAAGGTGTCCTGCTATAATGAACCAGCTTTAGAGGTACTTTTTTCCCCTAAAATTAAAATTCAGGTTGGATCTCACTTAAATCATTTTCCAAATGCACGAGACTTACCTCTAAAATAAATATATTTCAAATGAATTCCCTTTGATAATGCTTGCATTTATAAGACAATTGAAATTCCTTTACAAAATCTAAAACGTTTCATAAAACAACATATGATCCTGAATTAAATATTCCACTTCCCTGAACTCTGTTCAGGTCAAATATGATCCCTTGTTTACCAATGTGCACACAGGTATACAGTTGCAGACATGGTGTTGGGTTTTCCATACTGAACAAAATGTTGATACCCTTTTACAGAAACACAAGCAATCCTCCCTTCTGAATGCTTCAAAATTTGAAAGATTACCTGCAACGCTAAGCAGGATATCCTGTGCTTTTAACATGTCATCATTGAGGCACCTGGTTCAGATTAGCCAAGATCTAGCGCAGTCTCACATGTAGGGAAGTTTTCTGGCTCATTGGCACACGCTGTTGCTGGCTTCATGGCAAGGGCAGCAAAAGGACCAGGCGCAGGTCTCCCTGACTCGGCAGCTGATTGGGTGGCATAGTTGGATGCCATTTGATTGGTCTTTGCAGTCCTTGCCCACTTCTTGAGAGCTTCCGCCCTCTCCTCTGGAGCTAGTCTGTCAAAGCACTTGGCTCTCAGAGTAAGAGACGGAAACATGGATCCCTGAAGTACTCGGTATAGAAACCTAGGTTACAAA
>LOEQ01001702.1:3408-19031 GCA_001685075.1 Bramus lutescens | reverse complement strand
AAAAAAAACCTAAGGTAAAATAAACCCTTCCTCACTTCATAGGCTCTGTCAGGTAATTGGTTATAATAATGTAACAATGAGAACAGTGGGGAAAAAAGCTACAGAACTAGCAGAAAGAACTAAAGTCAACAAGGAAGTGCAGATTAAAACCAATTTTTGATCCTGTTTCACACTAGTAAATGGCCATGAGCAGGAATACAAGTACAGCAGATGGTGGGGTGGCTATGGGGAGAGGGCATCCTTATTTACTGTTGGCTGGGTTCTAAAGTAGTGCAGCCACTTTGGAAATCAGGTTTGAGGTCTCTCTAAAAGCTAGAAATAGAACAAGTCTATGACCCAGCTTTAGAACTCCCACGGAAACCCCCAAGGACTTTACATCGTACTTCAGAAACACTTGCAAGTCCATGTTCATCGCTGCTGTATTTACAAGAGCTAGCAAACAGAACTAGCCTAGATGTTCACTGATGACAGATAATGAATACGTGCTCGGGTCCACAGTGAACATTGCTCAGCTGTAAAGAGAAACAAAAGCATAACATTTGCAGGCAAATGGATGGGACTTCAAAAATTATACTCAGAGAGGCCACTCGGGCTCAGAATGACAAACGCCACACACACTCTCTCATGTGGTTTCTAGTGTTGATTCTTGTTTTGTGTGATTAACTTGGAATACATGTGGAACCACCTTTTCCTCATGTGTCTATACTGGGACTCTGCCCACGAGATTGTGCTTTATCAGACTGGTTAGCTTAACAGAATACTGTATGCAAAGAAATGACTGCAGGATTCAAGAGCTGGAAGCACTGAGCTCAGTTCTCCCAAGAACAAGATGGACTTAGTCTCAGTCTATACAAACTGGCCTTTGAGACCCTCCAGTAACACACTGGTCTCCTCTCCACTCCTTTCCCAGAGGACACGGGATTTAGCTGGGGCCGGAGGTGCAGGACCATGTTCAATGGCTCCTACCATACCGTCTGGCATCTGGGCCTTGAACTACAAGGCAGACTGGATGGCTTTAGGGAAGCTCATGTAGTTGTTTGATTTGTGTGGTTTGTGCTAGTAAAGGGTTCTGCAGATCTCCTGCAAGCTGAGTGTGTGACTCTGCTTTGTTGGCTGCTCCTGAAGCAGCCTCCTCTTCAGAGATGCTCTTCAAGTCAAAATAAAGTTAAGAAAAGAAAAGCATCATTTACATTTATGTTTCCAGCCCAACTGTTCAAAATAAAAATACTGAGTTCTTAATGCAGCTGCAAACATTATATGTGTTGTCTTCCTTAGTCCTACAGCTTTTCCAGAAAGTAAACAAACTGAACCATGGCAAGGTAAAACAAGGTCACACAGCAGAGAATCAGAATGCAAACACTCCATTATTCCCAACCCACTCTGATCTGTGTTAATGTCTTCAAGGTAGCCCTTGGGGACCAGCACACTGATTTCTGATGGCTAATCTCACTCTGCTCTGTCCAGTGTTTCCATAGAGAACCTTCCCAACCTGTCCATCTGCTTCAGCTTTGTCCCTGGGAATGACACATGCCCCAGGACTGGGCAAGAAGACATTTCTAGCTTTGGTGATAGAGCACCAGAGACGGTGAACGACAAGCTAAAACAAAGGTAGACATTTATAATTGCTTACAGGAAAATACACTGATCCCACTGCCCTGGATTTTGCAGCTGCGCGTGTAAATACATTTCTCTTTCACATCAGGTTAGCCTGGGCCATTTCTTTTCTTCTTTTTCCCTCTTTTTTCTTTACCCTTTTCCCTCTTCCTTCCTTTTTTTTCCTTGTCCATTACAAATGTGAGAACTCTGGCAATTAGCATTCTTAGTACTGGAACACGTGTCACCTGGGGCTGCTCAGCCTTGCCCACACCAGGTGTCTAAGGCTCCTTGCCCTCCTCTGTCAGGAGCCTCACAATGTGTTTACAACTACACTTTACATCTGGCCTAAGCACCACAAGGGAAAGCCCAAGGACTAAAGGGACCATCCGAGCTCTTCTTGCCACACAGCACAAAGGCACACCTTGGGCCTAGATGTCGAGACGAACTGCAACACTCACTAGCTCACCACCAAGAACAGGCTGCTAAAGGCAACTCCTTGTGCTTGACTTGTGCATCCTACAAAGAGAAAACGGCACACCTGCCTTGCCGGATATTTGGTGGATTAGATCAGGTTAAACACTTCGAACAGTGTCTGCCATCCTATAAGTTTCCTGTTACATCCATGTTGGCCATTATTAATCTTGTGAACAATGAATCAGGAACAAGAGTATTTAGACAGCCACCCTAGTTGGCAGTCTACCCTGCCTACTACCCACAATCCTCCAGGGAAGGGATGATAAGGGAGCAACAGAAGCAGGGAAGCAGGCAAGAAGCCAGTGCTGAACCAGAACCCAGAGATCAGTGGGGTGGAGATGGGAGCCACTGAGATCACTTCTGTCCTGTGTGACACCGGAAACTGAGGAATTAACTTGGGCTTGGCAACCAGACTGAGCTGGTTTCACATCCTGGTTCTATCATTCATTAACTCTGCAAGTCTGGGGGAAGTTACTTAATACATCTGAGGTTCAGATTCCTCAATTTGGAATGGGAAAAACACTAGATTCTTTCTCAAAAAGCATTTGTGTGGAGATGAATGAGGCATGAAATATTTGCTAGGTACTTTAACAGGTTGTGCAGTGTGGGCTTAGCAAATGTCAGCTGCCATCACAGCAAGGTCACGAACTCCGAATTTCATCTGATAAGTACATAAGAACTTTTTAAGATTTGCATTGATACCACTAACTTCACATCTGCCATGTGAGAATAGAGCAATGGTTCTCAACCTGTGGATTGCGATTCCTTTGCGGGGGTTGAATATCAGATATCCTGTATACCAGATATTAAAGTTCAATTCATAACAGTAACAAAATTACATTTATCAAGTAATAATGGAATAATTTTATGGTTGGGGTGTTACTACAACATGAGGAACCGTATGAAAGGGTTCTGGCATTAGGAAGGCTGAGAACCACTGGTATAGAGCATTGGAAGCAACCAGGCATGTTAAACAACTGTCCTGACTATCCCATAATGTGTGGGCCCAGCTGACTGGAGTCACACTGGCTTTCAGCAGGTATTGCATCTGCTGACATGTTTCTGTTGAGCACTTACCTCTGACCGCTGACCGCTCTGGTAAAGTTCTGGCAGCTGCAGGAGGGTCTCCGCGGATACGTCTTTCTCCAACACGCCATATATGATGGGGGGGACAGAGGTAAAGAGGAGGTTGAAGAAGATCAGAACCCAATAGTCTGTCATAGACGTTCCTGAAAACCCACAGAAGAACTGGTACCAGAAAAGGAGGTTCACATAGGCCTGGGGACACAAAGAAAGACATTCAGAGCTTAGAGACATCAGTGCACACTCTGAAGATCTCCCACACTGCACGCCTGAGTCTTGGGCCTTCAAACACCCTTCAGATTTGTCAACCACAGATGAAGAACACAACTTGCCATGGTGGTCTTTAATTTTGTTTTCTTTTTAGTAAGTATTTTAGCAATATTATACACATCCTCATACCAGTACTACACGGTGCTGGAACTATTCTAAATAATTTACAAAGAATTCATTTAATCTTCATAACGACTTGGGAATTCTGTTGTTCCCATTTTAAGATGATGAACTAAATACTTCTGTACCCTCAAAGTACATATATTCAAATCTTAGTCTCCAGTGTGACGATGTTTGGAGGGGAGGTCAGACGGTGAAGTCATTGGGTAATCATGGCAGAGCCTGTGTGAATGGGATCAGCAATCACATAAAATGCACTCTGAAGACTTTCCTCTCCCCAGAGAGGGTGTAGCCAGAAAGGATCATTACCAAAGCCCAACCACACCCACTCCCTGATTTCAGACCTCTGGCCCCTAGCCTGCTGAAAATTTCCATTGTTATTATTGTGATACTTCATTATTACAGGCTAAATAAACTAAGTCATTGAGACCCAAAGAGAGTAAGAAATTCGCAGAAAGTCACCCAGCTACTTATGTGCCATATAAGTGGTGTGGGAGGTCCTTCTGTTTATATGTTGCTTTTATTGGTTAATGAATAAAGAAACTGCCTTGGACTGTTGATAGGGCAGAACTTAGGTAGGTGGGGAAAACTGGACTGAATGCTGGGAGAAGGAAGGGCAGAGTCAGAGAGAAGTCATGGAGCTGCTGCCAGAGTCAGACATGGTGAAACTTTGCCGGTAAGCCACTGCCACGTGGCGATACACAGGTTAATGGAGATGGGTTAAATAAATATGTAAGAGTTAGCCAATAAGAAGCAAGAGTGAATGGGCCAAGTGGCGATTTAAATAATACAGTTTCTGTGTGATTATTTCGGGCCTAAGCTAGCCAGGTGGCCGGGAACCAACAAGTGTCTCTCTCCTCCAACATATAAGTGTCAGAGTTTTCACTCTAGATAAATGGAACAGAGGCGAGTGTATGGCTCAGAGAAGGTATGCCACACATTTGTCTTTCCACCTCCTTGCCCACTTATTTCATAGTAGTTAAGTGGAATGGTGCCAGCAGGGTGGCTAACATCCAGTTATCTTGAGACTGACAGGTTCCCCAAGCATGGGATTCTCATAATTAAATCAGATGGTCCCTTGGGAAACACGGGGAGGTGACTACCATAGATATCAGTCTTTCTGTATCTTAAACTTAACCAGTGCAGCAAAATCCCTATGCTCTCAAGCAGGGCAAAAAGAGGAGCACTGGACTGAGGGACTGAGGTTCTGGGGTTGTCTATTTTTTCAGGGGATACTGTTGTCTGACTGTCACCTTCTGAACCTCTGCAAACTCTGGTTTCATCCTGTGTACAATCAATTTATATTAGCTCAGAACTAAGAGTCAAAAGTAAGTTAGGGAGTGCCACAACCTATGACAAGTCTAACATATATTAAGATATTGGGAGCCGGGTGGTGGTGGTGCACACCTTTAATCCCAGTACTCAGGAGGCAGAGAAAGGCAGATCTCTGTGAGTTTGAGACCATCCAATTTTAGCCAGAGAGTAAACTTTATTTACTGTGTGTGTGTGTGTGTGTGTGTGTGTACATGTACACTATGTGTAGGTAGGGTGCATGTGCACACACTATGTGCAAGTGGAGACCAGAGGAGGGCATCAGTATCCTGCTCTGTCACATTCTACCTCACTCCTTTGACACAGGGTCTCTCACTGGACTGGAGCTATGCTTGCACAGTTAGTCTCAGGGATCTTGACTCCACCCACAACAGTGCTGTGGCTATGGGAGCACGTGAGCAAGCCAAGCTTGTTAATGTGAGTTCTGTGGATTTGAACTCGGGTTATCTCCTCTGTTCAGCGCTTACCCACTGAGCCATCTTCCCAGCCTAACCTCAGTATCCTGAACTTCCTGCCTCTCCACTGAGAATGTGAAGATACAGGCATGCATTTATGCAGTGATGGGACTTGAGCACAGGACTTTGTGCATGGTACACAAGCATTCGTCCAATTGAACTGCAACAGCGGACCACCAAATAGCAAGATATTGCCGTCGCCAGCACCACAGATGTAACACCACACCATAGCACAGCTCCATAACACTTAGAAGACACGTTTCTACCTAGTGTTCATGGAGAAGCATTATGGTCAGTTCCTCCATATCTACCCAGTTTGGATACATGTAGTTTGGGGCATTGGTGTGAACACCCATAGTATTCATTGATAAGTTGTTCACCATCAAAGAAACACTGTCTCAGAAACTAAGTCACTTTAGAGTCTTCTCATCCTCACCCAGATCTCTGTGACTAATAACGGAATTTCTGTTTGCCTAGGGAAAATAAAGGGTAGACATTAAATCTGGAGTGGAAGTGACCATCTGTAGCTAGACAGCAGAAAGTGGTCCTCCCCGGGGTGTCCTGCCTAATAACTAGAGTGCCCTCCATCTCTAGGAGCTGCGGTGTCTCTCCCTAATATGTGTGTTTCTCAAACCTTGGGTTTAATAAGGGTGGTGATGAGGCTCGCATCCCAATAATGATAAGGATAGAAAATGCAAAGATACTGCAGGCGGAACTCTTGGGAGAGTTCTAAAAGCCTTTCTAAAAGTTCTTTCTAAAAGCCTAGATGACAATGCCTTGAACTTTTCCATGATACGTCACAGATTTCTCCGGGTAGAGACATTTCATATTTGAAATATTTTTGTAAGGTATCTACTCTGAATAAATGTGCTACTTTGATTTAGAAAATAATTGAGAGCTTTCTAGAACTTCATTGTACTGCAAGGGGGAAAACCCACCTTGACTCACAAACACAAATCTAAATAACACATTGTAGCATATCCTGAAGAGGATGAATGCATTTTCCCTAAAGATGGTAGATGGTATTTCAATAGAGTGATCCAATGTATGTCCCCTACTAACATGCTGTGATTTTAAAGACCAAGAGTGAGGGCAGCCTAAAGACCATGATATCGCTACATAGTCCACCTGGAAGAAAATGAATCTAAGTGTGAGTGTGTAAGAAAGAAAACTGAAGTCCACTATTTTGTTTCATGTTTGTAATGCTACTTAGGATACTGAAGTAGGAGGATATTACAGATTTGAGGTGAACTTGAACCTCATAGTGAATACAAGGCCATCCAGGACTTAACAACTAGAGACCACCTCCCAAAATTTATTAAGTAAAAGAAAAATAAGAAAGGAAGGAGGGAGAGAGAGAGGGGGAAGGAAAGGAGGGAGGGAAGGAAGGAAGACAGGTATGCTTAATTTAAATGAAATAAGATTAGATATGAGGATTTCCAAGCAATTTCTGATTATTCTAAGCAAAAATCATACTAAAGTTCCAACATCACAATAGATCTGCAAAAAAAAAAATGGGCTGGGTAGAAAATCCTTGAGTTTTCAGCTCTATCCCTTCTTGATAGAGGACAGGAGCTGTTACTTTGGAGCAACAGATTTATTTATCTACTCATATATTTACTTATTTGCCATCCCTAGTACCATGGAAGCAAACCTTTTCATTTTCTACTGACAACTTGAAACATTTCATAATCCTACTTGTCACTATCTTTCTATAGGAGGTCAAAAATTGGATTTAAATGAACCAGGCGGGACTTAATGGAATGCACAGGGCCAGAGTGTGCTGGCAGATGGACAGGCCTAGCAATTTGTAGCCAATAGTTCAAGCACACATTCCCAGGTTATCTCTGGAAGGACATGAGAACGGCTTCCGGCTGCTCTCCAGGCACTAATGAACACAACCAAGTCATCCCTGAGGCCACTGGAGAGGGTGTGGTGAGTTCTCAGCAGGTACATACCACATTCTTGTAGAAAAAATAGAGAATCATGTTGGAGAGTCGTGTGTAACACCAGTGCCCATGCACAAGAAGGAGCTTGCTGAGATGTCTGAACTGAG
Organism: Bramus lutescens; assembly: GCA_001685075.1. Lineage (NCBI taxonomy): Eukaryota > Metazoa > Chordata > Mammalia > Rodentia > Cricetidae > Bramus > Bramus lutescens. The sequence goes on along the minus strand of LOEQ01001702.1, from coordinate 11,645 downwards.
AGATGGCAAAGTCACTGGCCATCACAGCCTGCAAACAGGGAGAAAAGACTATCCTGAGCAACTGAACATGCTAGAACACACACAGCCTAGCAGTATAGCCTGACAATCAGTAAACCCAAATCAGTTAACTCCCAAGCAGATCCAAAAAGAAAGACTATACATATGCACATGCATATATATATATATACACACATACATACACACATACACACATATATACACATACACACCCACACATTTACACACACAGATATACACACATACACATATCACAATACATATACACACATACACACGTTACATACATACACATACACACATACATATAAACACACATATATACATATACACATACACTCATACATACATATACAAACACTTATGTATACACACATACATACATATACACACATAATACATACACATATATATATAGATACACACATACATATATACACACTTACATAAACACATACACACATATATGCACATTCATACATACACACATATGCACATACATACATATATACATACACATACATACACATGCATACACACATGTACATATACACACATACAGAGACAGCAGACATGTCACATCTTCCTCCTTCTCATTCTTTCATGTCTCCTTTCCTTTTCCTTCCCTCCTTGTTCTCTATATTTTACATGTCATGTATCCAAATTGTAGTAGATTTTTTTCCAATGAGAATTTAACAAACCTATCACATGCCTACAAAGTGAAATCCTTTGATGTGCACAAGCTTTTAAAAAACAGAACACAGCAGAAACTGGCCAGGACCACATATTATTCACAAGTGACCAATCGTGGAACAGATGAAGGTCCGGCCTCTCTCACTCCTTACCCTACAGCCCCACTGTCCCACTGCAATTTTATCAGAGAAGTCCCCTTAGTAGGCAGACGGTCATGGTAGCTGGATGCGTATGGACTCACCTGCATGCCTTCTTGACCTGAGACACCTATCCCAATGTCAGCCACTTGTATCATGCTAACATCATTGGCACCATCACCTTCACGAGGCAGAAGGAAACATGAGACAGGTGTGAGGTGTAAACTGCAAATCCCGTGGCTATTCAAGTGAACAAATTGGTCCTTGGGGGTGCATCCCATTTTCCAGAGTTACAGGGAAACCAGTGAAGCAGAATTAAACGTAGCATCTCACTACCATTAGGAAAATTTCCAGATTCAATACTGTCTTCAAATCCTTCATGTTGTGTGTCTTAGGATTCTATTGCTGTGATAAAATGCCAAGATCAAAAGAGAAACTGGGGGAGGAAAGGACTTACTTCACCTCGAAAATCATAATTCATGACTGAGGGAAGTCAGAGCTGGAACTCGAGGCAGGAACTGACGCAGAAGCCATGGAGGATGCTGCTTACCGGCTTCCTCTTCCTAGCTTGCTTGACCTGCATTCTTATCCACCCTGGGACTCATTTTCCAGGGATGGCACCATGCACAATGGGCTGGGCCCTCCCAAAGCAATCACTAGTTAGGAAAATGCCCTACACAGCTTGCCTGCAGACAAATCTTAGGGACACATTCTCTCAACTGAGAATCCTCTTCCCAAACAACTCTAACTAGTGCCAAGTTGACGATACACTATCCAGGACACTGTGAGACCGTCTTAGGCTGACCCTTCCCCTTTGCGTATCATCACGCTACTTCCAATTTTCCAGACACCCTGCTCTTTCTGGTTCTTACATAGGCCATTTCTCTGCTTCTTTAACACTGTCCTTGTCCCTCCTACTTTGCTGAATACCATTTACCCAGGCTTTGTTTACATGTCTTTTTCTATAGGAAATCTTCTCACATCCCCTTTATGTCAACTGCCCCACTAGGCTCCAGAGCCACCCTGTGGGCCCCATCCTCTTTAGCCCATGGTTTTACAGTGGTGTCCAGAGTCACTGTTCCTACCACAACACTAGAAGCCCCTTCAGGTAAGGAGCATGCACTGTCCCAAAACGGCTGCTGACTCTGAGCCCATGTGGTTTGTTAGGGTGAATTTATGGATAGGAAACTGGCTGAGGCCTGGAAGTCAACATCTTGTCTTCCCTGCCTCCAGTGATTGGTAAAGATGGGCCCATGATTTAATTAATACAAAGGCCAAGGGTTTCACTCCATCTTAATCCAGGGATCTGAATCATTCATTCGTTTTCATGTATAAGCAACAGAAGGGTTGGATGAAACTCCACCGCATCCCATCTAAACACATGTGTATCAGAACTGCATGGTAGGCTTTTCTCCCCACTGATGCTCATTGTTTGATGGTCTTAGACCGTGAAACCTTTGGCACTCACTGGACCTACAATTCATTAATGTTTATGTTCAATCGATTCCACCTTGCTAAGCTGCAGGTTTTTATTTCAGTTGGACACTTGACATGACTACGAAGGCCTTTTCAAGCTAAGTAAGTTTAAGACCCCACCTCTCATGCCCTGCTCCCAATCACCAAATGTCAGACCCCACCCCTCAAGATACTGGTAGTCCCCTGGACAACTCTTCCTGTCATGGCACATATGCAATTCATCAGTAAATGTCAGCGGCCCTTTCTTCAAAGCATGCCTATTGTCTGGCCTTGTCCCACTTCCTCCGTCTCTGCTGCTATCTGGGCCCAAGCCACCACCGTCTCTTGTCTGAATTATTTTAACAACCTCCGAAATATTTTCCTTATTTATGTTCTTGTAGGACAAAGTGATCCTTCTAAATAGAAGGCAGATCCCACTCAGATCAACATTTTCCACTGGCTCCCTCACTCCCTTTTTCAAATCAAAGCCAAAATTTTATAATGGCCTTTCAGATCCTATGAGACTTGGCCACACCCACCTCTCTGTCAGTCAGTCAGCTGCAGAAAACACTCCCCAGTCTGCTTTGGCCTTGAGTGCACACAGCGTCTTTTGGTTTTTCCTTTGCTGTGCTGTCTGCCAGCAATGCTTACCCCTGATCTCCAGTGTCCTTGATCTCTGCCATTTCCTTTATGTCTTCACTCTCAGACAGCCCAAGCAGCCAGTTCTACTATAGGAACTGAACTTAAAGTGGCAAATCTTTTCCTTATTTTTTTTAATAGCATTAGTTAACTGATATTTTACACACTCACTCGCTTATTCGTTTGTGCTACTATGGATCCTCCTAGTAGATGTAAGCTCTATAAGAAAGGTATCAGGTACAGATACTGTTTTATAGCTGTTGTCTAGGATGGGGGAATCCTGATACAAATATGCCACTCGAGAACACCCATTGAATGGATACTTTATTGTTTTTGTATACCTTAACTTTCCTCCAGGTAGAAATCCTGAAGTTTTTAGTTCCTGATTCAGTATTTAATTCTAGGTAACTAAATTCATTTGGGGTCTAAGACATAACTCAAAGAATATTATCATACTGTTCTATGTCTTCCGTCCCTAATATCATGTTCACAGCAGGTGATTACGGAGGCAGGAAGGGAGGGAAATGGTACAGACAGAAGCAGAGGAGAGCAAAGTACAGCAGGAAGAGGAAATACAGAACAATAATGCTAGACAGAAGGAAGGACAGGCAAGGGATCAGCCCCTGGAGTCATACAACGGAGAATGCCGGGCAGGGTGTCCACCCTCCCACCTCCACTCACCAATGGCCAGGGTCATCACGTGGAGATGGTTACGAACCAGTTTCACCACCTCACTTTTTTGAAGGGGCGTGGCTCGGCAGCAGACCACAGCTTGGCACCATGAGGTCAGCTCCAGGAACTGCCTTTGCGCACTCTCCTGCAGGGCAAACTCCAGGGTCTTCCCAGTGATAACAAGTCCAGCCCGTCCAGAGCACTTGGGGTCGGGAGGACGGCCGAAGTCCTTTCCTAGGGAGGCTGGCTCAGGAGAGGCTTGAGTTCTCTTCTGAAGTTCTTTCAAAATTGCGTTCATCAGCATCTCACAGGCACCCTTGAACAAAGAGCGAGAGACAGTTAACCTTGGGGCGCCACTGGAGAATTGGCTCAATTTTTCATGCTCTTTCTTTAGCAATTGCTGGATCACAAGGCTGCTTTGGGTAGTGAACCGTGGGCTACTTTCAAAGAGCCCACTTCAAAACTCAGCTTTGCAGCTCTTCCATGGGCTTCTGTGGACGTGAGGCAGGTTAAGAATGAAGAAGCACCTCAAACACAATTCTCCAGCTAAAATGTCTATGTAGGATGTAAAGTTCCAACATGTCAGTCCCATGCAGGCTCTCTGGTTGTCAGTTCAACCTCTATGAGCCTAGGATAGTTGATTCTGTGGGGTTTTTTGTGATGTCATTGACCCCTCTGGCTCCCACAATCCTTCCTCCCCCTCTTCTGTAGGATTCTCAGTGCTCTGCATAAGTCTGTTACAGTTCTGTATTTTGGTCTTCTTATGGGACTCCGAACAATGGGAGCAGGGCTGTCTCTGTCTCTTTTACTGGCTTTTGGGACCCTACTCCTCATACTGGGTTTTCTTGTCTAATTTTTATAAGAGGGAAGTGCCTTAAGCAAACTCTGTAAAGATATGTTGCTGTTTTACCTTGTCCGCCTAAGGCACCTGATTGGTTTAATAAAGAGATGAATGACCAACAGCTAAGCAGGAGAGGTTAAGCGGGACTTCTGGGCAGAGAGAGGAATTCGGGATGAAATCTAAGCAGATGTCAGGGAGACTTGGAGCAAATTGGATGAGAGGTAAAAAAAGCCACGTGGCAGAATGTAGATGAATAGGAACAGGTTAATTTAAGTTATAAGAGCTAGTTGGGAACAAGCCTAAGCTAAAGGCTAAGGTTTCACAATTAATAATAAGTCTCCATGTCATTATTTGGAGGCTAGCAACCCCAAAGGAAGTCTGACAGGAAATCCAACTCCAGTGCCTAATCTCACTTTAGCTTGATATGGCATGTTTGGTTGATATTCATGGGAGGCTGCCTTTTCAGAAGAGAAACTGAAGAGGAGCGGATGGGGGGCAGAGGGGACGGACTAGGAAGAAAGGAGGGAGGGGAAACTGGTACGGTTGTAAAACATGATGAAAATAAAAATCATCAAAAAGAATTCCATCAGATAGGCAGCATCTCTTCCCTAGAAGTGTATTGCGAGAGCTCCCTGGTCTATCCCACCAACTCCCAGTTGTTTGGCATTAAGCAAACACACAAGCCCTCTGAGCCTCAACCTTCCCACATGCAGAAGGCAACATGCTACCTCCGTCCTAACACTGCTGCAAGGACCAACGGAAATGCAGACATCTAAGGCGGGGGGGGATTTTCATCTTCTTTCTGTTTAACATATTAATCTACTCTTAAACATTTGCTGAGAAACCATATGGGTAAGCATTCTGGCCTTGGGGGACACATCCTCATGGAGAAACATCCTCATGCTGAGAAACTGTATGAGTGAGCATTGGGGGCTTGGGAGACACACCCTCACAGAGCTTGCATTCGGGCCAGGATGTCCTTAGTGGTGTACAGCACATCAGGTTGGTGTGTATCTGTGCTCTACATGACACAGGAAATGCTTGAAGGACAGTCATCCCTTATGCTCTACTGGGCTTTTGTTGTTGCTGATCTGGAGGCTGAACCTTGGGCCTTACACATGCTCCGCATGTGTCCCGTGGCTGAGCCACGCCCTCAATCCCCTAAGTCACATTTGAATCCTTTATCGTTGAAGAAAAAGCACATCCTGGCTAGAGAGGTGACTCAGCAGCCAAGAGCATTTTCTGCTCTTGCAGAGGATCAGAATTCAGTTCCTGGCACTCCCTAGAGGCTCACAGATACCTGTAACTCATTTCAGTGGGATCCAACATGTTCTTCTGAATTCTGTGCACACCTGCACTAACACATGCATAAGCTCACGCATGTACAAGCATGCACACACACAGACACACACAATTTAGGTCCTTTGAACACTCATTAAGTATTTGCTGAATGGATTCTACTCAGGATGATTAATAATCAGCTTACCCAGAAAGCATTGCATCGAATGATCACTAAGGCTAGACCTCAGGTCTAGAATCAGGAGACTTAAATCTACACAAATAGTTTGCTGATTCAAGAACATCCCATGAGTAAATTTTTTTTTTAACTTTTAAGTGCTGCCTACCAAGCATTTGTTAACTTACAATAAAATACAAGGAACAAAGGAAAAGTAGGAACTGATAAGGAAGTATGATGCAACCAAGATTAATGACTTTATGTATAATCATCATGAGTGTAGTTTGAAGAGCACTGGGGCCTTTAAGAGGTGGGGCCCTGTGGATGGTCATGGGGTCATAACCACCCACATGAAGGAGTGGGCGCTGGTCTTTGGCAATGGGCTAGTCTACTAGGAACAGACTAGTTCCTCCAGAAACAGATGAGGAAAGGAGTTGGCCTGGTCTCTCCTTACTCTCCTGCTTCCTCTCCTCCTGTGTGAGCATTCTTACCACTTACCATCTGTGTACATAAGTCCATGTAATGCTCTCCACCGTGGGACACCTACCAGAAGCTGTGGCTGGCACCTCGCTTATGAGCTTCATATTCAATATGAGGTGGTGTTTTAGTGGAACATAATATAACTACAATAATATAAGACAGTCTTTGCAGCATTAATAGTATATGGTAGAGTTCACAGTCTAGATTTATTCCTCATAACAGAGTTGTGAATCACCTGTAGCTTTATGATTCACATAGACATTTAATCCATGAGTGTTTAGTTTTTAGCAGAATCCATACACACATACACATACATACATGCACACACATGCAGATACATACTCAGTCTTCACTGTTCATGGATTCCAAATCTGGGAGTTACGACACTTGCTACCATTTATTTTCAACCTATACTCTCAGGCTTTCGAAGTCATGTACTGCCAGGAAGAGTGACATTTGGGTCATGTGATGCACACCCTCTCAGCAGAAGCTGGGCAAATTGATACGCTATTGTTTTTTATTGTTATTATTATTATTTTGTTTTTCAAGACAGAGTATCTCTATGTAGTCCTGGCTGTCCTAGAACTTGCTTTGTAGACTAGACTGGCCTCAAACTTAGAGATCTGCCTGCAGAAGATTCTGTTTGAGGGCACTTCTTTTTTTTTCCCATCTTTTCCCCTTTTGTTGGTGATTTGTTATTTAAAATGGCTCCTAATTACTGTGTTGCTAGTGTTCCCAAACCCTCAGCAGCTGTGATGTATGGTTCTGAGAAAAGTGTTAAGTACTATCTTTTCAGGCATGAATCAGAGTGAAGCTGCCTACACATTTAATGGGAATAAATTTACAATAAATATTAAGTAAGGTACCATGAGAGAGAAACACACATGAAGCAGTATTATGTGGCCTATAGGATGTAAACTGAATGCCCTTTGGGGTAGCAATCACTGTTCATTAATCCAGGTTCAATGCAATGTCATAAAACACAACTCCAATTGTAGGAAGTGGCTGTTTCTAAGTAGTGTGCAAATCCCAGTATGATATACAAACATCTTGATGAATAAGAGACCAAATTCAATTTAATGCTAATTATTATTTCATACTTTCTAAAAATAAAAATACTCTGGTGTCTCTGCCTATAAAATGAGTCAAGGTGTACTTGTTACAATTGTCAAGTGAGATCATGCATGGAAAGCCTTCTAGAGCTTCTCATAAAGATGTTAGGTTATTCTTAGGAATAAAGTTTTATAAGCATACAACGTAAACTGAAGGAGCAATCTTGTATGTGTGAGCCAGTAAACAATGCTAGGACATGATAATGCGAACACACACACACACACACACACTCCCTGAAGACGAACATGGTGAAGGCTTTTAACTGGATACAGTTTTGCCTTCGCTTTGCCGGTAGTGGAGTTCACACAAATTTATGAAGTCACCACACAGACATGATGCCAGACGGCCCAGAACTAACTGGCTGCTAAGTTTCTCATTAGCATGTTACAGAAGAATTCACCACAAGATGGAATGGGCTTTGTGATCTGAGCCCTCTTTATCTTTTGTGGACTCCTAAGGAATGGAGATTGGAAAAGGGACATATTTACAGACTAGTGACTGAACCAATAGTCACAAAACACAAATTATATCCACTGTTTTTTAAGCTATATAGAAAATTCACATATACAAAGTTAGTTATTAGTGGCAACTAATAGTGCACCAAATACTTCTTGAACTGGTAGTTTTAAATGTCTTCCAATATAAATTGTGTATTTATAAATAAATTTTATAATCCTGCTGCTTTTTAACAATCAACCTAAGTCAACAGATATATATCTATGTGTATCTGTCT
>LOEQ01001701.1:947314-964708 GCA_001685075.1 Bramus lutescens | reverse complement strand
GGGGCCAAGGCAGTTTCTTTATTAACCAATGAAAGTAACACATAGACAGATGACCCTCCTACATCAGATCCTCATGTTCCATTAAGTCCTGACAGACTAGCTGTAAGTTGCTCAAAAGAATGGCTGATCCATATAGCCATACAGACCAGAGTCTTAGCAAAATATATATAATCTTTTATGCTACAGATGGGAGCCTAGACAGTCAGACCAGAGATGGAAGAATTGATGTAAAAGATACACAACATATGCTTGGTTATAACAACTGTAGCAATGCAACAGATGGGATGTGAACATCCTCCAGCTGTGTTGGCAGATAAAGGTGAATGTGGTGGCACACAGCTGGAATTCCAGGACAAGGGAAACTGAGGACAGGATAAGTTCAAGGCCAGCCTATTTGCTGAGACCCTGTCCCAAAACAAAACAAAAATAAAAATCATACAAAGACTCTGAGTATACTCAATATACAATTTGAGTATGACATAAGTAGAGAACAAGGTTTAAAAATGAAAAGAAATAGCTAGAAAATGGGTTAAAATGTTAAATTTTGATGACTATTCCTCCTAGCAACTAAATTTTCTACAGTTATATTACCTTTATGATCAATTTTTATATGCACAAGAAGAGACATTTTTAGGTACATAACTTATTTATAAAAGCCAAAGTGGAATGATTAAGACTCTCAGGACTCCATTCCTTAAATGATTCAGGATCTGGGAGTACCCAGTCTGGAGAGGGCCAGACGACAAGTTCCCTGTCACCATCCTTCAGCATGAGTGCTGTCTTGTGAGAAAAAAATGAGCTTCATTCTTGAGAGGAGAGCAAACCATAGACTATCAGGAAATGCCACTGCCCAGCACAAAAGATTCTCCAGTACAATACTTGGCTTCCTCTAGGGTGGAGTGCTCAATTGCTAAAGGCTCCCAGGAGAGCCCAGCTGTGACTGTGGGATATCAAGAAAGATTAGAAACAGGTAGTAAGCGTGGTGTAGGCACTAGGACTCCTAGTAGGAACTAGGAGTCCTGGCTACTTGAGAATCCAAAACAGGCGCTCACTTAAGCCCACAAGTTCTAGACTAGCCTACACCATCTAAGGAGAAGGAGGAGGAGAAGGAGATGGAGGAGAAGTAGAAAGAGAGGAAAAACAAATGAAAACCAAGAGGAAGCAGAAAAAAATTAACTGGATGATTGGAACAGGGCCAGAAACTTTGAAATGAAAAGAAACTATATTTGGCGGAAACCTCACAAGTGTAGAAAATGTCACAGACCAGAAGAGCCAGAAGACCTCAAATATTTTTTAGACTAGAGTCCCCCATTTCTTAAGAGGACTGTTCTGGTTAGTTTTTTTGTTAACTTGGCACAAGTTAGGGTCATCTGGGTAGCAGAAACCTTAATAAAGAAAATATCTCCATCAGATTGGCTATAGGCAAGTCTGGAAGCATTTTCTTAGCTAATGATTGATGTGTGATCTGTGGTGGTTTGAAAGAAAACAGTCCCTAAACGGAGTGGCACCACTGGAAAATGTGACCTTGTTGGAATAGATGTGGTCTTGTTGGTCATGTTGTGTCACTGTGGGGGAGACTTTGAGGTCTCATATATGCTCAAAATACCACCCAGTGTCTGAGACAACTTCCTGTTGCCTGCAAGATGCAGGCCTCTCAGTCACTTCTCCAGCACCATGTCTTTCTGCCTGCACGTCACCATGTCTTACCATGATGATAATGGACTATTGAATCTCTGAACTGTAAGCAAGACACCCCAACTAAATGTTTTCCTTTATAAGAGTTGCTGTGGTCATGGTGTCTCTCCACAACAATAGAAACCCTAACTGAGACACTATGCCACTGCGTGCTGAGCGGTGCCACCGTGGGACAGATGGTCCAGCATTGTACAAGAAAGCAGGCTGAGAAAGCCGTGACAAACAAGTCAGTAGGCAGCAATAAGCCATGGATTCTGCTAGGTTCCTGCCTCCAGGTTCCTTCCCTGACCTCCTGCCCTGATGCCCCTTCATGATGAACTACAACTTGTAAGCTGAAATAAATCCTTTCCTCTCCAGTTGTTTTGGTTATGATTTTTATGGCAGCAACACAAAGCACGCTATGATAAGTACACAGAGAGTCAGAAATGGCCAGAGTGAGCCAAACACAGTGATAGGTACTAATAATCCTAGCTCTATAGCAGCTGAGGCTGGAGCATGGACAGTACAAGGCCAGCTGGGGTTATAAAACAAGACGCCATTTCAACAAACAAATGAAGACTCTGGATGAGAGGGTTGGGATGGGGGGCAGGTTAGGGGAGAAGTTGTGCGGGGGCAGGGAGAACTGTGGATGGAATATAAAATGAAATTAAAAGAATACATTAAAGCAAAACCAAAGATTAAGAAGATGTCCAGTGTGGGCTCAGGGCACACAGCCTGTATGTTTGCAGATTGATAGGTGCCCACTAAACATGACTGAGTCTTAGGCCACCTACTCAGTTGCTACAGTACCTCCTTGGGGACCTAGGCTTCCCCTCCAGCCCTGCCCCACAGGACATTTCTGTTTATTTTCAGAAATGAAGACAAAATCAGTGAGTGCTATGGGCTCATGCTGGAGAATTAGGATGGGAACGTGTTAGTTAGAAGATGGCAGCTATGCTGATCTGTTTGGCTCACTTTGTGTGTTCTCTCTGTGTGTGTCTTTCTCCTGGTTTGCCTCTCTGTCTTTGTCTGTGAAGGTGGAGGCTGCTTCTTCATTTCCCAGCTGCCCAGACGTGAAATAATCACACAGCAACTGTATTAATTAAAACACAACTTAGTCTATTAGCTCAGACTTCTTATTACCTAACTCTTACATCTTAAATTAACTCACCTCCATTATTTTATATTTCACCATGAAGCTTGTGGCTGGCTTCTGTCTCCTTTGGTGGCTACATGGCATCTCCCTGACTCTGCCTTCTTTCTTCCTCTTTCTGCTTGGAATTCCTGCCTTACTCCATTTTGCCCTGCCATAGGCCAAAGTAGCTTTATTCATTAACCAATAAAAGCAACACATATATAGAAGGACTTCCCACACCATCTATGTCTATCTCTATCTCTCTCTTTTGCACACACATATGCATGCTTGTGCATGTGTACACACACACACACACACACACACACACACACAGAACTTAATGAACCCTAGGGTACTCACTGTTCTTTGAGTCTGTCGACAACAGCTCTGTGATCACTCTGCTTTTGCTCCCAGTCAATATTTGAATGTAGGGGATGTTTGTTAGAAAATAATGAAATATCTGTCTTAGACTGGCAACACAGTGCCCAGAGGTGAGAGCAGAATGTACCCATTTCATATTTCATTCCACAGAAATGCCCTCCTCTAATGAAAACAGTCATGTTCATGTCACGGGGCCACGCAAAGGAGTGGGAGTGTTTCTTGGGGAAATGTGGGAAGAGTCGATCAATAAAAGCCATCAGCCATGCCACGTTCCTCAGGCACTTTCTATATTCATTTATCTTGGACCTGGGAGTGATTACGTTAGGATCTTTTTCCAAGGACACAGAAAATCAAAATAACTTTGCAGCCCAGTTCTCCCAGGAAAGGTTTCGGTTTCTTCAAATACATGTTTCCTGTTCATTTCAGGCTCTCAGGTGTCTGAGAGGCCCCTCACCTAGTTACTCATGGACAACAGGTGTCATGGGTCTTCCTTCATCCCTTCACAGACTCTGACTTCTGGATAAAGGAAATAAAAGAGCAACCACCACAGAAGGCTATCCCGGCCCCCTGGCCCTTCTAAGTGTCCAGGACAATTTCTCTAGAGAAATTTACTAGCTGCTTTGAGCATTAGAAGCCATCCTAACCACCTTGCTCACAGCAGGTGAAAACAGCTGCACAGTAGCCCTGCTCTCTGAACAGATGCAGATTCACGTCCCATCATAAAGAAGATGTGGGTGATCCCTGTAGAGCTTGATCCTTTTTTCTTCATGGTAACATCTCACGAAACTATAGTATCATTTTCTTATATGGACACTGATAGAATCCACTGATCTTACTCAGATCCCTATTTCAGAGACCTCTTTTCCATAAGTTCTCTACCTGTTATCAGACATGGTTTGTGCACACGGACCACAGAGAGGAAGGATTCCCTTTCCTCCTTCCTCATGAAGCTCTACTCACTTCATTTACCAAATACTTACCTCCAGAAACCACTGACACCCCAAGCCCCCAGCAGCCACACATTTATCTTCTTTTACTGTAATTCTACCTTTTTTCAAATCTGTCATATAAATGGAGTCTTGGAGAAAGAACCCATTGGGATTGGCATTTCCATTCATCTGTACTGTTTGTGGCTTTGCCAGCTGGTGTGCCATCGATTGCTTATTCCTTGTGCTGTTGAGCTCCAGCTGTTGGTATTGGGATTACTGTTTGGTGCACCATGCGCTGTTGAATGGCATCTGGGCTGATTCTGATAATCAATAAAAAGCCATGAAAAGTTGTGTGCACTACATTTCCATTATTCTGGGATAAAGACTTGGGACTGCAGTTTGTTGGGCCCTATGGCAGTCACTACAGCCCTGTCACACTGTTGTTCCTCTGGTCACACTTATCTTCAATTCCCTCCAGTGATGCCAGGGTAACCCGGTCCCTGCACCCCTCCCATCCTTTGTTGTTATAGCTGTTTCATGATGTTAGTTATTCTGTGGGTTTAGTTTGCATCTTCCTAAGGCCCACGGATGCTGCACAGCTTCTGATATTTATTTGTCATCTGGAAAGCTTTGTGGCCAAATGTCCAGTCATGTGGTCTATTTCCTAATGGGGTCCTTTTAGACACCTGTTCTTGCCTAATTACACAGCACAAATTTCACAGCAAACCCATGCTGGCCTTTCCTCATAAGCAACTGTGCACTGTCCCCCAGCCCTCTAGAACATGAAAGAGCAAGGCATGGAGGAGAGTTGCCTTTCCTTGTCCTTTCTTTCTTACCTGTGTATTAGCATAAAGTCCTATAGCAAGCTCCAGGAGAGTGAGTTTGAACCCAGCTCTGCCATGTGCCCATTACCCAACTCAGGTGCTTTCTTCCCCTCTCTGACCTGTTTCCCATCTGGATAACAAAGGTAATGAACTTCAGACCTATAGCAACTGCCTTGGACTTTACATGCACCCACTGGACCCACACCTATATGAGAGAAGCCCTGGCTGCGTTCTCGTGCTTGGCATTGCCCACCACCAACCTCTGTTGTCTTGGTCAACAACATTGGCTCTTCAGTTAGGCATCTTCCCTCCAACTGCTGCAACCCAACATCCTTACTAATACTGCAGTGGGAACAGGCTCCATCCCCAGCTTCAAATTCCTTTGTGGTCAGCCAGCAACACACAGCCAGCCTTCTGGTAATCAGAGTGTCTCCATCCACCCCACTTCCTTACCCTCATCACTGAAGCCCAGGGTGGGATCAGGAATAGCACTTTCCTAGGCTAAGGAGATGGCATGGTGAGTGAAGTGCTTACCCTGAAAATGTGACAACCTAATTTTAGATCCTTAGAGCCCAATAAAGCTGGGAAGGGTAGCACAGAGCTGGAATCTCAGCACTCCTATGAGGAGATTGGAGATGGAGACAAGAGACTCCATGAAGGCTCATGTGACTCTTCATTCCTGTGAAAGCCAGCGAGTATGGCATAGAAGCTGTGACTAAGAAATCCTGTCTAAGCAAGATGGAAGGTAAGGTTGACTTCTGACCTCCACATGTATGCTGTGGCATATGTGGGCCTGAACACACACACACACACACACACACACACACACACACACAAGATACACTCACAAGATTAAAGAAAAAAGAATAGCCTCATCCCAACAGGAACAGTAACCAGGGAGCACCCCTCCTTATCCCCCCCAAAAATAGGCAGGCTTATGAGGTGACAAGAGATTGCTGCTGATACAGAGGTGGTGAGGGAGAAAGACAAAGGCTCAGTCTCAGTCCTGTCCTCTGAGGCTACAAAATCAAGATCATTCCTTCAGCTGTGAGTTAAGACAGTTAGTGGGCTGGGTTTCCTGAAACTTGCATATTTTTTTTAAAGTCCAAGTATGTCCAGATGACCTCCATAGATCCTGGCCATCTGGGTAACTCTGGCTCACCTTCCAGTCTCCAGGCACAGGGATTCCGCCTTTGCAAGTGCTGCCGAGCACACAAAGAGTAGGCTGCACTGCCCTTTCTCCTATGCTTGACAATAACTGCCCTTATTTCCCCCGAGAGACTGAAGTCTCTGTATCCTGCCTTCCACTCCAACTACCAGAAGCCTATGATGTACAAACCAAGGAGATACCTCCGCTTCAGACAAGGTAGCTCCCTGAGAGGTCACCAGGAGGGTGACACAGGTCAGTACCATGTGCAGTCAGATGGGCAAGCATGACCCAGCTGTGTGACCAGCACCACCACACACTCAGGCTTCACCTGAAGGTGTATTCGCTGCTGAAGCGATCTGTTCTCTTCATCCAGGCTCATGACGGCTTTCCACCTGCAGTCATGCATGACGAATATAATGGCAAGTCCACCCTGACTACCTGTCCTCTGAGACCTCCTGGGACATTTTCCATCACCCAGCAGCTATGACTCATTTATTTCTCTGTTCCCACTTTCCAGCCACCTAACTCCTTAGAGGCATGAACCACTCTATCTGCCAGCAGCAAACAGCACAGCCTGCATTATAACCAACAGAGTCTAGCACCTGTTTGCTGAGTTCGTTAGCCTCAGCATGCTAGCCCATGTGATGGGAGCATGCCTTAGCTTTTAAAAGCACATATGTGATTTGACAGCAAGAGTAGTAAAGGAGACAAGAGACAGATTGGGAGATCTTCTGGTGGCGAATGTCTGGCTGCCACTGATCAGAAGGTGGCAAAGAAGAAAGCCAGAATACAATGTGAGAGACAAGTAGGACCGCACTGAGAGAAGCTGATTGTCACCCAAAGGTCACTGGAAGCCATGGATCCACTTTAGAATATTCCCTCTGGACACAGGTAGAAAATGGATTGTGAGGAGCCAGTGTAGGGCACTAGGGCAAAGGATAACAAGCTAACACTTGAAGCCTTAACAAATTATCCTTTATCAATAAAAACTGGGAGTCAGATATTTGGGTAAAACCCTGAAAGATCAGAGAAGAAGGGAAGCAGCCACCAGTTGCCCCTACCTCTTCTGTTTCTTCCTCCTCCAAAAAGGCTGTGATCCTCTCTCATCCCTGCCTTACTACTTCCTGTCTCTATCTGTCTACAGGCCTCCAAACCTCTATGGTTAATTTTGATCAGCTAGTGATTAGCTCCGCCTTCTGACTCCTTATTTTTCAGAACACAATCAAAATATCGTACAACACATGTTTGGAACAAGGATTAGCAAAAAGTTCCTTTGGAGTCTAAGGACAAGAAAGAAAGGTCTATGGCCCCAGAGTGGTGGATCCTAAGTTCAGTCCCCAGACACTGGCTGGGTATGGGTGTCAGAGTCCAGGAAAGAGAAGCTGTGGCTTTGTGTCACCCAACTTTGGCAGCAGTGGCTGCTCCCCAAGTGGGAACCTAGAAGCAGCAAAGAATTCCTAGGACAAAAAGGACACTGCATTCCAATGTTGAGTTCTCCTAGCCATAACAACTAAGGAGGACCCTCACAAAAAGCTTTTAGAAGGGAAACCATGCCAGCTGACAATATTCCCAACACTGGGAATGCCCAGCATGTAGCAGAGGTGACAGGAAACAGAACCATGGCCTCACTCTCAAACTGCCCCT
Source organism: Bramus lutescens (assembly GCA_001685075.1). Classification (NCBI taxonomy): domain Eukaryota; kingdom Metazoa; phylum Chordata; class Mammalia; order Rodentia; family Cricetidae; genus Bramus; species Bramus lutescens. Next base: position 956,971 of record LOEQ01001701.1, on the reverse strand, counting down.
TGACCTTCAGGAAAGGTTGAACATAACATGCAGAGAGACAGGAGGACATAACCACTCCCAGAGATCAAGTGTGCGCTCATTCTGAGATGCTTCCTCAGCTGTTTTGTCGTCACCGTAGGTCACCAGGAAAATGACTTTCGTTCAGTTTCTCATGTGAGGGGAAGACATGTGGGCTCATTAAAACTGTATGAGTGGAGATAACGGAATAGAAATAAGTGATTCATCTCTCCCACAGAACATTCAGTCTCACACTCAACACATGGGTCAGGTGCAGAAAATGGCAGTGGACTATTTGAGCATGTCCCAGTATCCAGAGGCTTAGTATTGTGTAGACAATATATCCATATAGGCTACTAACATTTCCTTTTGCCTTCTGGATTATTGATCTTGGGGATTACAACTTTGAGTCTTAGCCATCTCATTATAAGTAGAAAGATGACTTTAATATCCAGAAGAGCAAAGTGGTCAGGCATTGCAGAAACCACTGAAATTGGATCCAGCTTGTCTGCCGCAGTTAAACAGAGTGACATCAGGTGAGTTAGTACTTTTCAACATCAGGATTTCCAGATGAGGAACAGGAGAATCATAAATATTTAAAGTCTGAGCCAGGTGTAGTATGACTTCTGGATTTCCAGCACTTGGGTGATGGAGGCAGGAAAGTCATGAGTTTTTGGTAAGCCTGGACCATAATGAGAGACTGTCTTTGAGACAAGCAAATATCTACAATTTGATGTGTGGGATTTCTTAGTAAATTAAACAAGATGATGTCTGAAGAGCACACAGGATGGAGTAGATACAGCAGCTGGGGCTATTTAGATAACATGATTAAGGTTTTAGGAGAACTATGGGACTCTATTATGTTTCCAGCCTGCATGCGCCCTCAGGCTGTGGAAGCATCTTGAAGTTGCAAAGTGGGGGGTACATTGTCCTATCCACTCAGAATGCCATAACAAAGCACTACAGACTGGGTGACTTAGACTGTGGGGTTTTATTTTCCCACTATTCTGAAGGCTGAAATTCTAAGATCATAGATCCAGTTTAGACAGTATTCTCCAAGGCCTCTTTTCTTGGCCTATCCTCAGCTGCCAACCTGCTGTGTGCCCATGTGGCTTCATGCTTGGGTGGACAAAAGACAACATCTTTGCTTAGAAGGACACCTAACCTGTTGAAGCCAGGCCCCACATGTATGATGTCATATAATGTGAATCATTTCTTTAGAAATTCCAGCTCCTTACGTAGCTGTACTGTTGGGGCTCCAGTGCATGAAGTGAGAAGGGGCATTAATGTTCTGTCTGTAATACCCAGTTTAGGCTGGATGATGGGAGTAGCTGAGCCAAGAGGCCTACCTGCCCAACCCCCAGCCATTGTCCCAAGATCATTCCAGAAAACAAGCCCCAGCTCCTTACTGTGGAGAGACGTGCAATATTGAAATCGCTCCCCTAATCTTTATGTGATTGCCTTCTCCCTGATAGAAATATTGCCTCTTGCTGAGTATTTATTGTCCACTTCTCTCCAAAGTATTGACTTTATGTAACAGTTTGATATACATCAAATCCTTTACAGATTTAATAAACTCCTCTGGTCAGCCTTCTGTTGTGAACACAATGAGATTTATGGTCATCTTGGTGTAAAATCCTTTTTCCTTGAAATTTTCTACTTCTAGATATCAAAAGATAAGAAGGGGAACATCCATCATCTTGGAAATCGTCCCCCATGTCTGCTGCTGGGTATTAGTCAGAAATGACTGGTGGTTAAAGTACTAAAAAGTGACAAACGTTTCACTACCAAGCAACTGGAAGAAGAGGAGGACCTTAAAATCCTTCCCTTCCCTTCAGAGAGGGGTTTTCTTTGCAATTTATCACAGGAGCCGGTGGAACAGAGACTAGCCTAATTTGAATTAGATGCATGACCTCAGCAGGACTTGACTAAGAGCTTAGAGAGCAGAGTCAATCCAGGATCCACTTAGCAAATACTATTTTGACCAGGTAAGCCATAAAGCACTGTGGGGAAATAGGGAGTGCAGAGAGGTAGAAAGTCACCTGTAGGTAAGCTAGCTTTCCTCTAAGGCCTTCTAGTCCCTTCTTCATTGCTCTACAGAGTAGATCCACTTGGCCTGTGGTGTCACTTTTGTTTCAAGGAGCTGTTGTCAACCGTAGCCTCCAAACTGAACGTTCCGCAGATAAATCACGCACAGCATGTCCTCTGAGAGCCTGATGTAATCTCACGCTGTCATACTTTGTGAGCCATCCTTTGGTTCAGCATGTCCACACTGTATGCGTTACCCACCCATGAGTAACTTAGTAACTGCCATGCTCACAGTACTTGTGTTCAAGTAACTCTTACAAACTAGTCGAAAGCACATGCATCACTCCATTTCATCATATAGGAATTGCTTCATCTCATGTCACCCCCAAGGTAAAGAAGGCTGTGTGCAGTACCATAAGATGCTTTGTGTGAGAGATAGAACACAATCATATAACTTTTGTTATAATATATCACATATTTTATATTGTGTTATTTGTTAATCTTCTAATGCATCTAATTTATAACTTAACCTTTAAGATAGATACATATTCATAGGAAAACCCACTACACAAAGAGTTTAAAGTTTGGGGCATCCCCTGGGAATCTTAGGAATTATTGCCTGCCAGTAAGGGAGGACCTCTTAAGCACCTGTTTATGTCTGTCCCTCTTAGACGAAGTATAATACAAGAAGACTCATTCCTTTCCCAGCAATCACCAGGGCAGTTAGGGTATTTGTCCACTGGAAACTGCCAGAATAAATCTGGCTGGGGTTGAAAAGACTCAGCCAGGAACAGAAAGGCCTTCTAAGTAGCTAATGAAACATATTGGGATTTAGAATTCTCCCTGATCTCCGAAAGCCGCTTCTGAACAGAAATGTAATCTGAACAAGTAAGCGGCGGTGGTGGGGGGCAGGGAGCAGGCTCTCAAATGTTCTAGGTGTTTCTCTGAAGAACCTGTGGGAAAGTGAGGAAGAAACAGGAAAGAGATTTATGGAGTCTCGGAGCCTCCTGTTAAAATTAAGTGTGGCACAGAGACTGGGTTTTCACATTTAATTGTCTTTCTCACAGTAGTGGCATGCCAGTCTTTCCTAAGAGCCTATTAATTCTGTAATTTAGTGCAGCAAGAGCTCTGGGATCAGCCGAGCGAGTGTGGGGTTTTTTTTTTTTTCATCCTCATTGACTAGCTGTCATCTGGCATGAATGTTAGGGTAGCTTTCTCCTTGAACACTCTAAATATCCCCAAATTAAAAAGTTTTTACAGTCAGTTTAATGGAAAAAAAAACTGCTTGCACATCAATCAGCAGAAATGGGGTCCACGACATCATATGTTATGATTTTAATTATAACTAAAAATAACCAGGTTTATTGTATGGGCCCCTTGGAAGCCAAGTACTGGAGAGAGAGATGAGTGAAGTACTGGGTGGTGCAAGTGGCTTTAAAAAAAAAGATGATTTATGCATGTGGCCCCCAAACCTGCTGAGCTGTACAAGGGCATATATTTGATTAATGGCTGGTTTGCCTTGTGCTGGCTCTCTCCCTTATCAAAGCATCAGTGCAGTTCTGTCTTGTCCCTTGTTTAATTAGGATCTCCAGCTGGACAGACACCTTTAGAAAAGGTGCTCAACATCCCAGGGTGATTCTGAGGTGCTACCCCATCACAGCAGACAGGGCTACAATGCTCTAAGAGCTGCTGAGACTCTCATTGTTCTGGTACAGCACAGATCTACTGAAGCAGGGAGGATGCAGGTTTGCAAAGAAGCACATGCATCCCTGTCTCTTCCAGATCTGAATAGTTGCTGGGGACTCACTTGTATATATGATGTGGACAAGAGTCTAGAACTCACTGTGCAAACAGCTAACAAATAACTCCAACCCACCAACTCCTGCTTGACTTAGTCCATGAAAACTGCCTGGGTGACAAAGAAATGAAGAAAGGACAGACATACAGACACACGTATAGAAAAGCCAGGACCAGGTGGACTGTGCTCGTTCTGATGGAGCAGCACCAACCACACACAGGAGCCCAGAACATCAGGCTTTTTTATATATAGCACAGGGGGAAGGGTTAGCGAGGCTGGGTAGAGGTCTTTTGTAGGGAAGCAGTCTCAGGTTGATGTCAGGATGGAGAAGGAAGCCACAGTGGCTAGTTTGTGCACACTGTCAACACTGGAATTCAGACCAGAGGGAGGCACTGGGGTCCTTGGCATGATCATGCCCAAGACAATAATACACATTCACTCAGAGCTTCATCCCCTCTTTACTGATCCACTCAAGGTTTCCTCTGCTCCTCACAAGATCCCATTGTTTGAAGAGAACATCCTTTTGACTTCAAAACAGAATACTTCCTTTGTGGTAAAGATGTCCTTCTGATCTTGTCTCTGTCCTTACCAATTCTATTCTGTGACCTGTCCTTGTATGTGTTAATGGGTTTTCATTGTTTTGTAGATTCGTAACTATTTTTAGAATTCATGCATGGTACTGTTGTGAAGTGTCAAAGCACCTCATGGGGGAAACTGTGAAGACGACTGAAGAGGGAAAGAGCAACAGAAACTACTCATGAGGGGTACCTGGGGGTGGGGAGGTGGAGCTGGGCTATGGAAGAAACCACAGCGGCTCGTGCAATACTGGTTGGTCTTCTTCCAATGGTTACTAAGGGGTCTATTCACACGTACATGCCCTGATCATCACTCTTTAATATGCTTTATGACCAATAATATTACATATGTATTTTGTGTGTGCTATAGGCTCCCTATCTACAATTTTGCCTTTGGCAGTTTATTATCTGTGATTAACTAAAGTCTGTAGAAATTGGACAGAAAATTCTAGAGAAAAACAACTTTTTAAATTGTGTGTCATTCCAGTAGCCTCATGACAGCTCACATCATCCTATTCCATCCTACCAAAAATGTGAATCCTCACCTTGTCCAGCACACCAACCTGGTATTGACTCTTAGTAACTTAGTAGCTAACTCAGCTCTCCGATCCCCTATAGAATTATAACAGTGCTTTTCTCTAGGACTCAGCTTCAGACACTCACTGGGGCTCTTGAAACACAGCCCCCACACTCAAAGATGGGGGACTATTGAACTGCTTACTTTTTAAAAAGATGAGTAGAAGTTGATCAGCTGAGGCAATCAAACTCCGAATGTGTGCTCAAAACTATTTCTTTGTAGCATTGAAGAAAATACACCCACATACTCAAAAATAAGGAAGAGAAATCTTTGTCGTTCCTAAACCAAGGCTTCTAAAAGAAACACGGTGTAAGTAGTGTAACAGTGGTTAATTGAGACCAGGACCACACAACCCTCTGCAGATCTGTGGTTTCTGAGGACAGGAAACCACTTCTTACCTACTCAGGGTAGCACCAGGATCTTCCGGACCTGATGTATCTGAGTGCTAAGGGGATCAGGGCCTAGTGGGCAGTCAGCATGCATGAAAACCCAAGGAGAACAGAGCTCATGTGCATTTGAGGGACTATTAATCAGTTAGGGTGCTCGGAGAAGGACTGCAGAAGGGGCATGTGAGGGACTTGAAGAGGTCAGGAGGGGAATGGCAGCCTAGGCAGAAGAACTGCAATGGCAGAGCAGAAAGGAGGCAGCCTTGAGACGTGCCAACAAGAAACGAAAAAGAAAGATCATGGGAATTTAGAACTCAGCAGGGAGACTAACCCGAATGCTGGAAGCAGCCAAAGCACAAAACTGGAATTCAGAGATCAAGCAGCGGGCAGCAAAAAGAAGACAAGAAGGGTTGAAGCTGTAAATAAAAGCTGAAAGACATGCAAAGCTGCCTTGAAAGCGCCTGTTGGGATCTAGCCATTCTTGGAGGCTCAACAGAGGCAGCGGCAGCACACAAGTGTCAAGAATGCCAGACTTGAAATAAGATGAAGTCCACGGACCCCAAAAGAGCTGAGTGGAATAAATAAAATCTCCATGTCTAGATCCACAGTAATAAGACTCCAGAACCTGAAGGGACAAGAGGGAGGAAGGAAGCAGACCTCATCCAGAGGCCATGCAGCAAGCACTGAGCCTCTGAGACCCACAACCTGGGTCCATCACTACTGCATCCCACTGGATGTGCTGTCTGAAGTATGTCAGGTTGCCTGGGTTTTCTCCCTGCAAGAGAAGGGTACCGTGATTGTTTCCCACAAAGACTGAAGGATTCAATCTACCTGAAGCCCTTAGACAATTTCTCCCACCAGTAGGAGAGAGTGAAAAATGTTAGCTCTTTTGGCAGAGTTATTTGCCTGTGTATGTGCATGTGTGTGCAGCAAGCCTGTGGAAGCTAGAGGACAGGCTCTGGGTTCCTTTCTCAGGAATGACATCATCTCTTCTGAGGCAGGCTCTATCATTATCTCAGGATTAAATTAGCCCATTAAAATTGTGCATTAATGTGACCTGGGATACTCCTGTCTCCACATTGCCAGCGCTGGGATTATAAGAATGCTCTACCATGTCCAGCATTTTTATGTAGGTTCTAGGGATTGAACTCAGATCCTTATGCTTGTCTAGAAAGTGTATCCACTGACCTATCTCCCCAGGTCATGGTCAGAAAATGCTTTTTTTTTCTTTGTGCCATATTTAAATTTAAATCTCAAATTGTCAAATTTTTCCTGGGTATTATTGGAAGTCAAAAATGGAGTTTATTTCAACTCCTGTCTCCTGTCTGGGGGTTGATACAGTTTTCTTGTCTGGGAGGAGAGAACAGAACTGTGCTTGTGGCTTATCCTTCATGAATTATAGTTTTGTACAGCATTTCATTTAATCTTTGCAATACCGTGAGCTGTATCATTGGACCGTCATCACTCGGAGGAACAAACCTGGATAATGAGAAGCTAATGGGTTTCCTTAAAGTCCTACAGTGAAGAAACAATGGGGCCTTCTGACCTCAGACCCATGCTTCCCATAGCTGGTGTGAAGGTGGAGGCTAGGGCAGAAAAGAGTCCTGGACTTGAGACTTGTCTCTGAGTTTCTGCTTTCAGAAACACTTGATCTGGCCTCAGAAAATGGAGTGCTCCCTGCGAGCAGGAAGGAAATAAACTATCATGATGTCTTCTAACAGCTTCAATAACCAACATGACATTGTGAAGGACGTGCCAATATTTGTAATCTCTCCTGACAAGTTGTTAAGTATTTATAGAAACATTTTCTCCTGGCCCTGCTTAAGGAAAGTACTGTATCTAATTTCCTCTGGAGACATGTGCTGGGGAAAATCAGAAGGATGATCTGTCATCATAAATAGCAATAAATAGTCACCCTGAAAGACTTGCTTGTTGAGCAAGGTTGCTTGAATATTAACATCGCCCTTTAATCTTGTCTCCAGGGGAACGAGTTCACAGCCTGCACATGTGCGGAGCTCTGGGGTTGCGGGGAGCTCAAGGCTGGGGGCTGGTGACTTCTGAAGCCTGGATCAGTCTGGGGAAACCAAGGCAGGAGTAAATAGATGAGCCTCCGAGTTCTGGGGATCAAGGAAAAGCATGACTGTGAAATATGATCACACTGGAAGTGAATGCTACAAGATTTCACTCTGAGTGTTTCCTCTTCCCCTGGCCATTCTTTTCCTCTCTCTGGAACTCGCTCACTCATGCTTCCTCATCTATAAAATAGGATGAGAGGCTAAGATGGAGGCTCTGTTTGCTCTCAAATCCTATCAGAAAGTTCTAGAAAGAACTGATAGCAAATGGGTAATTCATTCTGACCCAGTGGGTCACAGCCAGGCTAGATCTTTCTTGAAGAATACTGGATCTTGATGTCCCAGCACAGAACCAAGAGGCTGACACCCACTTTCTCTCTCCTCTGCAAACATTTTCAAGAAAATGGCTCTTCCTAGGGCAGTACTGGATCAGGCCAGACTTTTAACTTTGTGTGAGCCAAGTTACACTTTAGAAATGGACCTGCCTGAGCCTTCCTAATGAGGAGAGACTCAGGAGCTGGGGACTTAGCAGAGCAGTTACTAAATACAAAAAGATTGTGGTAAATGAGCTTAGTTTGTATACCTCTGCACAAGGGAGAAGGCAATCCAAGATTCATCCTCATGGAGGTGGCTCCATCAATGGAGCAAACTGATGACATTAGCAATTCTCAGATGCCGAATGAGCAATTTGGGGTGTAATGAACTCCTTATTACTTGTACTATACAAACAAGGGTTTGCTGGTTGCCTCTTAATGATGCTGAAAGCAAAATCCCAAGCTCAGGTGTGTGTGTGTGTGTGTGTGTGTGTGTGTGTGTGTGTGTGTGTGTGTGNTGTGTGTGTGTGTGTGTGTGTGTGTGTGTGTGTGTGTGTGTGTAGGGGGTGCTGAAGTAACTTTCTGTAGAAAGAAAAACCTGAAATTACTGACTGATTTAATCTCTTGACTTCTCAACAATTTTTAGATTGTTCTAGCTCTTTTTTTTTAATGTATACTCTAAGATGCCAACTAGAAGAGAATGGCCCTGTCCTCCCCGAAACATGAACCAAGAACATCACTGGGGGATACTGCCTGGATACTCTCTTCCTTTCTCACAGGCTCCCACTTCTGTGCTTATCAACACAGATCAAACAACAAAGTAGAGAACCCAGAAAAAATAAATGAGGCTCAAGAATCAGAGACCTGAGCTAGTTCCTGGTTTATTCTATATTGTATTTTGGGAGATTTCAGTTCATGATCAGTTTGCCCTATTGCTTTTGAGACTGTGTTGAGAGGCAATGAGTGCCTTCATGGCTGGATCCCATGGAGAGAAAGTCACTTCATGGTGTCCAGGAAGCTAAAGAAAGAGGAAGGGCTGGGGTCCTACTATACTCTGCCTGGGCACACTCCCAGTGACCCAGCGTCCTCCCACTCAGTCAAACTCTTAAAGACTCTACCACATCTCAGTAGCATGGAGGACTTGGATGGCATCCGTGAGCTTTTGCACATGAATCAGTGGGGGAACTCTTACCCAAACCTCATCAAACAGCCAAAGGACAAGGTGTGAGAGACAAAAGAACTGCATAGGGTCCTGCACCTCTGAAGCCAGGGAGGTCCCTGTCCAGACCTGCTTCATCTCAGCTGGCATTTGTGCATCTTTTCCAGATGAAATAAAAAAGACAGGGGCACAAGACATTAACAAAACAGTGAGTTGTCAGCCCACCTTAGGGAGATTACATTACAATATGGCCCAAGTTTAAGCCTGTAACTAGCTCTTCTCTCAAGCGGCAGATAGTAAATACTTTAGGTTTTGTCAGGCATGTGGTTCTGTTGCAGTCCGAAAGTAGCCACTGATAATATGTAAGTGAATATGTGTGATGTGTTTCAGGTAATTTCGTTTATGAAAACAGGCTTAAAGGCTGGGAAGATGGCTCAGTGGGTAGAGTGCTTGCTGTGTAAGCATGGGGATCTGAGTTTGGATTCCCAGAACCCATGTTAAAGCCAGGTGTGGGGAGGGACAGGGGAGGACAGGGGAGGTGGGCAGGCAGATCTCAATAGCTCATTGGCCAAATAGCATAGCCAAATTGGCAAGCTGTAGGTTCAGGGAAAGACCCTGGCTCAAATATGAAGGGGAGGATAATAGAAGACACCCAATATCAACCTCTGGTCTCCACACATTCACACAAACATGTGCACCTCACACACACACACACAGAGAGAGAGAGAGAGAGAGAGAGAGAGAGAGAGAG
>LOEQ01001701.1:933191-947226 GCA_001685075.1 Bramus lutescens | reverse complement strand
GCCAACATTCAATTCCTTAGTGGCTGCTTGCCTCCGAGCACAGACTCTAACGCTCCCTTTAAAATCTTTATATTCATAATGTGTACACTGACCAGTAAAAGTTTTCTATACACTCAAATTAAAATCACCAAACTAACTGATTCTCCAAGTGAGAAATAATTCTAATGAGAATTACCCCGCGAGTCCAGCTAGAATTACTGTACATTAATGCTAGAAGAAATAATAGCCCTGTTTCATTTTGTAAATGTTCTAATTTAATGTCACCTAAAAGGTACATAAAGCAGTCTTCAATTTCCTCTTCCCATGAATCTGAAGTCAGCACTTCCCTATTCATCTATTCTGCAAAAATGATATTGAATTCTTGCTATAAATTAGTCTTTGTGCTCGGTTCTCAATATACAATGGAGCGCCTGAAATATGAAGCCTAGAGAAGGGCACAGACATTAACGCTATAGCGTTACAGACATACACACATAGAATCCATACGGTCCCAGGATGGTGGTGCTGTTAAGAGGTATGGTTACCTTCTCCAGGATGTGTCTGGAAAACTTCATGAGAAAAGACTGCAAGATGAGGACAACATGGGAGAGTTTACTGAGTATCAGGAGATATAGGCATTCCAGGATGGGATGTGTACCACACACACACCAGCTGCCTGGGAACATCAAAGAGCTTCAACCTCAGCTGCAAGTAGCATGTCCCCCAGATGTTCCTTTTCATCCTGGAGACTCTTGTGAAGTCAAAGCAACAGTGAAAGTAGATGGAGACTAGAGAGAGCATTCAGACAAGGACTGTGGGTATCCCACCGGTTCCAGACCCCCTGCCCCCCCCCATGCCAGCACTGGACACATCAGTCATGTCTGCAAAAGAACCTGCTTCCTGAACATGTGCAAAGTCAGCTATCCCTTTGAATATGAGCTGACGATGCCCTTGCTTGTGTATTCTCACTTTTTACAGCCCTTTCCCAGGGGCGGGAAGTAAGAGAAGCATTAAGAAAGAGCCTTTAGCCTGGCCCTCTTCACCAACCTTCAATTATGTTAATTAAGGAGCACTGTGGGGCAGAGTATTTCTTGGTCCAACTGCTGTCCCTGGAGCTTGCAGTGCTGTGGCAGTAGGACCTGACTACCAGGCTCTTTGGCATGTTTTTCTGTCTATCCCACTTAACCATCTGTGGTGGTTTGAAGGAAAATGGCCCCTATTAGCTCATATAGTTGAATGTTTGGTTTCCTATCTGCTTAGTTTATTCATCACTAGACATTTGACCTTATCGGTAAATGTATCAGCATTGTAGTAAGCTTTAATAAACTCATCTCGCCAGCCATCTCAGTGTCTTCTTCAGGCTTTGGAAATCCCATCTTTCACCTTCACAGCTTCTCTCACTGAATAAGCCAAGTTTAGAGTTCTCTATGGAGCTTCCTTCCCTAACAGAGTACACATCCTGGTGCCCCAAGCCAAAGCCTTGACAGATTATGTTTCTATTCCCTAGGAGGGAGGAGGAGAGACCCATAAGAATAGTACAATGCAGTCATGCCAGCATATCTCCCTTGACTTCCAGAAATAACTAAGATGGTTGTTGTAGTCCAATGACTTAATGGCTACAGTAACCAAGTCACTTACAGACAGGCTTACTCATGGCGTCCTAGTTAGAGTTTCTAATGCTGTGAAGAGATACCATAACCACACCAACTCTTATAAAGGAAAAAACATTTAATTGGGGTGGTGACATTTTCAGAGGTTTAGTCTATTATCATCGTGGTGCAACATGGTGGCATGTGGGCAGACATGGTGCTGGAGCTGAGAGTCCTACATCTTGGTATGCAGGCAACAGAAAGTGGTCTCAATTACTAGTCATGGCTTGAGAATGTATGAGAAGACTTCAAAGCCTGCCTCCACGGTGACACACTTCCTCCACAAGACCATACCTACTCTCACAATGTCACAACTCCTAATAGTGCTACTCCCTTTGGGGGCCATTTTCTTTCACCCCACCACACATGGGGCAGATGAAAATTCCATTAACCAGAATATGAGGTATAAGGAGAGGAAACAAGACTGGAACAGGGGGATTCCAAGTTTAGTTTTGATTCAGCCGAGATTGTGGGTTAAGGAAGACATTCAGCAGTCATAGGCATTTTAATTTTAATTAGAGACAGTTTTGAGAGGCACTGTAAGAGCTGTGAGAAGAATGGGAGAAACATTGGCCAAGGATGAGCCGATGGTAGTGGGGAATATCAACATTTGTGCATCAGATAAATAATACCTGACTGTCAGACCAATGTTCCTTTTCTATGTGACAGTATTCAGTACATACATAGTAGATTCTTGAGAATTACTTCTGCCTAATGGAGACACCAAACTATAGCCAATTATTAGGAATTCTCGCACCTGAGCTTTCTTTTTTGACATTTTTTCTCTTTCTTTTTTTATTAAGAATTTGTTTTTAGTACAGTCTTTTCTCATTTTACATAGCTCTCTCTCACCTTCTCCTGCTCCACCCTTCCTCCCACCCCCATCCACTCCTCAGAGAGGGTAAGGCTTTCCATGGGGAGTCAACAAAGTCTGACACTTCACTTCGAGGCAAGACCAAGGTCCTCACTATATCTAGGCTGAGCAAGGTATCCTTCCAAATAGAAAGTACTCCAAGATGTCAGATCAAACACTAGGGATAAATCCTGGTCCCACTGCCAGTGGTCCCACAGACCGCCCAAGCCTCACAACTGTTCCTCACATTGAATGGGCCTAGTTTGCTCCTATGCAGGTTTCCCCACTATTACTTCAGAGTCAGTGAGCTCTCACTAGCTTAGGTCAGCTGGTTCAGTGGGCATCCCCATCAAGGTCTTGGCCTCTTACTCATATTATCACTCCTCACTCTCTTGGACTGGTCTCCAGTAGCTTGGCCTAGCGCTTTGCTTTGCTGTAGAACTCTGTATCTGCTTCTAACAGTTGCTGGATGAAGGTTATATGATGACAATTAAGGTAGCCATCAATATGATTACAGGGGAAGGCCAGTTTAAGCATCCTTTCCACTGTTGCTTAGAGTCTTAGCTGGGGTCATCCTTGTGGATTCTTGGGAATTTTCTTAGTTCCATGTTTCGCGTTAGCCTTTTGATGGCTCCCTCAATCAAGATATCTCTTTCCTTGCTCTCCCCAGAACATTTTTTCACAGATCTTGAAAGAACAATATTTAACTTCATATGGAATAGCAAAAAACCCAAAATAGCCAAAACAGGCCTCTACAAAAAGGAACTTCCAGAGACTTCACCATCCCAGATATCAAACTTTATTATAGAACTACAGTAATGAAAACCACTTGGTATTGACATTAAAACAGACAGATTGACCAATGGAATCAAATCCAAGACCCTGATATTAACCCACACACCTATGAACATTTGATTTTGGACAAATAATCTAAAAATATACAATAGAAAAAAGAAAAGCATCTTCAACAAATGGTGCTGGCATAACTGGATGTCAACATGTAGAAGAATGCAAACAGTTCTATATTTATCCCCATGCACAAAACTCAAGTCCAAATGGATTAAAGGCCTCGACATAAATCCAGCCACACTGAACCTCACAGAAGAGAAAGTGGGAAGTAGCCTTGAATTCATGGGCACAGAAGACCACTTTATAAATATAACACTAATAGTACAGACACAGAGAACAACAATCAATAAATGGGACCTCCTGAAACTGAGAAGCTTCTATAAGGCAAAGGACACAATCACTAAGACAAAATGGTATCCTACAGAATGGGGAAAGATCTTCACTAACCCCACATCTGACAGAGGACTGACCCCCAGAATACATAAGAAACTCAAGAAACTAGACATCAAATTACCAAAAAATCCAAATTAAAAAAAAATGTGGTACAGATCTAAACAGAGAATTCTCAACTGAAGAATTGCAAATGTTCAAAGGACACTTAAGGGATTGTTTAACATCCTTAGACATCAGGGAAATGCAAATCAAAATGACTCCTAGATACCACATTAGACCAGTCAGAATGGCTAAGATAAAAACCACTGAAGACAGCTTATGCTGGAGAGGATGCAGAGTAAGAGGAACACTCCTCCATTGTTGGTGGGAGTTCAAACTTGTACAGCCACTTTGGAAATCAGTGTGGTGATTTCTCAGAAAATTGGGAATCAATCTACCTCAATACCCAGCAATACCACTCTTGGGTATATACCCAAAGAATGCACACTCATACCACAAAGACATTTACTCAGTTGTGTTCATGGCAGCATTATTTGTTATAGTCAGAATCTGAAAGCAACCTAGATGCACCTCAACTGAAGGATGGATAAAGAAAGCGTTGCACATTTATACAATGAAGTACTACTCAGCGGTAAAAAGCAATGACATCTTGAAATTTGCATGCAAATGAATGGAACTAGTAAAAACCATCCTGAGTGAGGTAACACAGACCCAGATATACAAACATGGTATGTATTCACTCATAGGTGGATATTAGATGTAAAAAATAAGCAGCCTATAGTCCACGATCCCAGAGAAGCTATGTAGCAAGGAGAACCCTACGAGAGACATGCATGGATCCCCCTGGGAAAGGGAATCAGACTAGTTCTCCTGAAAAGATTGGGAGTATGGGGGGAAGGGAAGGAGAGGGAGAGGGGGAGGAGAGAAGGAGAACACCTCAGCTTTCTAGGAAAGTTGGGGATGTTCCACACAGCTTGTCAGTAGAAAAAGGGGGAAAACACACACACACACAAAATAAAACTTCTCTTAGACTTAAGCTCTTAGACGCCAGCTATTCCACCAGTGCTACTCAGAAACAAAGCTTAGGTACCACACAGAAAAGAGTCAGCACGGAAGGATAGCAACCACTGTCCTTGCCAAGTTTGCCCTTCCCTGGTATCTCTGAATTCGAATGGCTAGTGGTTTCTTACACTGATGCAAGCTTGCCCTGAATGACAGCTGTGCTACTTCTGCCTAAGTCATTTGCAGCCACAATACGTTTCATGCTGAATACCTCTTTCCAATGTGGGGAGGTGCGGACTGGAAAAAAAGATGTCTAATGTGAGCTCCTAACAGCAGCTGTAAGCAGTAGGTCTCTCATGAGCATCCCCAGCAGACCAAGTTTCATGCACGTTGTGACAGCTCTCTGGCAGGCATGAGATGTGCCTGGAAATTCTATTGGAGAAGGCTTCTCCCGACCTTCAGCTGAACGAGCGTCTTTTTCTCTTGCATCCTTTGCTGTAAGGAATCACAGTCGGGATGGCTGCTATATGCTGCATGCTGTGAGCCCCCAAGCAAACAAAAATAAAGACAATCTTGAGGACTCACAACTTGCACATTGTGCTTACCAATCGTCTTCACTGAGCTCAAATTTGGCAAAAATACTTTCCCTTATCCAACCAACATCCATCACCACTTCTATAGCCACCTATACAGAAGACTGGCCACTGGCTGGTCACTGGATCCCTTCTTTCTAACTCATACCGAAGCTCTAGTGCATGCAATTTACATTAGCCTTAACATTTAAGAGTGGTTTTTGCATGTTTTGAGATATGCTCTCACTGTGTAGGTCAAGTTGACCCAGAAGTCACTGTGGAATACAGGCTTACTTCTAATAGTGATTTTTCCACATCCACTTCCCAAGTGCTGGGATTACAGGCATGTGCATGCTTGGGCAGGAAAAAAAGTTAACTTTTAAATGTACAGACTTCAAAAGACACATAGATAATTTTCATTTCTTTGTTTCCTGGCCTCAGTCCTCTACTCCAGGGCCGCACAATTATTTGTGTGGCAGGTCTACTTCATACTCTCAATCTGTAGCTCTCTGTGGAGATTTGAATTCATGGGATATTCACTTTATAAAGCAAAATGCTTCTAGATGGCTAACACCAGCTCTGTCTCTCAAAGCTCCTACTTCTTATGCAGATGCAATACTTTCAAGTGTGCATGGTGCTTGCGATTACTATAACAGAATTTCTTTAAAAGTGGAAGCGTATTTGAACAGTGAAGATGACTATATATTAAATCGTTGCAATGAAATTAAGTGATTTTGAAAACCGACAATAGAGGCAAGGAAGACAATATGAAGAGAGATACTCACATTTCTGAAATGGTGAGAATGTGTTGATGAATGCAGATAGGATTTGATCCAAGAAGAAATAAAATCAGAAAAAAAATTCTAAGAGAAAGGACACTGAAGTGGTACCACAGAGCTCCAGACTCAGAGGCATTAGGAGAAGAGAGGGGAATCTGGCCATCCAGAAACAGGTAGGCAGGACAAGCATAGTGGCATGTATCTGTAATCCCAGCACCCAGAAAACAGGAGCAGAGGACCTAGAGAAACTATTCTGGGCTACAGAGAGAATTCTAGGCTAACCTGTGCAACAAAGTGAAATCCAGACCAGCCTGGGTTATACAGTGAGGCCCTGACTTAAAAAAATAAAAAAGTAAAATGAAGAAAGGAAAGTAAAAGAGACAAGGTGAATTGTGGAGAAGTGAGGAGGACAGCCACTGGCCAGTCCCTTCCTGTGACTTCAGACAACAGTGAAGTTGTGGGTGTGCCACACTGAGCCCACTGACTATCCGGGACTGTTCAGACTACCAGGAAGGACAGACCTATGCATGCAGAAAGATGAGAGCCCATGCAGACCTCCCTGTGAATTCCTTCCTGCCTGTGATTCTTCTCAACCAAGGGCAGCGAGGGTACACTGGCACAAACGTGAGAACGCCTGCAAGTCTCACCAAGCAATGAAAGCCCAACACTGTGAAAAGCAGAGCAAGACTCGATGTTCTCATGTACTAAAAGCTCAAAGGCACACAAAACAGACAACATCATATTTCCTTAAAATTAATTAGATCTCCCAAAGAGCAAGGCTTAAATCATTAAAAAAAGAAACATCCAATCAGCAACCGAGCTCAAGACAAGTGACTGTGACCCCATGAGCCACTGTATACTGTAGATGCTACTGAAAAATAAACAAAATCATTCCAGCCCAAACAGCCTTAAAATGGTTTATTAAAATATTTTCTCTCTGGACAGAGAATGAGAGTATAATGTGTGAAAGTAAGGGTGACCCAGCACATACACACACACACTCACAGAAATAGCAAAGCAAAGCTGTCTTTTGGTCTTGAAAAACCACAAACAAATGTGCAAATCTCCAGGCATGGCAGTGAGGACATAAGAGAAATAAAAAAAAAAAAACAAGACTGCCAAAATTACAAAGTCTAACCAATTACAACTATGAAAGAGACTATTTAAGGTGTAAGTGGAAGGCCACACATCTGATGATACATGGGGAGCACAAATTGGACTTGGTAGGTGAGAAAAGAGAAAGGACACAAAGTTGGGTGGGTAGGAAAGAGGAGCGAACCTGGGAAGGGATGGGGAGGGGTGAGCAGGATTAAAATGCATTGTATAAAACCCTTAAAGAACTTCGGAAAGATAAAAATGAAAGAATAACATTTTTTAAAGAAGAAAACCTTGAGGACTGGAGAAATATATCTCAAGGTTATTTTAAATATATGGAGAAATTCCTAAATTTTGGTTCTGAGGCAAAGTTTTTTTTAGCTCCAAATGGTCTGGAACTTACTTAGCCAAGGCTGGCCTCAAAGTTAGAGCAATCCTTCTGTCTCAGTTTCCCAAGTGCTAGGATTACAGGCCTGTACCCCAATGCCCAGATTTTTGTTGATATTTTGAGACAGTGTCTCACTCCATTTAATGGCCTGGAACTCATTAAAATTGCTAGTCACAGAAGAGATCTCAGAGTATACAGAAAGGGAGTCATATTCATTCATAAGGTATCCATAACTATTAATACCCAAGCTGAGTAAGCATGACATCAAAACAGTACTATTTGCCAATCACAAAAGCTGTGTTTTCTGTCTGTCAATCATTAAAGCAAGGCCTCCTGCCAGCCTTACTTAAGTTCTTAAGTGTTTCAGTTTTCAAATTTAAGCAACATATTAACATATCAAAAGTACTAAATATCACCAGATTGAAATATCAATATATTATCACCAGGAAGAATTTTGCTTGGAAGTCAGTTATAAATCATCATATTAATAAAAATGCAATATTATCTCAATAGGAGGTGGAAATATATTTGACCAAATTCAACATTTTATATCCTCAGTACACTAAGAATAAGAGAAAACCTTGAATCTTACAAACCCATCTGTCACTAAAGTGACAAACACAGCTAATGGTGAAAACACATAAAACTTTGCATACAAAAATAGAAAAACTTCAAAGCCTGAAGACGATGCTGTTGCCATGATTACTGTGCCAGAGGGTTAGTCACTGCCGAAGAAAGAAATTAAATGGGTGCATAATTATCAAGAAGAAAGAGAGAGGCTCACCAGTGCTTGTGGACCAGGTATTCCCGTCTCTTGGAAATTAGGGGAAATCAAAAGTAAAAAGATTACACTTAATTAGAAAGTTTAAATTTGCTAACCATAAATAAATAATTAGGGGAAAAAACAGAAATAGAGCCCGGTTTGATATCCCCTAGCCCAGGAGCTAATCCCAATCTATTCCCTGTTCTCATAACAAAGCTTTTTGACAATGTCTGTCTGCCAGCTTCTTCCTACAATGTCTGTAGCTCCTTTCTCAACTGCAGATGAAGAGCCTATTGCTTGAAGCAGAGACCATATGGCCTGTCAAGCCTGAAGTATTTACTGCCTGGCCTTCGTGACAAGATTGCCAGCCTGTGGAATACAGTCCCGTGTTCATCGACAAAGTGTTTAGAAATAAATTCAAACTGAGCAGACAATTTATGTAGTAATAAAAGTATTAAACAGTAAACTAGGATCTAAAAGAAACTTAAATATAAATACTATATATTAGACAATATGAAATATATCCTGTATATATAAGCAGAACCTATACAACATATTATGCTGTTTAATACATTTAACATAGCAAATATAATTCAAATAGACTATATGCTATACCATATATTATTTATAGCGCAACATATGATTCATATAATATATGTATATATTTGTATATATGTTACATATAATGTCCTGAAATAAAAATATTATCAATATATACCTCTGAATTAATCAATGAACATAAAATAATCCTATTTAAACTCCCAATAAAGTGGCTGTTAATGTGACACTGTATTGCCAAAATTCAAATAAAAGATAAAAGGAGACAAAGAATTCCACTCTGACAAACAGCTCTCTTTCAAACCACACCCAGATCCCCATGTACACATAAACCAGAAAAGTCAAACAGACAAGGCTGGACACAGCATTTGAAATAATCATCCTAAATACATCAAAGTATCAACAAGATGGAAATTACAGAAAACAAAACCTGCTAAAGGACAGAAATCCAAAGCAGTTAGCCGGGCCTCATAGCATGCCTCTGCCTAGCAAGTTCCACATCCAGAAAAAGTGGCTTCTAAACTAAGGAGATGCTTTTGAAGTCTCTACAAGACAAAGAGAACAAGAGTTTCAGTCCAGGCATTGAGCCTTGTAGCTGCCCACACCCAGCTTGAGATGCCAAAGAGCTATATCCAAAGATGTAAGACATCCAGGGGTAAACAAGCCTTGGAGAAAGCTGCCTTTCAGCCTCAGGTCCTCAAAGCGGGACCAAGGCAATCTGAGATCACAAGTTTTGTCAGAATCAAGTATCAACAGGCAGCCAATGTATAACACTTTAGAGTGGATTAGAAAAAGAGCCAAGTAGAAATTCTAGGCTTAAACATACAATGAAATTAAGACTTCATGACATGGATCAAAGGAGAATTGGTTAAGTCCAATATTCATGAGGGAAAAACATATTTAAAGTGTAGACAGTGAACAAAGAAAAGAAAGTTACAGAAAAGAGGTTATGAGACATGGAAAACACAGTGAGAAGAACTTGTGTGGGTTTAGCTGAATCCCAGAACGGGGAGGAGAAAGCAGGTCAGGAACAAAATATGAACACATAAAATGCCTTTTAAATTCCCAAAACTAATGAAAGAAATTAATCCATGGATCCAAGAGCTAATGAATACTTAGAAAACTAAACAAAAAGTTATAGCCCCCGGAAGCATAATAGTGAAATGTGGCAGGCGGGTGATAGCTAGTCACGGGACCAATACAATCCTTCTAAGAAGAAATGGGTGTACAACAAACAGAAGGTAGACAGCAAACACACAAGATAACAGGAGGGATGACTCAGAGGTTAACTGTTTCCCCATCACTGTGATAAAGACTATGGTCAAAAGCAAACACCTTACAACTCTGATGTCACACTCTATCACTGAGGGAAACCAAGGCAGGAACCTGAAGGCAGGATCTGAAGCAGAAGTCATTGAGACACCGCTTTCTGGCTTGTTCCCTATGAATTGTTCACTGTACTTTCTCAAACCACCCCCAGGACCACTTGCCCAGATGGGGCACAACCCACAGTGTGCTGGGCCCTTCCACATCAATCAGTTGAAAAAAATCACCTATGGACTTGACTATAGGGCAATCTGATGGGGGCATTTTCTCAAATGAGTACCCTATTCTTGGATGACTGTAGTCTGTGACAAGTTCACATAAAACCAACCTGAAGCACCCTGATTCAGCTTCCAACTCACAACCACCTGTAACACCAAATCCATGGGGAATATGATGTCCTCCTTTAGTCTCTGGGGGCACTGTAAGCACATGTACACACACACACACATTAAAAATAAAGCACACAGGAAGAGAATACCCAGTGTACTAAAAGAAAACAGCTATCAATGTGGAGCTCCGCAGCCAGCGAGAATGCCTCTCAAGAGCAAAGTGCACTAAAATGTTTTCAGAAGAACAAGCACCAACAGATTTCAACTACTTCCACCAGATGCTGAATGGAAATGATCTTAGTTCACCAGCAGCGGTGAAAAACAACGGCAACAGCAAAAAGTAATGCATATAAATGAGAATGAGTGACTGCAAGGGGAAAAGCTAATGACACCGCCTTATGAGCTCTTAAGTACAGGGACGTTTAGAATATGCAGCGGAAAGTGTGAATAAGTAGAGGACTTAGTGGAACTGAAGTATTTTGAGGTGCAGGAGGGAAATGAGGGCACTAGCTAATGATGGACTTGGTGAGACAATGAGGATGGTGAGATCCAGAGAGACCACCAAAGAACAAAAGAGAATGCACTACCCCTGACCACCAGAGCAATAGAGATGGATGAATGCATGTGTGAATGTATACTTTTTTAAAATAATAGAAATATTAGTGAAGAATTATTTAATCAAATGTTTGAATAAATATTAAACTCTTATCAAATGATATGGTATAGGCACAGGGACAGTGCAATAGGATAAATGGTTATACCACTCAAATTCATTTATTGAAACTCTGTCAGTGTGACTAACTGGACAAAGAAGCTTTGGGAAACATTTGGATCGAACAACAGTGTTCTCCTGGGGGAATAGGGTCCTTACAAAAAAGACAGGGAAGGGCTTGGTGCCCTGTGAGGACACAACAAGAGTCCAGTCATCTGTGTGTCTCTTTCTGAAATCCTACCACCCACCACCTTAAGGTCAGATTTTCCAGCCTTTAGAATGGTGAGAAAATGTCTGGTGACTCCATGACAACCGTGCCGAGTGACTGAAGCAAACTGACGGCCAAATCCCAAGGAGGCTCCTTAGTTGCTTTCTATTGCTGCCATAAAGCACCATGATCAAGGCAACATATAAAATCAAGTGTTTAATTTGACTTGCAGTTTCAGAGGGTTAAAATCTATGATGGCAGAATGAAGGAACAGCTGAGAGTTCATGTCTTGATCTATAGCCACAAGGGAGAGAGGTGGGGGCTGGAAATGGCATATGTCTTTTGAAACCTCAAAACCCACTCCAAGTTAACACATGAAATGCCTCCTTCAACAAGATCCCTCCTCCCAACTCCCTCCTCTCAATCCTTCCCAAACAGTTTCCAACAGGACACTAACTATTCAAATATATGAACCTATGGAAGACATTCTCCTTCAAGCCACCACAGAGAAGGAGCTACAGTTTTGCACATGTGAGAGTTTCACCTGCAGTGACAGCAGTGATGATATTAAGGGATCAGAGATGATCTACATGTTTTACTTTAACTAATTTGGTAATGCAGTCATTCTTATTATTAGAATATTTCCTGCTGTCATGACAGCACTTCAAAATCCTAACAAAGAAAGAGCTACTCAGTACATAGTTTAAAGAGAGCCCCAGAGTGAAAAGGGGCAGTGGTCGTGATGTCCCATCCCTAACTGAGGAGCTATTGGCAATTGAGAGGCACTGGCAGAGGGAGTTTGGTTTCCTTAAGGATGTGGCCTCTGGCAAATGGACCAAGCTTTATTAGCATGCCACATTCCCAAGACTATATAGGCAGCACTTATTGGTCTTACTAAGTTTAAAATGAAATAAAGGACATGAAGTTGAGTGGGTAGGGAAAGGGGTCTAGAAGGAGTTGGGGTGAAGTTGGGTGGGTAGGGAAGGGTCTAGAAGGAGTTGGGAATGAAGTTGGGTGGGTAGGACAAGGGTTCTGGAAGGAGTTGGGGTGAAGTTGGGTGTGTAGGTCAAGCATCTAGAAGGAGTTGGGGTGAAGTTGGGTGGGTAGGCAAGGGTTCTGGAAGGAGTTTGGGTGAAGTTGGGTGGGTAGGCAAGAGTTCTGGAAGGAGTTGGGGTGAAGTTGGGTGTGTAGGGCAAGGGTCTAGAAGGATTTGGGGTGAAGTTGGGTGTGTAGGGAAGGGTCTAGAAGGAGTTTGGGTGAAGTTGGGTGGGTAGGGAAGGGTCTAGAAGGAGTTGGGGTGAAGTTGGGTATGTAGGGAAGGGTCTAGAAGGAATTGGGGTGAAGTTGGGTGGGTAGGGAAGGGTCTAGAAGGAGTTGGGGTGAAGTTGGGCGTGTAGCAAAGGGTCTATAAGGAGTTGGGGTGAAGTTGGGTGGGTAGGGAAGGGTCTAGAAGGAGTTGGGGTGAAGTTGGGTGGGTAGGACAAGAGTCTAGAAGGAGTTGGGGAGAGGGGTGGATATGATTAAAATAAATTGTATGAAATTCTCAAAGAAGTAATGAATACAATGGAAATTACAGAGATATTTGAAAAAATAATTGATTTATAGTAGGTATTATATCCAAAATAAATTTTGATTACATAAAAATGCCATCTATACGATGAGATACCAGAGAAAAATTGATATAAAACTATCAAATGATACTTAAAATCTTCAATTAGAAAGAGTTTTCTATGATAAGGCATAAAGTCAAGAAGCCATAGTGTATAGGATTCATATTTTTGGTCTCATACAAATTTAAAACAGTTTTACTGAAAAAAAAAATACAGCTCAAAGGCAAAGTTAAAGCCCGAGAAGCAATTAGAAGATGTTCTACATAATACACTTAGCACAAACAGAATTTACAACCAGAATCTGTCGATATCTTCTACAAGTCAATGAGAAAAACACAGCACAATAAAAATCTGCAAACAACATGAATAGAGTTTTCATTGAAAAAAGGTAAAAACGTCAATAATCATATAAAAATGCACTGCTTCTACCAATTAGGGAAATGGAAATTAAAAGAATAAAGAGATTTGATTTTTTCCCCACTCATTATATCGCCAGAGTTAAGAAGATTAATAGTAACAACTGTTAACATAGATTCAGGGAAATGGATGCTTTCAGGTACTTGCTGGAAACCGTGAACTTGTGAGATCATTCAGAACCCATTAAACATCATCGACCAATGTGAAAATTTACATCCCCACTATCGCAGCAATTTCCCTCCTGGACAGACAGCCTGAGCAAGAACTGGGACACATGCAAAGAAGAACATGCGCCGCTGTTGTTGTTGTAGGCCACAAGAGCAAAATTATGGGTCTGTGGAGGTTTTAGGTAGGCATCAAGAAAAGAGGTAGGAAATAAACTAGGGACCATGATCATGGAGTTCTCTGTACACACTGAAATCATACAGTAGATCTTCAGGGACTGACATAGAAGAATGTACAAGACACAATGTCAAAGGAAATCAAGTTGAAAAATAGTAATTTGTGTAGTATGACACCATTGTGTGTGTGTGTGTGTGTGTGTGTGTGTGTG
>LOEQ01001701.1:894411-909341 GCA_001685075.1 Bramus lutescens | reverse complement strand
CGCTCCCTACCTGCTGCTGTATTGTAGTCCCAATCAGGTTAGTTAAGGGGAAACCCGGCATCTATTTCATTCGGAAGATTGGTTGGGGCCCCATTTGCTCCGGGGACATTTTTCTGGGCCTCCAACAGGATCCGCTCTTTCTCTTCAGTGGTAAAAAGGACCTGTAGAAGCTGCTGACAGTCATCCCAGGTGGGTTGGTGGGAAAACATCGAAGACTCCACCAATCCTGTCAGGCTGGCAGGATTCTCTGAAAAGGAAGGGTGATTAGTCTTCCAGTTATAAAGATTAGCAGAAGAGAATGGCCAGTATTGGAGGGGTTGAAGGTGGGGTGGGTCCACTGGGGGCCCATAGACACGCAGCGGCACCGCCATTGTTGAATCTGGTCCTCCAGGACCCTGTGCAAGACTCTGAGCACGCCGACTTCGTGTACCCGTAGCAGGCCCTCCCCCTGTGCTCCTTCTCAAACCCCACTTGGCAATAAAAATATTTTCTTTTCAGGGATAATTCTACAGCTTTTCTTTGATAAATGAAATGATATAACTGAAACAAAGATTTGGAGACTGGAAATCATAAGGGATGTTAAAAGATGCCTAGTGTACAGTTCAGACCGCCCGCCACCAACAGATTACGCTGGAAATGGAGATTAAAATGTAGAGAAAACAAGGCCACATTTGTCTATTTATGAAATGAGGCCCCAGGTCTCATTGTTCTTTCCTGCAGAGAACTGAAGGCTCAGCCTCTGAAAGGACTAGTCACTGGAGAAATTAAAAGAGAGGAAGTAGAGACCCCCAAGGACAGGTGGGAGCAGGGAGCATTAGTGAAAGATGACGCACTGTTACAGTCTGAATACAAAATGTCCCCACAGGCTTGTGGTTTGAATGCTTGGGCCCCAGGTGGCAGAGCTATTTGGGGGTTTTAGAGAAACTTTAGGAAGTGGAGCACATCTAGAAGAGGTAGTGGGAATGGATCTCTACTCTTCTCTCTCCTCCTCTGCCTCCTCTGCTTCCTTCTCTTTCTGTTGGTCCCGAAGTAAACAGCTATCCTCTGCCTCCCATTCTCACTGTCATGGAGTTCTTCTCAAGTGCTTATGGCAAGCAACCACGGATAATTCCCTCTGCAATTATGGGAGCCAGCCATGAAAAGGTAAATATGGGCAGGCTACCCAAAGGAAGTTCTTTACTTCCAGCCATTATTATCTGCCAGAGTAGAACTCAGCCATCAATAAATTTAAATAGAGGCCTGCATCTCAGTAGTTTACCCTGAAGCAATACCTGGCTGCAGAAAGAACCACAAGCTGAGATCACCCGACCACCATCCAAGAACAGTCAAAAGAAATGCCTAGCATTCCAACCACTATAGATAGGACCACCTGCCAAAACACACTTACCAGGACACCCCTAGACAAATGGCAGCCAATCAGGGGTCCTGAACCTCAGAAACCTCTCACCCCCACCTTTACTACTATAAAAACCCAATTCTAATTGAGCTTAGGGCTCTCCATTTATTCCAATATCTTGGTCATGAAGAGAGATCAAGTTTGCAAACTTGCTTAAAATAAAGGCTCTTTGCTTTTACATATGGGGCTTGGTCTCCTTGTTGGCTTTTTTGGGGACTTCGCCGATTTGGGCATAACATTTGGGAGCTCACCCCGGATCCTCCAAGCCCACTGGCACTACCACCTGCAGAGCCTTCAACCAGCTGGTAAGTTTTCTGTATTTTGTTTTATGTCTCATGTCTGTGTTTGTGTCTCATGTCTTTCTGTGAGCAGGCCCAGGAACCATAAGTGCCTATAGACGATCTGCGGACGCAAGAAAATATCACAAACGGGGCACCTGGAGATGACATTCCCAGGTTCCTTATGCAGAGGGTGGCTCCCTCTGGTGAGATACGCGGGTAGCGATCTCTCCGTTCTGTGGTAAGACACAAGGGTAGTGTTGTCAGCTTTATGTAGAGACTTGTAGGGGTTTCATTTCCATTGAGGGGTGGGTCACACCCGCAAAACAGCTTGAAGCTGTGTCTTTGGTTTGACGCCATTGTCCTTTTCATTGTCCTGTATGTCTGTGTGTTGTGTGTTGTTTTGTTTTGTCCTGACTTAAACTGACTCTGACAATATGGGAGGGACTCAAATCATGACTTCTTTGACTTTGATATTGTGATCACTTACAGGGCTTTAGAGATAGGGCCATAAACAAAGAGGTATATTTTTCTCACTGCCTTAAACATTTCATGAAAAAGAGTCAGCCTTGGCCCCAAGCACAAGGGGACCTGCTGCGAGGCAGCGTGCTTGTGTGGATGTCTGGGATCTGCAGCCTTGTTACAACGTAGCACAGTTGTAGGGGGCAGATGTATCCCAATTGGATTTCAAACGCTGAGGAACAGAGAATCTGGGGTTAATTGCTATCGCTTGGAGAGTTTATCAATCTTACCCCCACCTCCATGCTGCACACCTCCCTGCCCCTCCCATGCTGGTGGATGAGTTCCCTTGGCCTGCCCTGGGGGCTGGGTGCCTCAACTTCTGGTCAAACCTGACCAAGGTTTGACTTCCCTCCACCAGAGCTGCTTTGATCATTCTGATCCAATACATTATAAATATCTGTTATCATTTATAGGGGCTGGTTACAAGTTATTATTGGTTAATTTAAAAAAAATTACTGTTGGCCTCAAATGTTTCATGCTGGTACAAGATTTTATGTGATGTAAATTTAAAGTTTTTTTTATTATAGTATATGCATGTTTCTATTCTTGTTTAAAATATTATAGCCATAGATTAAACAACACTGAGGAAAACCACAAGAAAAATTTTGGTGAGAGTTTCTATATTGTCTAAAAAGCAAGAGAAATTTTGGTATGTTGTCTGGAAGGCAAGGGGGAAAGGGGATGTGAACTATGTTTGCTGTGGTTTCTCATACATTCAAATACTAAATATGCTTGTTTTGTTAAAAAGTTTGTCTATGTAAGTTTTCTTTCAAGCATAGAGCTGAGACAGAAATGGTCTATTTTTGCTGTTACGGGCCTGACTTCAGAAATTTATCACTGAGCTCTGGTTACTAAATTTGGGTTAGCAGGAATTCAGATAACTTTTTGGTATTAAAAAAAATGGATGCCCCATAATTTCACCACCATATTGATTAAAGGTGACCATGTGGCGTGGACCTAACAAATCTCCAAGATAGTTTGGATTGGGATAGATTTTTGCATGATGACTCATGTCCCTTTCTAAAAACAAGGTATATATGTGGTGTATATATATATGATTTAAAGTATTAAAGCTACACCTCAATATTTTTATACTCAAAAATGTACCTAGCTCTGCCATCTAGACTTTGTTAATTTAAGAGTCATCCAGGCAATAATGGTTAAAAAGATATAAAGGGATCATGAAAAAACAGTTGAGGCTTGCAAATGTATGGCAGGACTAGACTCCCAAAGAATGTGCAGTTGCAACAATGGACCTTAATAGTATTAAAAATGTCAGTGCCAGGTGACACTCACCAAAGGTACCAGCTACAGTAAAATGGAGCAGGCTGAGATCTAAAAGACAGGTTATGTATATGCTGTCAAGGGTGGGACCAAAAAAAAAATACTTTATTTTTGATATTCTAAATATTGCAAAAAGACATTTAATAGATTTTAGTTTTTTTAAGGCTGTGAGACATCTGTGTTTTAAAATGTTTTATATTATGTTTTATATTGTTAATATTTAAACTTAAAATAAAAGACTGAAAACTAGGGTCAGAGCCATAAGCACCAAAAGCTAACTTTGTTGGGTTTAAGCTATCTGGATAAACTGAGTCATAAATTTTTATATTAATACTAAGAGGTTTGGACCTCCTCTTCTGGGAAAAAATATTGCTTCTATGTCAATCACTTTGGGGGTAATTAAAAATTCAATGGTTTTGTTAATAATAGAAAACAAAACACTCACAGGAAACCTGAATAAAAACTTGTTCAACTTGTCTCCTTGGTTAACCACCTTACTTCCAGCTCTAACAGGCCTGTAATGATCTTGCTTCTTCTTATCAACAGATTTGAGCCCCTGGACAGACAGGACCCATGATTGAGTCCTGTCATCAGTACTTGTGAAGGGGAAAAATGTAGGGCCTAGGGTAGCTTTCCCAGGGCAACTTGGTACACATCTGCCAAGATGGGTTCTATAGATCAACAGAGAGGTGGACCTGAGTCTCAGTTTGCCCTAGGGCAATGCTACCTCTTAGACTCCCTCCTGTTCCCATTTCACCCTGGGAGTAGACAGCATTAACAGCAGGATATAAACTTGTTCTGTGTTTACCCTTGGAATGACTAATTCAGTTTCTTTATTAGCTTTAATTCAAAATCATTACAAAGTGTGGCGTTCTAGTCTTGTAAGAGCTGCTAACTTACTAAAAAATTGTTAAAAAAATACAAGCTACTCAGCTATCTTTAAAGTACTGATATAATTAGTTACAGAAATAAGCCTTATTTAGTTCCCTGTATATGTTTTCAGAGTCAAACTTAAAACAAATAATGAGAAACAAAGTTTGTCTTATCAGACATAACTAGGCAGCCCTCATACTTCAGAGATCTGCAGAATCTGGCATTTAAAATAATGATTAAAAAGCTTATTATATTAGTGTCTCTGAGACTCTAGGATCGTCATTGGGTTCCAGTCCAAAGAAGATTATGAGGCACCATGAGGTCTCCACCTGGATTGCAACATTGCTGACCACTGGGCAAGATGCCCTAGTGCAACACCGGCTGCCAGGACCCGGTCCAGACTGTGGACAAACAGCAGGACCTTGGAGAATTGATTGCACCACTTTTTCTTAGACAAAATAAGGTCAGTCTTTTCATGTCCCTCTTCAACAGAGAAGGAAAATTCACCTTATGGGCCTGGCTTAGACAGTAAGATTGCTGTTCTGGATATTTCTGCCTCCAATGCTATGGAGATCTGGGTATGGCTAACTGTATATGGACTCCGGTCACTGTCATTTTTAATAGATTCAGAAACTATTTGGTCTATACTCAGATATACTTTATTTATCCTTCTGAGATCTCTGATAGTATTAATGGCTAGTGCAGTTATGTCAGTTTAATAGCATGAGGTATTCAGATTCTTCTGCAAAGTTATAGCCAACTTGTTAGTTAGGACTCAAAGATGTGAGTCTATGCCTCCTGTTTACAGACATCTGTTATCTGCTCTTTTTCTAAATTTTAACTTCTGTTCCTAGTTTAAACTTATCTCAATAGGCTTCCACTTGACTGGCAGACTCATCTAAGCATCAGTTGCTGACTACAACCTGCTCTAAATGGTGGCAAGCCCTGGACTTCCTGAAAGTGATGCGGACCAGTCCAGCTGATATGAACACTCCCTGTTCCTTCAACAAAGTCTGATGAGTGCCCTTTGCCTAAATGACCCCCCCACTTTAGCTAGCCTTTCAACCTGCTTGGACCTGGATAACAACACCCCAATGTCAGCTTGCAATAGTTGCAGAAAGGAACACATTGTCCCATGCCCCCATTCCTGGCATGGGGGACAAGATAACTACCTATAGTGCCTGTTAATATACTAGGTCCAGAGTTGTCAATTAATAAATTTATTAATTTAAATAGATCCATGCCGCCTTAAAACCATGGGCAAGCAGGACCCAAGTTTGGGTCCTGTCATTGGTGCTTGTGAAGGGGGAAATACGGGAGCCAGCCATGATAAGCTAAATATGGGCAGGTCACCCAAAGAAAATTCTTTACTTCCAACCATTATCACCTGCCAGAGTAGAATTTGACCATCAATAAATTTAAATAGAGGCTTGAGTCTCAGTAGTTTACCTGGCTGCAGAAAGAACCACAAGCTAAGATCACCTGACCACCACCCAAGAACAGAACAGTCAAAGGAAATGCCTAGCATTCCAACCGCTGTAGATAGGATCACCTGCCAGAACACACTCACTAGGACACCCCTAGATAAATGGCAGCCAATCAGGGGTCCTGAACCTCAGAAACCTCTCACCCCCACCTTTATTTACTACTATAAAAAACCAATTCTAACTTAGCTTAGGGCTCTCTGTTTATTCCAATACATTGGACAGGCGGAGAGACTGAGTTTGCAAACTTGCTTAAAATAAAGGCTCTTTGCTTTTACATACGGGACTCAGTCTCCTTGTTGGCTTTTGCAGGGACTTCACGGATTTGGGCATAACAGCAACCATGGACAATTCCCTCTTCAGTCACGAGCCAGAATAACCCTTTTCTGCTTCAAGTCTCCCATTGTAGGTGCAGTAGCCAACTTCCCATGGCTATGAAAAAACACCTGAGAATAAGCAGCCTAAGGGAGGAAGAGTTTATGGTGGCTCACAGTTCAATAGGGGGAAGTCCATCACAGTAGAGAAAGTATGACTCCAGGAGACTGAGGCAACTGGATACATTGCTTCAGCCAGCGGAAACCTGGGGCCTGACTTTAAAACGTCAAGACACACCACCAGGGATCCTCTCTCAGCAGTGAGGCTCTACCTTCTGAAGCTTCCATAGCTTTCCCCAAAAGCAGCACCCGTGAGAAACCAAATGTTCTAACATATGAGCCCATGACAGACATTTTCCATTCAACCCACAGCAGCAAGTAATTTGACCCCAGAAGGGAAGTAACCCAAGCTTATGCCCAACATGCACTCTCCACCACCAGCCATCTTCTCTCCTTCCATCTCCCAGATTGCCAGGTGAGACATGGAGATATCCTCTCTAGGTTACCTGACTGCCCCACAGGGCAAAACCCAAGGATACTAACTCCAGACTTCCCCAAAGATCACCCACCCTGAAGAGTACAAGTCATTCCCTCTGTCCACAAGAATGACTCACCGAGAAGGCACTTTCAAATGGGAACAGTAACTGTGTTCCTGCCCCCAGGCATGAGAGTGAAACTTTAGTGTGAAAGACAGAAACTAGAGCAAGCACGATCAAAAGAGAAACTTGGAGACAGTAAGAGAGGAAACCGTTATCAACCAGCCCCCACAATGGCCTTCAAAAACAAACCACCACGTTCCTAAAGGTCTCCCTCCAGGCCCCACATCTTAAAGGTTCCACCTCTTTCAGTAGCACTACACAGGGGCCTTCAGAGTGTTCCAAACCAAAGCCCGGCCTCAGAGTGAGCTACAAGAAACCACAGTCTGTGGGGAGGAGGAGGGTAGCAGGGGAGGTGAAGAGCTAAGTGCCTGCCATCCCAAGGAGATAACTATCACCCCCAGCATGGAAAAATAAGAAACTACCACCTATTTACAGATGGCTAGTAACCACAAAAATTGATGGGGAATTGAAAGCTGCAAACACTAAGACACCATCAGTTTATAGTTTTAGAATGGGTACAGACAGAAGAAAAAAATTGAGGGGTATGTGCAGAAATACTGGTTATGAATTCCCAAACAGAAGGGCCCATATTGAAGGGAAGATGGTTCCCAACCTGTAAGTCTATATCTAGCTAACCTATCAATTATAAAAGGTCAAATTGACTCCTGAGATGAACAAAAAGGAGGCTCAAAAATGTTTAATTATATTTCTTTATATGTGTAGAGGGCAGGGAGGCATGTGTGCCATGCTGATCATGTGGAGGTCAGAGACCAGCTTGTTGAAGCTGGCTATCTGGCTCTACTATGTAGGTTCCAGGGATTGAACTCAGGCCGGTCAGACTCGGCAGCAAGCGCTTTTATTGCTGAGCCATCTTGCTGACCCAGAGAGTTTCGATATAAACAATAACAAGTGCATAATGTATTGGGCTCTTTGAGTTTTGCACATGTGTAACTTGGATACAAATGAAGTAAATTCTACATTTTTCTTTAGATTGGCAATTAACAAAAGGATTTCCAAAGTTTCTTTTAGCTGTAGTGATGTGAAACTCAAAGTGAGATTTTTTTAGAAGTCATAATGAAGGCTGAAAAAAATGGCTTGTGGGTGCTTGCTGTACAAGCATGAGGACCCAAGTTCAGAGCCCCACCATCTACATAAAAGCAAAGTATGATATATATCTCTAGCCCCAGTGCTGGGACAGGTGAAGGGAGGAAGTCCAGGGGCTTGCTGACCAGCCAGTGTAGCCAAAACACAAGCTCTAGGTTCAATGAGAGGAGACTCAAAAAACGAGGCTGAACCCTGTAGAGGAAGACACATGAAGTCAACTTCTAGCTTCTGCACACCCACACTTGAGTTGAGGGCACTTCCTCCATGAACAAACAAAAGAATTAACAGTGGGCCACTTTCTAACCAAGCATCCCTTGATCATTGTCAAATGACCCTAGAACAACAAGTAAAGCCTCCCACCGTTGTTTCCTCTTGGGCGCATGATGTTATGACATTGTCTGTGAGACCTGAGGTTCTACAGCAAAGCACAGGGCTACCGAGAAGCTGGAGCAGGCCATCTACCCAGCATCACACTCAATCCCATCCCAAGACAGACCTCTGTCCCTGGCCAGTCAGGGGCAGCTCCTCTGCCTGTTGAGATACCCCCAGCCAGCTTGCTCAGCTCCCTTCCTATTTCCAGGGCTGCTGCACATAAACTCCCCGGCTGAGATGGCTGTGTCAGTCTTGTCTCAACAACCTGCTCATCACAGCATGGCATCTGTACCCACTTCACACCCACACTGAGTGCCGGGGCCATAGCCTTGGGCTGAGTCACTGCCAGGAAAATGCTCTACAGCTTCCAGCCAGGGAGCAGGCAGACCCAGCAGCCACCCTNCCAGCAGCCACCCTGCCTGGCCACCCCGCCAACACAACAGCAGGGGTTGCTCCACCGTACAGCTAGCATTTATTATTCTTAAAATAGAGTGGTGCTACGCGGCATTAATTCAGGAGGAGAAGCTGCAAATCCCAGGCCTCTTTGAAAGCTTGTTTTCACAGTGAATTAATGGGCCTTAATTTAACACTGCATCAACAAGCTGTGCTTTGGAAAGAATTCCAAGTAGCTACAATCTGCATCAGTCCCACCCCTGGCTTCCAGGGCCACCTGGACACATGACCACCACAGTCCCATCCATCACTTTGCCACAGCTAATGTCTACCAGGCGCTGGCTGCCATGCATCAAGAACTGCGTGCTAAATTCCTTGCATGCGTGTGCACCCAACCTTCACGGAGGCCTTTGAAGCAGAATCTACCACTCTCTTCCTAAGAGAGGAAAACTTAGGAACGTGAAGATCACATGGGCAGGACATGAGGGAACCCATGTGCATCTGTGTGCTGGTAGAAACCCAAGAGGAAAAGAAAAAGCTTGGGTGACCCAGCCTTCCCAAATCCACCACGTTGCTATCATGCTGTTTACTTTTGCTAGCCATATTGTTTAAGTTAGATCAAGCTTATTACCCTTATATATAGTATAGTCTGGTAAAAAAAAAAATGATTATAATGAAGCNCCGTAGGCTGCCAATAAGCCCAAGCATCTGAAAAGGGAGAGGCTGAGAGCTGTGCACTCACCTCTGGGCCACCCTTCAGAAGCTGGAAGGGAAACTTGTCCAGATTGCTGCCTGTCTAGACACATTTATTTGAATAATAATGGAGCTGTTTTTAGTTTGAGTTAAGAACTAGAAGTTTGGGGGTTTTAATCCATCCATGACCACTCCCGTATCATCCTAGCTTCTGCCAGCTGCTGCCGTCCTTCCCCCATCCTAAACTCTGATGCCATTTTGCCACATTTTTTCCCAGCATTTTCCATGTTGTTCTAGTCTTCTTTCCAGTGTTCTGATTAAACCTCACAACTAGAAGCAACTTCTGGAGGAAAGAATTTATTTACATCTTACAACCTCTGGTTGCTTACTTAGGGAGCCCAGGGTAGGAACTCAAAGCAGGAACCTGAGAACAGGAACTTCTGTCAAGACCATGGAGGAGCGCTGCTTTCCACCTTGCCCTTGGCTTTCTCAGCTTCCTTTTTTTATGTACCCAAGAACATCTGCCTGGGGTGGCACCGTCTATAGTGGGCTAGCCTTTCCCACATCAATCATTAATCAAGGAGGCCCCCCACGGGCTTGCCAACAGGCCAGTCTGACAGAAGGCATTTTCTCCACTGAGGTTTCCCCCTAGCAGGTGACCCTGTCTTTTGTCAAGCTGACAAAAAACTAAGACACAGGTGATGGACTCTTTTGGAGGCCTTGGAAACACAGAGATGAGCCAAGCATGGCCCCGGTTTATAATAAAGAAGCACAGAAGCCAGTGAGTGCCTGGCTTCTCTGGCCACACAATTCTCTGGCCAATATAAGCTCAACAATGATGAAGGTTACAGAAGGACCACAGAGGACATGACACAGAAGCAATTGGTCCCCTGTGGGTTAGTCCTGTATGGTGTCAGAGAAAAAGGTGTGTGATCTAGTCATGAAAGATAAATCGTATGTCAACCAGGCAGACGGGAGGGAAGGGAGTGTATGGGCCCAAGGATTGCAGGGTGCAGGGAGGGAGGGAAGGAAGGGGCAAACTCGCACTGGGGCCTGTAGAAAATAGGGAATGTAGGAAGGAATAAAGGGATACATAAATGGGGTCAGGAAGGTGAGAGCTAGGAATGCTCAGCCAAGGATGTGGGTGCTGTTCTCCAGGAAGTAGGGAGCGAAGCCTGTGGCTAAGTAGGAGAGCAAAATGTCATAGCCTTTTGAGGAAGAGCTCACCTGTGTCCATATGGAAGGCTGGTCATAGGGAGAGCGACTGAAGGTAGATAAACATCTGGAAAGCTAAAAATAACTTCAGGCGCACCGTTTCAGTCTTGGATGGAAATGGCATGTTTTAGGACACAAACTTTGCCCTCACGAAGGGAACCACAAAATCAATTTAGACAAAGATTCTTTGAACTTTTTGTATTTAGAAAAATAACCTCCACATTCAGTCTTCTTGTGATGGAAACAGAAAGATGAGGTTTGTGTTTATGACTGAACAAAAACGACAGCGATTGAGGTTGGAGATGGCTGGTTGAATATTCATAGTACCTCCACTTCCTGACAAATCACATTAAAGTGATAGGAGAAAAATAAATAGATGCATCAGTTGATAGTTGCACTGGGNNNGGGCAAGGCAGGGTGCCATGGATGAGAGTTAACTGCCACCTCCAAAGAGCAGAGTTAAAATATAGAAGAAACAGAAAAATTATGGGACAGTAAGCAGGTTGGATGCTTTAAAATGTCCCTCTTCAGTTATCACACTGATTATACCCATAAGGAGAGCGAACTTTGATCACAATCATAATCAACAAACACAATTCAACAGATATTTATGGGAACTGATAAAGGAAAATCATTGTATGTTTGCATAGACCTTCTAGGATGGGATCTTAAAGAAATGTCAGTAAATTTCAAAAGTACAGGATGGAAATAAGGTACTCCCTACTTAATAAAAGTATAATATAAAAAATGAAGCACAAGCATTTTATTTTTGTTTTAGTTTTGTATGTGTATGTATATGTAGTTTTGTATGTGTGTGATATGAGTGTGTTCTGTTTTCATGTGCGTGGGTATACGTATGTGTGATGTGTGTGCATGCGTGTGTGTCCAAGTGTATCTATGTGTGCAGAGGCCCAAAGTGAGCATCAGATACCCCCCTCATCTTTAGTTTTTGAGACAGGGTTTCTCTGTGTAGCTTTGGTGCCTATCCTGGAACTAGCTCTTGTAAACCAGGCTGCCTCTGCCTCCCAAGTGCTGGGATTAAAGGCATGCTCCACCATGGCCCAGTTCAGATCTCTTCTTTTGGTGGCTCTCCACTTTCACTTACAGAGGTGGAGTCTGTTGACCCCAGAGAGCTTGCTGATTCACTAATCTAACCACCCCAGCTTGCCCAGGAATCCCCTGCCTCTGCCTCCGGAGTGATGGTTTACAGTCAGCTACCTTGCCTGCCTGGCATTTTCTGTGAGCTCTGGGAATGCAGACTCCTGTCCTTACATTGTGGGGACAGACGTAACTCTGGACCTTGGCTGGAGGAGCTTCTTTCTGTAGCAGTCACCACAGAAGTGCACACCCGATCAAAGAGCCAAGCAGAGGCTGAGTACCACCCCTACACAGGATGTCTTTGTCCATCCTATAACACCCTCTAAGGCTCAAGAAACGTGGCATACGAGGGGCCAGAAAGAAAGGAAGACCTGGAAAATGGGGAGAAGTGCTGTGAAGAGCTGTCATGGGGCTGCAGTGTGGTTATTATACCCATGAACGCACAACAGTTGTAGTTACATGCATTCCCTGCCCAAGATCAAGCCTTTCAAAGTCCCTGCATGGATGGGGGAGATGATCTCCAAAACCCACTGCCTTACTAAGGGGCTATTGGCAGTTGATAACTGTTGGGGAAGGGGAACCACTCTTCTTTATGTGACCACTGGTAGGGCTCCCGTAATCTAGAGCAGTGGTTCTCAACCTGCGGGTTGCGACCCCTTTGTTAAACTTCTCTCCAAAAAAATTACATTATAATTTAATACAGTAGCAGAATTATATTTATGAAGTAGTAACAAAAATAAATTTATGTTTGGGGGGGTCACCATAACATGAAGAACTGTATTATAGGATCACAGTGTTACAAGGAGTGGGGCCCCTTGTTTGTCCCTGATGCCCGGCTAGCTTGCACCCAAAATAACCACATAGAAACTGTATTCAATAAAATACTGTTTGGCCATTAGCTCTAACTTCTTATCAGCTAACTCTTACATCTTAATTTAAACCATTTCTATTAATCTGTGTATGGTCACATGACTGTGGCTTACCGGCAAGATTCTAACCAGCGTCCTTCTCAGGCAGAAGATCCATGGCGTCTCTCACTCTGCCCTCTTTCCCAGCATTCAGTTCTGTCTTCTCCACCTACCTAAGTTCCGCCTTATCAGGCCCAAAGCAGTTTCTTTATTCATTAACCAACAAAAGCAACATAAACAGAATACCCTCCTACACCAGTCACAGAGTTAAAAAGGTTGAAACACTGATCTAGAGGGTGGCCCCACACCCACACATGTATGAACAGCAGTAATTGAACTTCTTCTTTATCAAAAAGAAGAGGAAGAGGAAGAAAAAGGCAGGAATTTAGGGTGGAAGGTATTGGGAGTTTAGGAGTTGAAATGGAGAAAGGGGGATTACACATGATTTATTTTATCTTATTTTAAGAATTTTTTAAGGAATAAAAAAAGACATAAACATCGCTGTATATAAAATCACATAAAATTGGGTACAAAGCTTATCTTAAAGAAAGACTGATCGCTCCCAAACACTGCTGCTACTGAAAGAGAGAATGGAGATGAATAAAGCCCAGGTTTCACTTCAGTAAACTAGATAATAAACTGTGGAATTTTTAAAAGATAGAACGGAAGATTGGATCTTTGTGGTATAAAGCAAACAAGAATGCATTTAAAATGTCTATGGAACTGAATAAGCTAAAAACTGGTTATTTAAAAATTCTAATAAAATGCACAAGCTTCTGGAAAGCTTGCAAAGGAGCAAAGAATGGGAACACAAATACTCAATATTTCAAAAGGTAAATATGGCTATAAAGAAACTGAAGGTTATTAGAGAATACTACATACCAGCAAATATGAAATAATGATTTTTTCCTGGAAAATAAATATTTCAAACATGACTGAATGTAAAACAAGAACCTGGGATGAAGGGGAAGGCAGAGGAGAAACTGTACAGAAAGATGTGCCAAGATAGCACCACGGCCAAAGGCTACACAGGGAAAGCTATTTGGTATTCACTTTGAATGTTTCCTAGTGGCTAAACTTTCCCATAGCACAGGGAATGTGGAAAGCTTCTCCAGTTACATAAATCCCTGAAAATGGCAGAGGGCAAACATGCCAGGCATACCTGTGCACATGGCATGCCTGCACACACTTGCACCAAGGATCTATAAACCAGCTCACTTAGGAATACAGATGCGGCAATTCTGGGGGAAAAAAAACATTGAGAAATTAACCATAGTTGTACATTAAAATAAGACTTCAGCATGTGTGGCTAGGAATTATTCTAACAATACAAGGATTGTTCAACACCAGCAACAATCCTTACATAATTTACTATAATAATAGACTACAAAAAATCTACCAAGGAATTCTGCTTCCAATAAGATGAAAGAGGCATGCTTTTGCTCATTCCTTTCAATATATGCAGCTAAAAGACCTAAGAGATATATATATTTATTTACACACACACACACACACACACACACACACACGCAGTCATAAGGTAGTTCTGGAAGGTAGAGAGAAGACAAATTGATATGGAACCTCAAGGCCCATAGGACAACACAGGTAGTAAACCCCTGAGTTCTCTTTGATCACCTGTATCTGATCACCCAAACGCCAATGGGGAAGAGACTACTTGGCGATATACAAAACATATTGGTAAAAACCTTTACTGAGCAAAAATATCATGTAAAATACTATGGGGTTTCTATCCTGTACACATCACCAAATGCTCCATGGAGCCCTGCAACTTCCATTCCCATCAAGCAACAAGGGTTTCCCGCACCAGTGAGATGGTATCAGAAAAAAATTAATGAAGAGCCAAAATGTGAAAAATACACCAGAAATAACAAAGGACTCACAACCCTGTGGTGTTCCTACAAGATTCATGAAAAACAACGAGGCACATGTGCATGCCGTGTGCCCTCTTCACAAGGAGCAATGAAGCTATCAGTAGAAGTCTGAGAAATTCTACTTAACACCAGCAATAGAGAAGAGCTATACCAATTCTGATTTTGACGGGAACCAAGCATGAAACCTGGAATTCTGTGCCTGCATGGCAGTAATAAGGCAAGGCCCTTCCCAGTGTAGTGACAGCAGAAGGAAGGCCCTTCGAAGTGGACTGACAGACAGCAGGAGGAAGGCCCTTCCCAGTGGACTGACAGCAGAAGGAAGGCCCTTCCCAGTGGACAGACTGACAGACAGCAGGAGGAAGGCCCTTCCCAGTGGACTGACAACAGCAGAAGGAAGGCCCTTCCCAGTGGACTGACAGCAGAAGGAAGGCCCTTCCCAGTGGAC
>LOEQ01001701.1:876507-894214 GCA_001685075.1 Bramus lutescens | reverse complement strand
ACAGCAGAAGGAAGGCCCTTCCCAGTGGACTGACAGCAGAAGGAAGGCCCTTCCCAGTGGACTGACAGACAGCAGGAGGCAGATAAAACAGAAGCCTGATCAAGATCAGAGTTTGCAGTGGTTTCAATGAGGCCTTCCAAAATGTGTTGGAAGCTAGGTCCCTGCGGAGCGGTGTTGGAGGCCTGATGAGAGGGGCTGGGTACTGGGGGAGTATGCATTATGCCATTAACAAAGGAATGGGCTCCTCCTCAAAGGACCTTGATAGCCAGCTTCTTTTTCCCCATCCTCTCTCTCTTTTCTTTTTTTCATTCCATCTCTCTCTTAATAAGAAGGTCCTCCCCAGACACTGGCCCTTTGATCCTGAGCTTCTCAGCTTCTTAAATTTTATTTGAGAAATTAAACCTATGTCTTTTGTAATTTCCCAGGGTGTGATATGCTGTTACAACAATACCAAATAAACTAAAGTATCCCTATGACAGGTATCTTTTTCTGTTGCTGTGATAGAGACCATGACCAAAAGCAACTTTGGAAAGAAAGGATTTATTTAATCTTACAGTCCATCATGAAGGGAAGTCAAGGCAGGATTCAAGGCAGGAATCCAGGGACAGGAACTAAAGCATAGACCATGGAGGAACGCTACTTCTTAGATTTATCTCCGGTTTCACATTTTTTTTAACCCTCCAGGACCTAAGGGTAGCTGTGGCTCCCAGTAGGATGGGCCCTCCCACACCAACCATCAACTAATAAACTGTACAACAAACATGACGACCAGGCAGTCTGAGGAGGTCATTTTTTCAGTTGAGGTTCCTTCTTTCTAAATGACTCAATGATGTGGAATTCCACTCTGCATGCTATGAGTATGTTTTATTACCATTGGTTAATAAAGAAACTGCTTCAGCCTATAGCAGAACAGAATATAGTCAGCCTAGAAGAGTTACATAGAGAGAGTAGGCAGAGTTAGAGAGATGCCATATAGCTGCTGAAGGAGACAGATGTCTGGAACCTTTCTGGTAAGCCACAGTCTTGTGGTGATACACAGATTAATAGAAATGGACTAATTTAAGATGTAAGAGTTAGTTAAAAAGAAGCCTGAGCTAATAAACCAAGCAGGGTTGCAATTAATGTAATTTTATGTCATTATTTGGGTCTGGGCAGCCAGGAAATGAATGAGCAGTCTCCACCTACAAATGGTGTGCCAACATGGGACAACTGCATCCACAGAAAAGCTAAGAGAGCTTGGGAAAGAATTCTCGACACAAAAGAACAGAGTTAAGCCCCATTTCTTGGTAGTCACATTTTTTTCAGATAGACTCTGTTTGCTGGCGGCAAGCAGAGGCTCCTTTAAGAGAAGTCTTCCTGACTCAGTGTTAGCAACAAAAAACTGCACAGCTTCTTGAAGAGCCAGCTTCCTGGTCCATGCTGGCAGAATAAACTCTCGTTCTTTCAAGAGGTCCTGCACTTAAATGGGGTCTGTAATAAGCCTATTACAAACTGCTTAATGAAGACATAGATCCACTGCATCCTGGGAGCTGGGGCAGTGTGCATAACTCACAGAGGCAGTGATCATGCCTTTAACATGTAAGGCTAGGCAGAACAAACAGGCAGCCTCACAGAGTTGGTCCTAGCCATGCCCACTTAGCATTTTAAAAAAGGTGCTCCTGGTCAGAAAATGATTACAGATACACAATAAAGACAAATTCAGATGAAAAAGACCTCTAGGGTCACAGTGTTGGATAAATATATGTAGGCTTGGGAGAGGAAGAAAAAGAGTATAGACAGGTAAAAATAAAACAAAGTCTTTAAAGAGATAGTAAAAGTGCAGACAGTCATAGATTAAATGAGTAAAGAAAAATAAGCCACGAAAAGATGGAATATACTCAGAGAGTCTGGATTATGTATATTATTATGTTTTCTTTGAGATTTTTGACTGCAGAGAGACATTTGATTCAAGGGGGTTCTAAGTTAAACAAACATAAAGGTATCTTGACTTCAAAATATGAGTCTAAGGATATGCCTCTTTGGAAAAGAAGTTCTGATTTTGTTTCCAAAGAAGATAAGAACCTGTGGATCTCTTCCGGCTAATGCAGTTTGATGGAATAATATGTCCCCAAAAGGTCTCTGTGAATTCTAAAAATACTTTGCCCAAGGAAAAGCAGAAAACAGTTTGGAGAAAAATATGCCCAAATTCTCAAAATGGCTATTTTATAAATGTTTGTTTTCATTTAAAGGGGGTTGATTTTAAATGATTAATGGTCACAGTCAATTTCTAATGAAAAAAATACGGGGAGATGATATAGAGATGAATACTTTGCACTGGTATGGATCTTGGCTTATTGATACAAATTTAAGGTAAACTTTGCTATACTGTGTATATATGTATTTCTCCTCTTGCTTAAGGTATTATGCTCATACAGCTCATTTAAAAAGGTAATGTATAATTTAAAATTATATATTAATAGCCATTTATAATAGTCAAACCTGTAGGCATGTTAGTTGGATTTTCTAGATATACAAAGATGTATTTCAGTTGGATAGATAATCTTCAACACTTCAAAGACTTATGAAATATGTCATTTAAAATGTTTTAAGAACTTAGACTTTTCTCAGCAATGAGACATGTCTGCTTTAGTTGGTACTTATCTCCTTCAAGAGGTTGATAGGCACTGAAAAAACTCTGTATGGAATTTTCCTTCAGTGTGACAAGTTTAGCCATTTAGGCAAGAAACTGCTTGTGCCTGGATTGCTTGATGGTATGCTGTATGAACTGGACTTGAAGGACCCACAGAAAAGTGACTGCTGAACATTTCAAAAGACAGGATTGTCCTTCAGGGTTCCTGCTTCACAGAAGAAACTGCCAGACATTCTGCAGGACACGAAAGAAAGTGACTAACAAACTGTCAAGATAGGTGAAAAAGCCTTTCAAATTTCCTGCATCATGGAAAAGTCTGCCAGATACTATGGGCCTGTAGGCTAAATATGGGTCCCCCAAATGCTATAGAAGAATTTTCTCTGTTAATTCTGGAGTTTTGGAAGCTGCTTGCAATGCACTTCCTGTTTACTTAGGTAATATTCTATCATGCTGTGTCTTTGAAGAGTTGAAGATAGATAGTTATAGCTTTTTTAGATATGATAAAAGATAAATTAGATATGAAACTTTAGATTCACAAAAAATTTTTAACTGTAATTCTTGCTTGATACCTGTTTTGTTATATGCAACTTTACTATGTTAAAGTTAAAACCTTCCTTTTTATTTAGACAGAAAAGGAGAGATGATGTGGGATTCACCTCTGTATGGTATGAATATGTTATATTACCATTGGTTAATAAAGGAACTGCTTCAGCAGGGCAGAATATAGCCA
Organism: Bramus lutescens; assembly: GCA_001685075.1. NCBI lineage: Eukaryota > Metazoa > Chordata > Mammalia > Rodentia > Cricetidae > Bramus > Bramus lutescens. The sequence continues at coordinate 890,855 of LOEQ01001701.1, read as the reverse complement.
GACTGAAAGAGATACACAGAGAGAGAGAGAGTAGGCAGAGTCAGAGAGATGCCATGTAACTGCCAAAGGAGATTGATGCCCAGAACCTTTCTGGTAAACCACAGCCTCATGAAGATACACAAATTAATAGAAATGGATTAATTTTAGTTGTAAGAATTAGTCAATAAGAAGCCTGAGCTAATAGGCCAAGAAATGCAGTGATTAATGCAGTTTCTGTGTAATTATTTGGGCCTGGGTGGCAGGGAAATGAATAATCAGTTTTTAGTTACAAATCTAGCTTATGTCAAGTTGGCAAAAAAAAAACAGCCAGCACAATCTCATAACATAATATCTAACTTTCCCAGACTTCAAGACCATTAGTCATCATAGTAGGAAGTGAAAACATCTCAGCCTGAATGAAAAGCAGAAAATATATGAATCACATCTCTCTGAAATATATAAAGAAATTGTAGCTCCTGGCACCACACTCTGTGCATCTATTTTCAAGTGGGGCCTTTGCAGAGATAATTAATTAGTTGTAAAGAAGTCATGATAGAGGAATCAGATTTGACTGTTTTCCCTGTTTAAGGAGAGAAATGGGCAGGAAATATGGATAGTAGTTAAGAGCACCTGCTCTTTTCTCAAGAACCTGAGTTTGTTCCTGTCACCCTTATTGGTTGCCTCACAAGTGCCTCGAACTCCAGCTCCAGGCAATTTGAAAGGACAGGAATATTGTCCAAGGCTCAATCTGTAATCCAGGAAATGCTAAGAATTGTCAGTTGTCATCTAACACTAGATGAGAAGCTTGGGCCAGATCCTAGAAGAAACAAACTCTGACGCCACTACAGGTTTCTAGCTACCCTTAGTTACCTAAGTGGTTGGAACATTGTTACCACAGTCCTGGGAAACTAAAACAAACAGCAACTGGAAAGAATAGACAGGACAAATGATCCTACAGATTTTGAATCAGTTGTTATAAAAAAAATACATCAGTAAGCAACTACAAACACAATGAAAACAACCGAACAAAACAGTTTCAACAATGAAAATTCTGAGGAACAAACCAAAAAGATACATAATAGTCAGATGGAAATTTTAGAATTAAAAACACAATACTTATATTAAAAGTCTCAGTGGGTCAGTTAATGACAAAATGGAGGAGACAGGAAAGAACTGGTGGACTGAAGTGGAGAATACTATAAATTATTCAGAAGAACAATGGAGATAATAAAAGACTCAAAAAGATCTTTGAACATTAGGGTCATGTACAATCATCACAGAAGGCCTGACATTCATATCATGATGGTCCCAGAAGAATAGGAACAAGAAGATGGCATTTAAAAATTATTCCAAAATGACTGAAAATATCCCAAATTTGGCAAAAGATATATACATATTCGACAATCTAAAAAAACCTAACAGGACAATTCTAAAGAAATCCATACAAACACACAGTAAAATCACACTCTGAAAATTAATGAAAACAAAAATCTTGGAAAAAAAGACACTGAACACAGGGGAAAATAATATGAATTCCAGCAGAGTTTGCAACAGAAACCATGGGAACTAGAGGAAATAGCAAGGAGTACTTCCAATGCCCAAAATAAGAACTGCTTGCCCATAAATTTAGGCCTAGTAAAATTGGCCTTTAGGAACACTATAGAAAATATGAAGGCTGATTTGGGAAGGCAGAAGAATAAAAGTTTTTAAAAAATGTAAAGCAGAGTGCACAAAGAAAAGAGAAAATGACATGTAAGTTCCAATACTCCAATAGTTACACTAAGCATGTATAATATAAATACATTGTGGTGGCTGGCTTTTGTCTATTTGACATAGACCTAGACATATCTGGGAAGAGAGATCTTAATTGAGAAAATACCTCCTTAAGCTTGCCTGTAGGCAAGTCTATGGAGTATTTTAATTACTCTTTGACATAGGAGGGTCCAGACCATTGTGGGTGGTGCCATCCTTAAGCAAGTGGTCTTGGAGGATAAAAGAAAGCAAGTCACGTGGAACATTCAATAAGCAGCATTCCTTCAGGGCCTCTGCATCCATTCCTACTTCCAGATTCCTGCCTTTGAGTTCCTACCTGTTGATGGAGACTGCTTGTTCATTTCCTGGCTGCCCAGATCCAAAATAATTACAGGAAACTATACTAATTGCAACACTGCTTGGCCAATAACTCTAGTGTATTCCTAGCTAGCTCTTATATCTTATATTAACCCATTTCTATTAATCTGTGTATTTTCACGTGGTTGTGGCCTACCAGTAAGGTTCTGTCCAGTGTCCTGCGTCTCTCTCCTGTGGCAGCTACATGGCATCTCACTGACTTTGTCGACTCTCTCCTCTATCTCTGCTTAGAATTCATACCTTGTCCTATTCTGCTAAACCACTGGCCAAAACAGCTTTATTCATTAGCCAATAAAAACAACACATATACAGAGGGATTTTCCATACCACCTACCCTGAGTGATGAACTGAGATTTGGAACTGTAAGTTAAAATAAACCTTTTCCTCCCCAAATTGCTTTTGGTCATGGTGTTTTATCACAGTATCAGAAACACTAAGACATCCATCCACAAGACAAATTTCAAAGTAGAATTTAAAACTTGACACAACTACATTCTGTCTACAAAAGAAAATCACTTCAGATCTAATGATGTCAGAAAATTAAAAGTAAAATAGGGGAAAATTCATTCAAATAGTCATTTGTAAAGTTAATAGTAATTAAGAGTATCTGAATTATCAATAGATAAACTAGACTCCGGGGGAGGGGGGTTGATGAGACTAAGAGGGATAGTATGGCATGATAAGAATGAAGAACAATTAAGAAAAACTCAAAGACAGATAGTGGGGTTCAATCTGAACATCTAAAAAGCAAAACAGCCAACCACTGGCTCTTACCTCGACTCAGTCTGAAAATGGTGATCCTGCCTCCAGGAATCTCAGAATGAGACTGTGTCTGAGAGCTGTCTCCTTCCATCTTATAATCCTTTCCAGGACTGGGATTAAAGGCGTGCACCACCCAATTTCTATGGCAAACTAATGTGGCTATTGGGCTTAAAGATGTGCGTCACCACTGCCTGGTAGTAAGGCTGAACAGTGGGGGTGTTTTAATTTCTGATCTTCAGGCAAGCTTTATTTATTATTTATTTATTATTTATTTATTATTATTATTTATTTAGGCAAGCAAGTGACTTATAAAACATGTTAGAAATAACAGAAACAGTTGACTGCCTGGGCAATTACCCAAAGTTCCTATGCAACGATGGGCCATCCATCTTTGCCCTATAGGCCTAGCATATCCAACAGACTTTTCTATGAAGCAGGATATTTTGTGTTGTGCTTGTCTAATTAGGACAGCATACTGTCAACAGTTGAGGCAGGGGCATTTTCTTGCCCAGTGGCTTACTTTTGCCACAAAGAAAGCAAACTCCATGTGGCATTTCTTCAATGCCCGTTATCTTCTCTGAAGTAGATTCGTGCTTCTAGGATCAGACATGTCTCATTGTCATAAAAAAGCCTATATTATTAAAACATCTTAAATACCATATTCTGTAGATCTCTGAAGCATTTGAGGCTGACCTGTCTATCTAAAATATATCTTTGTTTGACCTTGAAATCATACCTAATGTGACTACAAGTTCAATTATACTAGGTGATTAACAACTAACCTGTATTTCCTTATTATCCTAAACAGTTGTTAATAACAATTTTCAAGGGCTAGAAATTTTCATTACATTGCTAAATGAGTTATATAGGTACAATACCTTGAACAAGAGTAGAAATGTGTGTACAATATGTTCTAACAAATCTAATTTCAGTATACAAATTTTGTATACAATATACAAAAGTCCAATTCAATATAAAACATTTAAAACTAGTAGTTGCTTTTTAAGAGTAGATTCAATAGTTTACCTTTTTATTTTATCATACTTATATCCTCCTTTTTTCAGAGTAGATTCAATAACCTACCATTTTATCCTATCAATCACACCTATATCCCCCTTTTTTCTTTTCTAAACAAGGACCTGGAATCTAATTTCCTTTATCTTTTTTCCTGATCATTATCTATAACAACTTGCAACCAACACACTAAAAAAGGCCAACATGCATAATCCATAATTTGGGAATGTGGGCATAGTTTTCTAGGCTACTTGCTGCTGACTGGGGGTGCTGATAATCTTATGGATACCTAAAGAAAATTTAGGATTATGGCAAAGTTCTGACAGTAGTATTTTGTGAGTCTGGATCATCTCAGCCAGCTGTCTTGAGGCTGTTCTGGATGTAGAACACAGAGGAAACTGCAACAGAGGTGCTCTAAAACATTGGATCGCCTGAGGTATCTATTCCCATTGGAGATTTCTCAGGGGCTCTTTCTTGATCAAACCTTATTTTTTCTTAACCCAGAACGAATCCACAGCCTCTCATTTCCTGTGGAAACAAAGGCAAAACCTCTTCTTCAAAGTAGCATATCGTTAGACTTAAATTTTGAAGTCAAGGCATTTTCAAAATATATATAAGTTGGATTAATCCAGCAGCATTTATAATCAAATGTCTTTTAGCAGCTGTTGTTTCTTCCTCAGCAGTCAAACAATTCAAAAACAACACAATAACATACATTATCTGGGTTCTCTCTGTGTATTTTCCATCTTTACATGGAAACTAAGCCAGGGCAGATGGGAACTGGGAGCACTAGTTTTTCTCCCAAACCCAGGTGGCTAGGTTTGGGTCTGGCTCTGGTCCATGTCAGTGGCTAAAAAGCCTCAGGCGAATGTCATAATTTTGTGCCCTAAAAGTTGGGCACCAAAATAAGCACGTTTAATAAAAATTCAGAGACAGATATTGGGGTTCAAGCTGAGGACCCATAAAAGCTAAACAGCCAGCCACTTGCTCTTATCTCTACCTCAGTCTGAAAATGGCAATCCTGCCTCCGGGAATCTCAGAATGAGAGCTTTCTCCTCTGGTTCTTAATTCTCTCTAGGGCTGTGATTGAAGGTATGCACTGCCCAGGTTCTATGGCAACCAGTCTGGCTAGTGGGATTGAAGGTGTGTGTTACCACTGCCTGGTAGTAAGGCTGACCAGTGGGGATGTTTTACTCTTTGATCTTCAGGCAAGCTTTACTTATTAAAATGCAAATGAAATGCCACTACAAGAGACATTTCTAAGTGTTGACCATCAGAAGCACAAGATTTGTAAAGCCAGCAGCTGTGATTGACTGTCCAAGACTTGGGCAGAATCAAGCCAGTCAACATTAGAGCGTGGAGGTAAAGGGTTCGCAGTTGTGGCCCCTCTTCTAGCTGAAGATCTAGTGACAGTCAGTGACTGGTGGGAAAGGGAGAGTCAGTTTTCTTTAGGAAGGTGAATATTGTTAAGTTTCCATGTGCCAGTGGATGACCGTGTACATTCGGGCAGCACTGACTGGACTCAGTGGATTATAAAAGAAGAAGGAAGTGGGTGAGGAGGGGGAAAAAGAAGAGAGGGGAGGTAAGGATGAAGGGGAGAGGACAGTTGGAAGGAAAGGAGGTAAAATTTGGAGAGGAGAGGAACAGGTATGAGGAATGAAGGAATATGATCAAAATACATTGCATACCTCTACAAAATTCTCAAAGGATAAATTAAAATATTATATGTATAAAATATGTGAGCAAAACCTGTACAAAAACAATGAAGCATATAGATTTTATTTTGTCTATTCTGTGTGTGTGTGTGTGTGTGTGTAGGTCCACAAACTTGCATGCCATGGCACATGTGTGGACATCAGAAGACAACTCTGTGGATTCTATTCTCTTCTTCCCTCACATGGGTCTCAGGGATTAAACTCAGGTCATCAGGCTTGGTAACAAGCACTTTTATGCATTGAATCATATCAGTGGCCTTGAAGCACACAGTTATACTTAAATCCTTGGATACTCCAGTCTCTACAACTCATAAATAATCTCAGAGAAAATCAGAAAGAATGTAGACTAAAAATGAAGACTATCAATCAACAGGAACTAATCAACATTTATAGGACATTATACTCCAAATGCACATTATTTTCAGATTTTCATGGAACATATACCAAGGTAGACTATTTCTTGGGTCATAAACCAAACCTTAACAAATCTCAGAGAACTGAAATCATACATAGTATGTTTTCCGAGTGCAATGGAATCAAAGTAGAAATCAATGCAATAAAAATAACTATGAGATACCTGAATACTAGAAAGCTAAACAATGCATGCCTTTAAAACCTGTTGGGAAAAAGGAAATCTCAAGAGAAAGAAGAAAAAAAAGAACACACTCAACTAAATGAAGATAAAACTACCAAGCACCAACACATGTGGACACTGAGACTGCTGGCAGGAAATTTACAGTGCTAAATGTGTGCTGCACCAGAAAACAGAAGTCTCAGGTCGACATCCAAGCCTCCACTTCAAGAGCTGATGGGAAAAATAGCAAAAATAAATTCAAGTCAAGCAGAATGGAGGAAAATGTAACTAGAAGAACAAAAATAATAAGTTTTAAACAGAAAAACAAAGCAGGAAAAATACAATGAAACAAGGAGTCTGGTTCTTGAAAGAACAAAATACATGGGTTGCTAGAAATACTGGCCCCCAAAATTAAAAATATAAATTGGTGCAAAATCTAAAGAGTAATAAGGAAGTTCTGACTGTACATAAATTTGACAACACAGATGAAGGAAGCAGTATTTACCAATAAATAAAAAATCAACAAAGCACACAGAAAAGCATTCTACAAAGCAAATGAAAACATATGTATCTTGCATACACGCAGTGTCAGTCCTAAGTTAAAACTACAGGCAGTTTTTGTCCACCAATTGACAAGTGTAAAAGTGTAATAAGAAGCATTGAGGAACGAGCTCTCACATGTACCCTCTTGCCATAGAGCACGAGATTGCCGTACGCCTGACTGAAAAGTCCAATGGATATTGTAATAAATAGACTTTTTCTAAGGGTATTGGAGAATAGTCGCCTTTGAGGAGAACAACTTCAAATATCTGTCCCTCTGTAGCCATATTCCCTAGGAGAGAGAGGACACAAGCTGGCTCACCTCTAGATGAGAATTTAAGACTTTACAACAGAGGCAACATTTGTTCTTTTATTGGAGTTTTGTCTAGTTATGTAAGAAAGAAGTGTGTTTATTACAATAAACTGAAAATACAGAGATTCACAAAGAAAGGATGATAAACTACCCCCACCCATCTATCTGCCCAACTTTTATTTAATTACATGTTTGTGCATGTATGTATGTATACAATGTGTGTATACAAGGAAGACAGGTGTGCCATGGTATACATGTAGAGATGAGAGGACAACTTTCAGGAGTCTGCTCTGTTCTTCCAGGGTAGGATCCAGGCACTGAAGTCAGGTTGTCAAGCTTGCACAGCAGTCACTCTAACTAATGAGCCATCTCACCAACCTCTGCCCATCAATCTTGCATCTCAATCTCAAAGTTATTGATATTATCATTCTACTGGGTGACCCCACATACTTCTCTCTGTTACACACAAACACACCAAGTAGGTTACAGGGAATTTGCTTTTATTTATTAATTTATTTATTTATTTATTTATTTATTTATGTGTGTGTGTATGTGTGTTCATCAAGGTTTCTTCCTCAGTTACTCTCCACTTTATTTTTTAAGGCAGAATGTCTTCACTGACCCTGGAGTTCACTGATTTGGTTAGAATGGCTGAGCAGTGAGATTCGGTGATCAGACTGTCTCTTCTATCCCCAAGTGCTGGGCTACAGACCCATGCTACCATACCCTGCTTTTATACGGGTGCTGGGATCACAGTTCAGGTACTCATGCTTGTGTAGCAAGTACTTTACTGAAGTCCTGATTTGTGTGTGTGTGTGTGTGTGTGTGTGTGTGTGAGAGAGAGAGAGAGAGAGAGAGAGAGACAGAGAGAGAGAGAGAGAGAGATTATGCCACCTGCATCACTCAGCAAATCATTATACTTGATAATCCATTACAGACCTTTCATAGAGCACTAAGATTTCTTTTTAGTAGCTGCGCACCATTCCAGAACATTGATGTGCTATGGTTTAGCCAACTACAATCTTAGGGCGATTTTAATGTGTTGTTCCTCATGCTGAGGGAGACAAATTTCTTACTACGCCACATATAAGATCTAGCATTCTTATAAAAAACAGGATGCTGGGTCAAAAGATGTACACTTTCCTAGTAACAGGAAAAGAATCAGTCTATTTCGTCTCTTGAAATTTTGTAAAGTTTCATTTTGAAGGTGCTGGAATTTAGTGTAACCTTGGAGAAAAGAGAAACTGAGGTGACTTGGAGTGAGACAAAATTACTGAGATGATGGGGCAGGTCAGAAGGGGCCTGAGAAAAGATAAATGTTTGACAGATGATGAATAAGCTTGAGAAGGACGAGCCAGACAGGAAAAAAGACATTATAAGAAAAGAAAATGACATGTGCAAAGGTTCTGGACCTTCCTAGACTATGGCCTGGAGAATATCACTGCTGATCAGGAAGAGAGGAGTTGACCAGATGGTCCAGAGGAATGCTGCTCAGCTGGGCAAAGAGAATACAGAAGCATTTGTATGCTGCAGCAAGAGCTGGAGGGAGAGAGGGAGGGAGGGAGGAAGGGAGGGAGGGAGAGAGAGAGAGAGAGAGAGAGAGAGAGAGAGAGGCACGCACACATATGTAAGTACATGTGTGTACCAAAATGAAGGGCAGAACTGTAGACAGAACAAAGATTAGGAAATAAGATTTACTCCATACCCAGCTTGAATTCACCAAAGACAAAGGCTTTAAAAAAAAAGAGTTGTTAGGTCTATTTTAACAATTGCTAAGGAAAGAATACCATAAACGGAGTTTAGAGGTCAAGGAAATACCCCTCCAAATAGTACACACTTACTAGCAAGCCTTTGCAAATGCTCAGGTGGAAAGGAGTGCTGGCTCCTAGGAGAGTGAAGGCGCACTTTTGACATAAATGTTGCTGAGACTCCACAAGCATGCCCCAGAGTCCCCTGCCACTGGTGTCTGTAAAAGCTGTGGATCAGCAGGGCTCACTGGCATCAGATACGCTTACCCGCTTGAGTGCTCGGCTGTTATGACTTGCAGCCTTCACTGCCTGCTCGGGCTCAGTCTCCAGACCACCCCTGGAGCAGCAGCAGAGAAACTCCCCGGCATGTCTGCAACCCACACCATCTAACCTAACTTCACGTGAATCCTCAAGGGCCGAGCCTCCAGTTGGCTGTCCATGTACCTGAAAAGATAGAATTGAGGCTCTAACACAACACACAGGAGTTAAGAACACATGGGCTGAGGGGTTGATGGTTGCTTGTGGGTTGACTGGTGATTTCTTCAGTAGCCCAAGGTTGAATGGTTTTTGACATTAAAGAGAGAGTTGACCCTTACCCCACATCACCTTCTTTTGCAACACACACACACACATGCACACGGAGATACACACAGACACACACATCACACACCACACTTCCTCGTCCGCTCCTTCTCTCCAGACAGGAGAAGCAGCTCTGCATTATGTTCACAGCACAGAACACGGGCACCCAGTTTCCTGTGTGCTTGGATTTGTCACACTGCGCAAAGGGCTCACTGAGGCTTGAAATACAACTCCAAACTTTCTGCCTGTGGACAGATCTGGGCTCTGACAGTGACCGAGGTCAAAGTCCAGACAGAAACCAAGGACAGGACTCAGCCTGTGATGTCCAGCAACTCCCTGACCCTCTGACAATACAAGCATCTGAGGTTTTGAGGTTCACCCAATATTGGGAAGCCTGACCCTTTCGGATCCAAGTCCTGGATGTTCCCTAACCCTTAGCACTTGTTTATAGAGCTAACTTGCCTGACCCTAAGGCCAATCCGGTATCCATGCTAAAGAGCAGCTTGACTAGTGCCATCCCCTCTCGATAGTAGCTTTAGTGTCCAGCCTGGCACCTTTACCCAGAGAGGCTGACTGAGTGCTTTCCAAGGACAGCAGAGTCTCACATGAACTTCACATTGGCATGCTACTTCCTCCTCTGCATTGTCTATCTGTTCACCAGGGCCCATGGGCTGCCTTTCAATATCAAATAAGAAATAAAGCAATTGACAAAGGAAATGCCTGGACGGGTTGCTTCCTCAATGAAATTTCTAATTCTAGCTGCCCAAAGCCATTTAGGGTATCCCAAGAGTGATTCCAGTCATAGCCCAGCTTCATCATGAACCATCAGTGCTCCTGCATCCCAAAAAACGGTCCCTCAAAGCCAAGAATAAACAAAGAAAGGATGCTAAGTTGATACAGGGAAGCATGTAGAAGACTTGCTTTGTTCATAATCTCTCTCTTAGCTCTTCCTCATGCATTCCCTTTCCCTTGGCAAGGACTGCTAAAGATAACAGGGACGTGAGCAGGCTGAGGCTGCTGGGATGGGCTGGGGGTGGGAAGAGGTTAGTCTGCTGGAGCTTCTGTTTCATATCTGCCAAAAGCCAGGCTGCCTTATGCTTTGCTTTCTCAGCCCAGCATAGCTGTCAACTGTCAGTGACAATGAAAGCCAGAAGTGACCAGTAGGTTCCTGTTGCAACTGAGGATCTCTCCACTGCCGTCATGGCGCTCTGACTTATGTGGGAGGTGTTGCTTTCCGCCAAACTTTATTCTCAAATTATGACCTTAACCAAACATGCACAAAAGTATGTATCTTAAATTGAACACATGTAGAAATGTACCTTTCCCAAAGTGCTTCCTCCACACAAATATGTACAGCCCTCCCCTAATAAACTCCTCTCCTTTTCTTTTATCAAGGAAAGCATGGCATCGCTGGAACCTTTGCCCTCATACATGAAGTCAATAAAATACCTTCTTTCCTCTTTTGTGTGCTGGCTGTGATTTTGGTTTTAGTTCTTGAAGTTGTGAAGCCACTACATTTGCTTAGGAACTCTCTAGAAGTGAAGGACAGTGCCCCTGTGTTGACCAAAGGCAAAAGGAATAGCGGGTCTCCTGCCATGCAAAGAATTTGTTCTATAGCCAGGGGCTGATGCCGCTCAGTAGCAGAGCCCTTGCCTAACAAGTTCAGACCCCTCCATCCCTAGCACTATCCAAGTGAGGATAGGGAAACATTGGGCAGTCAGGTGTGAAGTCCCTTTATGGCCTCAGACCAGGGGAAGAGTATTTCCCCCTGGGAAGAAAATGCATTTTGTGCTGACTCTCACTGCATAAGGATGCCCCTGACTTGGTGAAGTACATGAGAGTTGCAGTTGCCTAGAGAAAGCTGTATGGAGGCAGCAGTGTAGTGGGCTAGAGCACCGGAGATAAGAGGTCATGGGCAGGGAGACCTTCTCTTGCCTGGAAGAAGCTGCTTCTCACAAAGAGATGAAACGAATGGCCGTTGGATCAAATCTGTAAGCTAAGGTGCCTTTTATATTTTTGTACCCACCCTCCTATAGAAAAAGATGAGCAGTGGCGGTTGGTCCAAGTCTTAGTTAGGATTAATATTACTATGATGAAACAGAAAGAGTTTATTTGGCTTGCACTTCTGCATTGTTGTTCGTCATCTAAGGAAGCCAGGACAGGAGCTCAAATAGAGCAGGAACCTGGAGGCAAGAGCTGATGCAGAGGCCATGAAAGGGGGTGTTGCTTACTGCCTTGCCCAACATGGTTTGCACACCCTGCTTTTTTTCAATAGAACTCAGGACCACCATCCCAGGGATGGCACTACCCTCAATATGCTGGGCCCTCTTCCATCAATCACCAATTAGGAAAATGCCTTACAGGCTTGCCCACAGCCCAGTCTTATGGAGGCATTTTCTCAGTTGAGGATTCTTCCTCTCAAATTACTGTACTTTGTGTCAAGTTGACATAAAACTATCCAGAATAGTTCACAAAGAAGTCTGAGATACAATTTCCTTCTATGAGGTTTATTAGAATGAAAAGGCCTCAAGGTGGGCGGAGAATATTAGATAGAATCGGTAAAAGACCTGAGCGCAATGGAGCCTTACGGGAAAGGAGAGGAGAGGCTTCCCTCTACACTCTGCAACCTAGAGAGAAGCTGGATACATACATACATACACATACATGGAGAGAGAGAGACAGACAGAAATGGAGATGGACGCAGAGACAGAAAGGAGAGAGGGAGACACAGAGAGAGGGACACAAAGGGAGAGACAGAACTGGAGACAGAGAGACAGAGACAGAAACAGAGAAGAGAGAGACGGAGACAGAGAGAAAGAGACAAAGAGGAGCGAGAGAGAGGAGCCTCTTGAGAGATAAGCCTTCCTAGTGCCTCTGCAGTAGTTCCCCTGAGAAGTCTCAGTTGAATCCTCAGAACAAATGAAAAGTCTTACCTTGTAACAGCCTTTTGGAGGTGGCATGTTAGTTACATCATGTGATTTAGTCCAACATAGCATACAGGATAAGAAGCAGGGAGGAAGGAGCCAGGTACCCTAAACTGAGAGATGTCAAGTCACAGAATATATTTCTCTTAGCTCTCTGTAGTGATATTTTGTGTTTTAACAAATAAAGCTTGCCTAAGGATCAGAGGGCAGATCTAAGCTTCTAGAGGCCAGGTGGTGGCTCACAACTTTAATCCCAGTACTTGGGGGTCCCTTGCCCTTAATCCCAGAGCTAGGGACGTGGAGAAAGGAAGGGATATGGCTGGGCTGAAAGGCGGGAGGAGACAAGATGCAATCTGAGGATGCAGTCAGAGGATGCGGTCTGAGGATGCAGTCTGAGGATGCAGTCTGATGATACAGTATGAGGATGCAGTCAGAGGATGCAGTCTGAGGATGCGGTCTGAGGATGCGGTCAAAGGATGCGGTCAGAGGATGCAGTCTGAGGATGCAGTCTGATGCAGTCAGAGGATGCAGTCTGAGGATGTGGTCAGAGGATGCGGTCTGCGGATGCAGTCAAAGGATGCGGTCTGAGGATGCAGTATTAGGATGCAGTCTGAGGATGCGGTCTGAGGATACAGTCTGAGGAGACAGTCTGAGGATGCAGTCTGAGGATGCAGTCTGAGGAGACAGTCTGAGGATGCAGTCTGAGGATAGGACCACCCTTTTGGTCTGAGGTAAAAGGTCTATCTAGAGGCTGGCTGCCCTGCTTCTCTGCTCTTTCAACTTCTCCCCTGATATCTGACTCTGACTCTGGGTTTTTATTATTAAGAACAATTAGAATTCATGCTACAGCTCTCTATCCTGGAGAGAGCTGCATAGAGCTGGTTCATGCTACAATAACAGGCCTCATCTTCCTTCACCTCATTTCCTCCTCCTCTTTCTCTTTTGTGTTTTTAAGAGAGGGTCCAATGTTGTACAGGCTGAACCTTAGCATGCCATGTAGTTGAAGATGGCCTTAAACCCTGATCCTCCTGCTTCTGACTCCCAGGGGCTTGGACTGCAGGCCTGCATCACCACACTTGCTTCTTACTTGTTTAAGATGGAAGAAAAGAGAAATTGATATCATTATCTAAGGCTCTCAACACTAAGGCCCTAAGATACTTAGTATCTGGTTCTTTACAGAAAAATGGTCTAAAGTGGAGGTTTGTAATTTCAATCACAGCCTATAAACTAAGGCCTGAGGAATATGGCTATCTTAATTTCTTTATAATTTTATTTAGTTCCCACCTTCCTATTCTGGAGGAGTGACATATGTCAGTCAAGCCAGAGGCCCGCCCCTTTCACTCTCACCCCAATCACATCCCCGTGTAGCCCATTGAGGAGGAAATATTGAGCCCTGGGTGAGAGAATTTCATTTTTTCATCAGCTCATTGTGCATAGTGAAAAATAGGAAATGGGGAAGATGCTGAGAAACTTTGCTCTGTCCAAACCTGGAGCAAGGTTCTGGGTGGGTTTTTTGGTTTTGTTTTTTTGTGGCTGTGTGCTCCAACCATCTATCCCTGTGATTCCCATCATGCTCTCTGCTCCTCACATGTACCACATATCAGGCCCTTCCAGGTCTGCAGACATCTCTTGTCTTTCACACTTAGCCTGTGACCTCATTTACCTCACCTGTAACTTACTAACTTACCTCCAAGAGGATGGCCACCTCTGTTCCTGCACGCCACTGCTCCTGCAGGTCTGTGGGACCAGGTTAGTCTACCTGGGACTCAAGGGCTGCTCTACTCAGCCTTTCTTCAGTGCTTTGCTTTCCTTTTCCCTAGGACCTAGAGATGCCTATTCTAGAGATGAGGTGGTGGCTATTCCTCTCAGCCTCCTGGTCTCACGCATTTGTGTCTAAGCATCCCAAAGAGCTTTCAGTTCTGTCTAATGACATTAGTTGAGAATATAAAATCTGGGACAAGAATTCAGAACACGTTTGCTTTCCATCCCCACCCCCACCCCTGTAGTAACGGTGGGAGCGGGCCCTGCTTTTTGTCCTGCCCGGCTCCCGCACGGCTAGCTTATACC